>BPTQ01000003.1:225162917-225225401 GCA_019973895.1 Chrysanthemum seticuspe | reverse complement strand
ATCGATTTAAGGTAGAGTAAAAAACAAAAGCTGAAATAAGCTACAACAAGATAAAAGCTACTCAATTTAAGCTAGAAAACACAAAGAACCATATTGAAAAGCTGGAAATAAGCAAATAAGCACTTGGCTTCTTGTTGTTAAAAGACAGTTATGGGACAAAGAAAAAGTCACTTGCAGCCCTAGCAAATAAGCTACAAAATGGAAAATTAAGCTTGGGACTTCAAGACAGCTTGGTTAGCTTTCCAAAGAACCAAATCTCACAAGCTTATGCTAACTAATAAGCTCTGTGGGAGCTTATCAAATTGGACTACTCAACTGTGCACAGGGCACTATTTTGAAGAGGTACTCAAAAGAAGCTAAAAAATAAGCTATTAAACAAGCTAATGAGAAAATATAAAAAATACTAGGATAAAGCTGAGCAGTTGTATTTTACTATTCCAAAAGCTCAAATCATGAAACTCAAAGTTAAACCCTATAGAAATTAATCTATTTTATTCAAAAACGACCAAACTAAAAATTTTGACTTTTTAAGAAAACCAAATGAGTTGACTTAAGTGAACTTTAATTTGATACTACTTACTGATTATGTAATATTAAGTTAAAATGAGATGGAATTTAGCTAAATTACCAAGTTCTAAGCTACTATGATGAGTTTTATACTCTTAATCCCAACAGTTACAAAGTAAGATGAGATTAAAGGTATATTTGACTTTTTCTTAAAGAAGGACTGGATTTTATGGTTTGTTTGAGTTATTAGATGTATATGTGACACAGAACAACAATAAGCAACAACACAAACAATCTATAACACAGTTTAACTAACAAAACCAAACAAGCCTTTATAAGACTGATTTGAGACTTTTCAAAGACTTTCAAAGATTTAAACCATGGACTTGATTACAGACCTTATAATATCATATATGAAGACTAAATAAGTGTAAAACAACAACAATAACAACATAAAACTCTAGAATGACACTAATGCTATATTAACTGTTAAACTATGATTTTTAACAACTACAAATTTTAATGAACAAACAACTTGTTTTAATGTTTAACTTTACTTAGCTATAACTAAGAAACACAAAAACACAAAGATTTAAGCTATAAACTTACTTATACAGTAATATGCAAAAGTTGAGTTAAAAGCTTACAAGAGGATTTCCAACTGAAAACACAGAACCAAGAACAAAAGACCACTCCTATAGGCTTACCACTAAGCCTCTAACCCAGGGCAATCCAATATTCACCCTGCTCCAGCTTTGATTACCATCTCCATTGATTTTTGAATTTCTCACTATTTTATTTGTATTTTTGGTATTTTTCTCTTTTTGATTCTAAACTGATTTTAAAGGTTTCTAATAGCTTAAATAAACTATCTAGGAGCTTATGTGGGCTTATCAGTCCAATACAACAACTAACAACAACATTAGAACATATTGATAATTTTAACTTGAAATTGCATAAACTTGAAAATAAAACTAAACCTTGAAATTGATTATCACAAAAGCTTTATTATACACTAAGGTTGATTAAAACAGTACTTGAAAGATTGAAATTACACTGGAATTTTGAAAATAATTAAAACGACATACATAAAACTAAATTAAGCTAGATCCCCTCCCACATTGCTTCTCATCTCTTCTTTATAGACTTTTGAGACTTCTTGTCGACCTCTGATTGTTTCCCACTTGATTTCAGCCATTGGATCTCTCTAAATCATCAGAATCGTCCATGTGGAGTTTTGGCGCCAAAAGTCTATAAGCAGGTTTGAGTCAATTAATGAAGTTTGGGTGTTTGTGAAGGTGGAGGGGGGTTGGTATACAACTTGGAAGACAGGTGGAAGGGAGTAGGAGCAAGTGGGATGAAAACTATGGTGGTATCTGGTTTGGCGGGATTTTGAGGTGAGGGATGAACAGTGAATTGGTTTTGACTTTCTTGACCGGTTTAATAATAGAGGGGGTCAAGGTTCAAGGTTCAACCAAGGGGTTCAAGGGTCAAGTGTGGGTTTGGGCTTGGGTTGCTAGATGGGCTCAGCTGGGTTAGATATTAAAAGGGGTCCGGTTTGGTTTAGTAGTAGCACAAGGACCAATTTTGTAATTCGGCCAAACATGAGAGACCAAACTTGACTTTTTCCAATGTTATCAAAAGGACCAAACTTGACAAACTTAAATAGTACAAGGATAACATTTGATCATTTTCCATTTTAAAATATCCAAGGACTAATTTTGCCATTTTTTCAAAGTTGAGGGACCTTTTCTGCCATTTGACCAAAGATTCATTCAAGGACCATTTTTGACAACTTAGAATATTTCAGGGACCTTGAATGATATTTTTCTTTATTTTGATTTACCAGGGACTGTTTTTGACAACTTTTGAAACTTGGGGGACTAAAACTGCCAATTTTGCAAACTTGATACGTTTTTCATCTGATTTTGATATTTTTGCATTTAAAACACATAAAACACTTATTTGTGATATTTTCATCATTTTGATGCATTTCTGAGTGTTTTCAGATGTTTTTGCAGTTTAGATGGTACAAAAATGATGAGTATTTAGACACTCATCATGCGACCCTGTACTTTGGCAAGGTACATGTCTTCAATGTCGTTGATAGACAAATTCTGAAAGTCAGCTTCAGAGAATGCATAATCCCGTTCATCTTGCCTTTTGACCACAATCTTCTTGAGAAAAGTGTAGTCCCATTTGGTCGAAAGATCAACGTGTTTGATGGCAACGATATCCTTAGTACTGAACACTGCATGTTGAGACTTCTGAACCTAGCAGCTTCTGTAGTAGATTTTTCGGCGTTCCGGCCAATGATGAATCCCGTACATTGCATCTCGGTCGTATGCTTCCACTTTGTTGGAGAACAAGTGATTAGCTCTTTCCTCGATAGCTATGCAGTTTGAGTATATGGCTGCTGGGAATGGAAGTGTCAAAGATGTAGCGTATTTCTTTGAGCCATCGCCACCGTGTAGAAGAAATTCCAAGTCTTTGTTGAAGAAATATCTGAATGGAATCCTAGGTTCATCTGGTTGGCCAATTGTTGGTAGAGGTTTAGACCAGTCGGTGTAATATGGAGGGTTATCCCGTTTGGTGAAGTCGATGTTTGCTTCTGGGTTGAGCCAATCCATGTTGTTAGACATAGCTCGAGCAATGTTTTCATGGTGATATTCGACCTCGATGGCACTTTCCGAGCTATCTTTTAACAGTTGAAAAGCTTCATTCTTAATTCGCCTCAACTCAGATTTCGTCATCTTCTTTACTCGGAATTTTTCTTGCAGTATCTTAGCATGCTCCAATGTATTACCGTCTACCAGATCTTGACCTTCAGCAGGGTAGGGAGTTGAGTTAACAAGTGTAGAGAGCCATTCAAATTCCTCTGTTTTATCGTCATCTAGCCATGATACGACGTCAACCATGGGCGCCTTCTTCTTCTTTTGTTTAGACCTAGATGAGGATTCTGGTTTCTGAACTTGTTTGGGAGAGGTGGGTTGTTGTAGGGGCTCACGGACTTCCTCATCGTCACCACCCGTATACTCAAAGTGATCACCGGTTTTCTGAGTCTCGGGTGGTAATTCAGAAGAATCCTGAGGTTTGTCAGTAGAAGAACGAGGAGGTGACCTTTGTTGTGCTGGAGTCCGTTTGGGCGGAGGTTGCATAGAAGATGATTCACCAGAATTCTTCGAGCGTTTATGCTCGTCATTCTTATCCTGATCCTTGTCTTCATCGTCTCCTGAACATTTAGGCCTTACAGCTTCTTCTCTGTATGCTGACCTGAGTTGGTATTCCAGAAATGCTTCAAACGATTTAGCTTCGTGGGAGGCAAACGTTGCAGAGCGTTTAGACATTTGAGCTACTAGCCGGTTCACCAATTCATCATCTGAAAAGACTGTGGGTTCAACTGGATTGATGTTCACATTCTTTGGAGTTGATTTCATGGTTTGCTTGGCCAGATGCAAGAGATTTGGATAAAGTTGTCTAGTATACATCTCCTTTGTCAGTTTAGGAACGACGTCAAGAAGGAACTGGTGAGTGTATCCTTTGATCATTTCGTCCATTTTCCCTTGAAGATCATCTTTCATGAGCTTCTGGACATACTTCCTTTCAACTTGCATCTTGTCGATATCATCATGAATATACTGTATCTGATCAGCGTAGAAATTCATCTTCCTGTAAAGCATGTCTTTCTTTCTGACTTGTTTGACAACATTCATAATTCTTTTATGAGTATGAGAAATCTAAGATCGAGTTGGTTTCTTCACTGATTTGGATGTAGATTTGGTTGATCTTTTTTACGGTGGTGGTGAAGAGTGAGAGGATGAATCTGATGATGATGATGAGACATGAGGAGCCTCAGAGTCCTTTGGAGGTGCAGAAGTATCCTCCTTAGAACGAATTGGACTGTTGAGAAGATAATCATCATAATTCCCTTCGCTATCTTGTCTAGATTTAGCTTTTACTTCCGTCTGAGCCTGGGCTTCTTCATCAGTCTTTTCTTTCTCAGACTTATCCTTTTCTGGTTCCTCAATGTTATAATCAATAGATTCCTCCACAAGCTTTTGCTGTTGCACAAGAGTGGTGGCACCAGTTCCCTTATTGGGTCGATTAACCGCATCAGGATCTGGTGAAGAGTGGACACCACCACTCGACCCTCCAGGGCCACGCATTTGATCTTGTTCAAATTCTTTAGCCTTTTGAAGGTGTCTAACGATTTTAAACTTCTTCCTGTAGGATTTATCCAGTTGCTCTTCATCACTTTCAAAGCTTTCTTCATATGGCACAAGTACAGGAGTCTTCCCTTTGCCATGTTCAGCTGTTGGACTAGGAGGTTTTGCTACTAAGGGAGGTGGTTCGGTTGCAGATTCAAAGTAGTGGACCTCCTCGTCTGATTGTGTATCTTCAGAGCTTTCGTCCACTAGCTTTCTTGGTAGTAGGAATAGGAACAGCTTCCTGAGAGGGAACTTTCTTCTTTGGAGTAGGTTTCCTCTTTGGGACTTTCCTTTGACTCTCTGTGCTTACTGCACTTCCAGCACTTCCTCTTCTGGTTCTCCGAGTGGGTGTTCCAGAAGGCTTTTCATCGAGATGACCAACTATGCCTTCTCTTATTGCTACCCGATACCTTTTGTACGTTTCAAGCTTCTTGATTTCGTCAGTCAGTAGGTGATCATGTAACACAACACCCTGTTTCTTTGTTGACGATTCCTTGATTCTGACAGATAGGATAGGCTCGGTCAACATGTCATGATTGTTGGGGTCATTGAGCCTCTTGGGGATATCAGGATGAAGTCCAAGTGCTCTCTGGATCAACAGTTTTGTGTATCTGACATAGGGAATCTTTGAGCCAAGCTTTTTGAGAAATGTCATCATGTCATCCCATATCAGAGCTTCAATTTCGATGTCCTTCTTGTTGATTAATGACCAGAAGATTTGCAGTTCCATGAGCTTGGGATGCTCATAGCCACTGTCACGACCAGAGACCGATTTGGTGATGATGATGTAGAGGGTTCTCCACGGTTGAGGAATGTTCTTAAGCTCCACATGAGAATGCTTAGAGATAATTCCTGAAGCTTCATCATAGCCAATATAAATCAAGAATTGTAGAACTGTCTCCTCAGTAGGTGTGGCATAGAAGTCGGTTGGTACGATTTCTGGAATGAGAAGAGCAGCCAGTAAGTCTGCATGAGTGATGGTGACTTGTTTGTGATTGATAGTCACAGTCACTGCACTTTGACCCTTGATCCTTTGCATTGAATTCCAGAATTGTTGAATGTAGATCTCCGGTACTGTAGCAGAGTGTGAGAGCATGTTCTGGTAGGGATGATTCTTAAGAATATCCACAGCAATGAGACAAGAAGATTCTGAGCATGTGAGGGTTTCAAAGTCAACCCTAAGGTTGTTCTTTCCAATCTTTCTCGGATAGCCATTAGGGAAGATGTCAGCAATTGTGAGAACTTCTGGTGCATCCACATTCATTTGAGCAGCCATGTCGTGATCTGAAATAACATTACCCAAAAGAACCAACATATCGAAAGACATAATGTTAGTCAACAGAAGGTATTTTTATTGTCTAATTATTGAATGTACAGTGTCAAAGATTGTTACGAGTCCAAAGTCACTTGTTTGTTCAATAGTCTAATGTCATCGTGATAAGTTTCGTGAGTTAGTTAACTTTAAGTTTTAAAGTTTATGTTATCACTTATTTAACACAACATATTAAATGATTAAGTTTATTAGTGACATTATTGGTTTCGTGACGTTATGATTCATTTATTTACAAGTTTGCACGCGTAACAATTCAAAACGAAGGTTTGATCAAGGCTTATGCGTAGGAATAGTAGCTTATGCGTAAACAGGAGAAGTATACGCGTAGATGCAAGCTTATGCGTAGGATCCTTACTTACGCGTAAGAAATGTTACGCGTAGGAAAATGGGACCTTATGCGTAGAGCTTACGCGTAGGCGTATAAAAAACCTTACGCGTAAGGCTTACTCGTAAGAGTAGACCTTATGCATAGAGTCACTGTTTACGCATATCCTTCACAGGATACGCGTAGTCCCATTGTAGAACCTTACGCGTAACAGTTACGCGTAAAATTTCTCTTACGCATAACTTTCTACGCGTAAGGTGATCCTTATGCGTAGAGTAACAAAGACCTTGATTCTGAGTTTTAAGCGCAACAAGCCTGAAATAAAATCATCATATCATCAATCTTAACACATATATTCATTTTAAAACAGATTATGGCATGAAAACTTGTTAAACAGTTTACGCGTAGAGAGTCATACGCGTAAGTCAAAACCCTAGAGTTTAAGAATTACGCATATGATTTCTAGCCATAGGAATTGCACCAAACGTTTTCTGGTAGGTCTTAGGTGTTGTGAGAGTCTAATAACCAAGTTTTAACACCTAATTCGCAGTGAATCAAAAGTACCCAAATCTCAAGAACATTAAACCCTAATTTCTAATTCACAATCAATTAGTGTTTCTGGGTTGTTATAGAGCTTAGATAACATTAATTCATCATGATAACAACATCACACAACAATCATTTTGACCAAAAACATTCACATTTGAAAATACCCAAAATTACGCATAAACCCTAATTTTGAAATTCACTCAATTCGTGTATCTGGGTTCGTTTAAGTGATGAAAATGAGTTTATTGATGTAAGAAACAGATTTTAGCACTATCATTCTAACCACAAACACCCAAACATAATTATGTGTTCATACGCATACGCGTAGAACACAAAATCATCCATAGTTAAAGATCCAACCGTTAATTTTCAAAACGATTTAAAACCATTGTTTGTAATCTTGTTAGGAACACAAAGACACTTACAAATTGAAGATCTGAAACACGGATTTCTTGAACGAATTTTAAGCGTAGGATTTGTTAGTTGAGAGTAATAAATGTGAAGTGAAGAAATTAGGTGGGGTGTTTTTATTAAAATGACTTTAATCTTTTGGCAGTTTTGGTCCCTCCACCTTTTCCATTTTCATTCAAAGCCTTTTAACTTCCATTTTGGTTACCAAACAAAAGATTTTAGGAACTAACTTTGATGACACTCCCCCTCGACTTAAGAAAATGATGAAAGGTTATAAATTTTAGTCCGAGGAGTGTTAATGAACCAGAAAATTTTACCACCATTGATAAAAGAAAAAACCGGTATAGAATAACATGCAAGTACACGAATGTTTTTGAAACAGTTTGGTATTAATTTTCTCCCCCTCAACACTTGATCGGAAAAATACTGAATTTTGAAAGATTATAGTGTTGACGGAAGAAATGTACATGCCATGTTGAAAGAAAATTAGATTAGAAGAATATTTTTGTTGTTTTATCAGGTTTTATATTTTTGTATTTTGTTTTTGAAAAATTATTTACAAAAGATATTTTGGTGTTTGACAGGTTTTTAAGACTGTTTTAGGAGGTCATCCAATTCCTCTTGAGTCAAACACCTCATACCAATCCGGTGGACTAACTCATTAAACCTAGCGGGAGGCAAGGCTTTGGTGAGAAGATCTGCCAATTGGTATTCAGTACCCACGAATTATAATTCAACTGTACCCTGTTCCACGTGGTCCTTGATGAAATGATAGCGAAGATCGATGTGCTTTGATTTCGAATGTTGAACTGAGTTGCACGAGATCGCAATGGCACTCCTATTGTCGCAGTACATCAGGATTCTGTCAAATACGTAACCATAGTCTTTGAGTTGTGTTCTCATCCAGATGACTTGAGCACAACACGCTGACATGGCTACATATTCTGCTTCGGTTGATGACAGCGATGTACAATCCTGCTTCTTTGATTGCCAAGACACCAGTTTATCACCAAGAAATTGTAGTGCTCCTGAAGTGCTTTTTCATGAATCTAAGCATCCTGCGTGGTCAGCGTCTGAAAAAGCGGTTAGTTCAAAACCAGAATCCTTCGGATACCAGATCCCCAAGTTAATGGTTCCCTTGATGTATCGGAGGATTCTTTTAGCCTCAGAGAGGTGGGTTTCAGTTGGTCGCGACTGATAACGGGAGCATAGATAAACGACAAATACAATCTCAGGTCTGCTAGCTGTTAGATACATGAGAGACCCAATAATACTTTGGTATTTGGTAGGGTCAACTAATTTTCCATGTAAATCAGCGTCTAGCTTCTTGGTATGAGTCATTGGTGTGGCATAAGTGTCACAGGTTTTCATTCCAAATTTGTTTAACAATTCAAGGGCATATTTGGACTGACTCAAGAAAATACCACGGGGTGATTGATGAACTTGCAGTCCTAGAAAGAACGTAAGTTCACCCATCATGGACATTTCAAAATTTTTCTTCATTAGTTTTGCAAAAGCGATTGAAAACTTTTTATGTGTATATGCAAAAATGATGTCATCCACGTAAATTTGAACAATTAAGATATGTGCCCCGTGATATTGTATAAAAAGAGTAGGGTTGACCGAACCTTTGGTGAAATTATTAGCGATGAGGAAAGATGATAGCTTATCGTACCATGCCCGAGGAGCTTGTTTGAGACCATAAAGAGCTTTGTTCAGTTTGTAGACATGGTTCGGGAACTCAGGATCAACGAATCCTTCGGGTTGGCTGACATAAACCGTTTCTTTCAGTTGTCCGTTAAGAAACGCAGTTTTGACATCCATCTGAAAGACCGTCATTTTCATATGAGCCGCGAACGCGAGAAATATCCGAACAGCCTCAAGACGAGCAACCGGAGCAAAAGATTCTTCAAAGTCTATTCCCTCTTCCTGATTACGTTCTTGTTTCGGATTACGTTCCCTTCAGCATCCAATTTGTTTTTCCAAATCCATTTGAGACCAATGACGTAGACCCCTGTTGGTCTTTCAACCAGTTCCCATACTTCAAGACGCTTGAATTGGTTGAGTTCTTCTTGCATGGATTCAATCCAGTTGTCTTTTGTCATTGCGTCTTTAATGTTTTTAGGCTCAGATTGGCAGACAGTGAGTGCATAAATGCAATGTTCACCATCTGTGTAAAGACGTTGTCTCGTAACGACTGGTTGATTCGGGTGGCCAATAATATTTGCCAGAGGATGGTCTTTTGTTCATCGATGTGTAGAGGGTTGATGTTGGTATACATTATGCAGATTCTGAGGATTCAAATGGTTTGTTGATGATTCCGCGACATCAGGTGCAGCAGTGTCATTAGCAAACGGATTAAAGAACGCATTTGGATCAAAATCTGCAGGTGGGGGTACTTCATTCAGAATATCATCAGCCGGTTCATCATTGTTGGAAGCGGTTTGTTCAACTGTTGTGGTGGAGTCAACTGGTGGTGCTTCTTCAACAGTAGTTGTTGTAGCGGGTGTATCAGGTATAAGAGTAGTATCAGGTTGAGCAGCGGAAACAACGGATACACCTGGAGCACGTTCATCAATATCGTCACTGAACAGCAGAGCAAATAACATTTCCATTTGTTGACGAGTAAGCTGGGGGCTTTGTTCAGCTGATGATGGGGGTTGAGGGAAGTTTAAGCGGTTGTGACCGGGTTCTAAGCTGTTATACTCAGAAGCCATCGTGAAGAAGTTTAAGAATCAGCTTCCCCCCAAACTGACAACTGTCTTTAGCAGATTTCAAACTTTGATGAAGTCTACATTTCCTCTAACTTTTGAAGGTTTCAGTATGCAGCGGAATTTGTAGATGAGCAGTAAACCACACAAAAGAAATATGTCTAATTGCGGAAGATCCGTTCGAGGGTGACATGCCAGAAATCAACAATATCTTCTCATGTATGTAGACGCATCACACCAAACAAACCACGAAAGACGAAATGATATGACTTTCCCCTGAATGTTGTGGTCTTTCGGAATACTAATCACTGTGAATATGCAATAACTCGATACCAATACCGTGTGTGAGGCATCATAACATCAAATTTGGGTAACTTCACACAAGATCACCCGTGAAATTGAGACGATAACACCAAAGTGAGACGTTTGAGCCACAGATCGTCTTATTTCTTCTCCCTAATTGAAGAAATTCAAGAAGGCATTGGGTTTTCGCAAAGAAGCATGTAGAAGAACAAGGAAGCAATGACCACCTACACACTCTCTCCCCCTCGATGTTTTCAATGATTCAGAATCATACACCACGTATGTTGATGATGAATTGAAGACAGCGAAACCATGTATAAGGAGATAGCGAAACCATGTATGTCCAATTGATCGAATAAGTGTGAAGTACCAAAAATATTTCGAGAGAGTCAACTGCTGATAAAACTTCTCTGTTCATAATGTTGATCATCAGCTGTGACATTGTTGTTGGAAGCAGTTTGATCTTCTGTTATAGAAGATTCGGTTGTTGTTGTAGATTCAGGTGTATCAGAAATTAGAGTATTATCGGTTGTGCAACGGAAACATTTGATACATCTGAAGCACGACTTTTGGCAGAATCATGATATTTTTTGACGATTAAGTATTAGCCCTGTGGAGCAAGCAATGTTTCCAATTCATGACGATTAAGTACAATGGTGGAACAGCTGATGGATCATGATATTTTTTGACGGTGAGAAACGGGTCCTACGCTGTTTTGCAGTAGGAGCCATAGCTGTTGTACCTGCATAGAAAAATAGAAGGGGGGCAAGGAAGAGAAAAACATGGATCTCCAAGTGTAACTGGGTTCCAGATGTTAGAAGCATAAAGATGTAGTGTCAATTATCTTCTTGACACCTGAACATGCTATTTTGATGATTTCCTTTCCTGCCTCAGGGATGGATGTTGTTGGTATCCTACTTGTTTTGGTGCAACTACTTAGTATCTTGCCTGTAGGAATCCACCTAAGACTAACAGTTTTGAAAAACCTACCCGTTGGTATCCATCTAAGGTTAGATCTAGGGGATGTTGAAACTTCTTTTGGGAAGAGTCGGCGTCCTATATGGATCCACCTATTAGGTTTCTGACAGTTTACATTTAGATCAACGGGTTTATTTCTAACTGTTTGTTGAGTTAACTTAGGTTTTGGTTTGCTACTACAGGTAGTGTTCATTAATACACTCGAAGGTGATACACTAGGTCGTGAACCTAAGATTCCATCCTTTTGAAGAAGTGCCCTTTTCCTAGCCTTTTCTAGATCATAGTTCTTGTATGCGTCATTTGAATCATATGAATTTTTAATTTTAATGCTTGGTTTAGACACAATGTCCGAACTAATCTTAGATTTGCCAGGAGCAGCCACATGTTGAGGTTTAACAGAAACAGGTATAACAGGAATAGGTTTAACAGAAACATAAGCATTATTCTTAGGCCAGGAATGTGGAGTGACTGGTTTTATCAAATGATTATTCTCAACAACTTGGGAGGGAAACCGTGGTTTTGAAGATTTTGAACGTTCAGATTTAAATGCAGTTGGTTGTCTAACTACAGATTGTTTTCTGAAATGTTGTAGAGACGATTTCCCCAAGATTGTTGGTTTTGTAAAATTAGTATCCACACTCTTGTCAGTGAGTCTTCTCAGTTTGTTTTGTAAAGCAACATGTGCAAGCCCCTTTGCTTGAAGTTGAGCCTTTAAATGCTCATTTTCTTTAACTAATGTAACCACACGATTACTTTGTTCTTTCAAAGATTTACTTTTTGGCTATGAGTTTAAAACATTGTTTTGCAGTTTAAGTTCAAGAGAGATGCAATGAGCCTCAAGTTTTGAAAAATCTTTTTGAAACTGAGAAATGGTCTTTTTGAGAAGAATGTTTACAGATTCAAGATTTTGATTTGACGTTTCAGTAGAATTGTTAACAAGTAAGGGCTCAGACATGAGATAGTTGTCTGGACAATGTGCAACACACTGGTCAACCTCTCCTTCATTTCTGAATTCAGGTTGCTCAGTTTGTTGTATCGCATTTGCAGGCAGAGTATGATCAACAGTAGATTGTACCTCGACCATCTGTTCTGTGTCAGTGTCATAGGTGGGTAAGATATCTTCCTCAACCATTTGTTCTTCGTCACAGTTGGGCTCGGTGTCGTAGTTAAGTATGATATCTTCTCCAGATCTGCTGCTGTCATCCTACTTTTCCAATGCTACAACCTCATTGTCCGCATTACCGACAATTGCAGTAATCACAACATTCTCAACGTCCATTTTATCATTCCTTGCATGTACATCAACTCTTTCACCTTGCACGACTGTGGGATATCGGGAATTTGATGATGTCTGACGCTTCAATGCCAGAGCCAGAGCCATGTATCCTTCTTTCAATGCCACAAATGGATCTTTATGCTCAGAATCCATTTCACTCCCCTGCAGAAGAATCAAAGAGAAGAAAAGGTGCAAAGTCGATAGAGCACACAAAAGGTCGATATAGTGAATTGCAATTTCCCTCCAAAAATAATTTTGAAAAATTTTGACTCTTCAAAATTTGAAATTCACTATAAAATTCAATTCTAAGGTTGTAAGAAAAATTTGAGTTATGACAATTTTGACGCCAAATTTTACCCGAAAAATTTGAATTTGGGCCCAAAAATTTGAATTTTTGACCAAAATTTGCACAGTTAAACCAAAATTTGAATCTCGCGTAAAAATTGAACGTTTAGTCTCTGCTAAAAATTAAATTTTACTCAAATTTTCCCGCCAAAAATTTGAATTTGTTTTTTTTTTTTTTTTTTTTTTTTTTTTTGATAACTTGTGTTGATGGATCTTTGTAGTCGAATGAACCTTTGTTGATGAAGTATCCTTAGGCGTAGAAATCACAATAAACCAAGTAGTACTTATGCGTAAAAAGACCAAAGTTACGCGTAACAGCAAGAGTTACGCGTAGGTTTAGCTTACGCGTAAGCAGGGAAAAGGCACTAAAGTTATGCGTAGACACAAAGTTAGGCGTAGAAACTTAGGCGTAGGATTACCTTATGCGTAAGACTAGGCTTAGGCGTAAGATGAATCTTATGCGTAGGATTTCTAAGCGTAAGCTTTATGCTTATGCGTAAGTTTAGGGTTTTATCCCAAGTGATCTTTTACACTATCACAGTGCAAAAGATATCCAAAGTCGACGTATTTTCAGGCTTATCCAAGCAAGAAAACACGGAGTAAACCACGAAACTGAAGATCAAACCACGGATAAAGTTACGCGTAGAACTAGGGTTTTGATACGCGTAGCTTTACTCGTAAAAATGATTTTGCCCAAAGTTGTTTCTAAACCAGATTTTTGTTATGGAATAGCTTCAATATCACCAAAATAACACAAAAGTGTGAAACTTGATGAATCAAAACGGCTAAACAGGTTACGCGTAGAACGACACCCACGAACAAAAACAAGCTTAAAAACTATGATCCACGCATAAAGTTTGAAACTTTTTGCCAAAAACAGTTATTTTAACACCTTAAAACATTGAAAGTACAAGAATCTTGGATTAAAAAGTGTAAAAAACGAGTTTTTAAGCGAACCAAAGTATCACGTTAGCCTTACGCGTAGGACCAAAAACCCACTTCAAAAGCAATAACGATTCACCCAACTAGTAGGCGATTGATACCACTGTTAGGTCACTAGTTTTACAACACAAGCATCAAGAGAAGAAATAGAGAAGAGAAGAGAGGCGGATGAACAACACACACAAAAACACGCACATATAAATGAAGAAGAGTTAAGCGTATAGAGTGAATGATAAATGCATTGAACAACCAACCCTCAAGTGAGGGTTATACAAGACTATTTATAGGCAAGGAGCTAGGGCAACACTCCCACTCCTTCCCTTTTCCTTATTGGACATGGGCTTAAGCTTATGGGCCTTCTACATAAGCTAGACCTTAAACAAACATAAAGGCCATAATAAGCTACCTATTACATATGAGTAACTAACACTTGAATTAAGGTTTAGGAGTGATTCCAACATTATTCTTCTTAGCTTTGTTAAGTAAATTCAGCATACTTAATAGAGTTTGCTCAGTGTTTCTTTGTTAATAACTTAGGATTTATCAAAGGTTATTAAACCTTAACAAGCTATTTAAGTTAGTTTGGTTAGAGTACATCGATCCAACAAGTGGTATCAGATCTTGTGTGGAAACTCTGACTAAGAAGAAACCCTAAAACCTAAAGATGTCGACTGATTCTGTTCCACCACCTTCCATCACCTCAATGAGGATTCCTGTCATCAAGAAGGGCGAATACGATCTATGGTGTATGAAGATGAGGCAGTACATTGCCACTACAGACCATGCTCTATGGAATGTAATTGTCAATGGTAATGAAGTAGTTCCAGAAACTTTAGACATTCCTGGACAACCTAAAGCACCTAAGGTAGTCCTACCTGCAGCAACCTTAAGGAATCAAGAGAAGGCACTCAATATTCTCTTGTCTGCCATTCCAGATGGTCATCTTCTCAAATTTCATGATGCTAAAGATGCTAAGCAGCTCTGGGCTTCTCTCAAGACCATATTTGGAGGGAATGAAGCTTCTAAGAAGATGCACAGAAATCTGCTGAAGCAACAGTTTGAAACTTTCACTGTAGGTGAAAGAGAGAATCTTGATGCAGCATATGATAGGTTTCAAAATCTCCTCAATATGTTGGAGTTATACCAGGCAGAAGTTTCAGTTGAAGATGCTAATCTGAAGTTTCTAAGGAGTTTGCCATCCACATGGCATGTGATAGCTACAATGATTAGAGGTCAACCAGGTTTGGATGTCATGGACTTTGATGATCTCTATAATCATCTGAAGGTATATGAGCATGAGATGAATGGTCAACCAAGTTCTAAGTCTCACAGTATTGCTTTTCTATCATCTGAAAAGAGGGGCAGTACTTCCACCAAAAGTACTGCTTCTCCAACTCAAAGTACTGTGACTCAAAGTACTGTGACTCAAAGTACTGTCTCGTATGCTGCTCCCACCTATGCTCAGCAAACCCCACCACCTACTACTATGCACTCAGATGAAGTTGTATGCTCCTTCTTTGCTCAGCAAGCTAGTTTACCTGTAGTTTATGAAGAAGATCTCTCCCAGATTGACGAGGATGCTTTAGAAGAGATTGATATCAGGTGGCAAGTTGCTTTGATCACTGCAAGGATTAAGAAGTACATGAAGAAACAGGAAAGAGCATTGACTTCAAACCAAAACAGGGAATCACTTTTGACAAATCCAAAATTGAATGCTTCAATTGTCAAAAGACTGGACACTTTGCAAGGGAGTGCAGGTTTGCTAAGTATCAAGCAAACAGGATGACTGAGAAACCAAAGCTGGAGCTAAAAGAAATCCCCATTACTGAAACTAAGGCTTTGGTTGCTCAAGAAAATCTGTCAGAAGTTGACTGGAGTGAAGAGTTTGATGATGAACCAGTGACTTATTGTATGGTAGCAGTGGAAGAAGCAGTTAAAGATTTGGTAGAAGAATTGGTCTGGAGCACTGTTTTTGATGAGGAAGTTGATCATGCTGCTTTGGAATCTGGAGATGGGTATAGAGGATTTGATTGGAGCTTGGAGTGTGAAGATGATCCTGTCCTACTTGCAATGGTAGCTACTTCACCAAGTTCAACCCCTATCTCTGAGGTATGCTCAAGTTGTCATGATTTTTATCAAAAACTGCTAAATAATTATGTGTTTGAAAGAGATAATTGTATTAAGGCTAGGTCTGAGGTAGCAGGTTATCAAATAACCTTAGAGTCAATGGAAGCTAAAATATTAACACATGAAAATAATGAAATGGCTTGGGCTGAAAAATATGAACAACATGATTACCAGTTAAAACTCAGTGAATGGAAACTAAACTGTAAAATTGCTGAAATTGAGCAACTCACTAAGGAGAGAGATGATTTGTTAGCAAAGTTTGATGCCTGGAAAGAATCTGGCCTGTCACATGTTACTTATGTTCAAAAACAGAGGAGAGCATACATTAGAACTGGATTAGGTTTTGGTATGGATTTTGATAACATAGAAGAAAACACATCTAGTGATAAGGATGAAGGTGATTTTGAGGATGTAACCACTAGTGATGATGAACTCATTAATTATGTAGACACATCTAGTAATGAGGATTCAGTTAGTGATTCACCTCCTGATTATAAGAAAGACAAAGGTTATCATGCTGTTCCACATCCAGTTGGTAGTCATCAACCCATAAGACCTGATGTTTCACGTTTTGGTGTAGACAGTCTAGAGTTTAGGAAGAAGCTTATTGGTCAATCTAGGTCTGAAACCCCAAAAGAAACTGTTGAAACAAATTTTCAAAGTCAAGCAGTACCTTCTACTCAAAGTACTGCTACACAAGCAGTACCTTCAGGAAAACCTTTTCAAAACAGTACTGCTAAACCTTTTTGGGATAATTTTGGTCAAAACAGGTTTAATCATTCACCTAGAAGGCACAATAGTTTTGGTCATAGACATAGGATAAGTCACTTTAGGAGTATGGGTGAAAAACTGTGTTTTGTGTGTTTTAGTCCTAATCATTTAATCAAGGATTGTGAACATCACTCAGAATATCTTAGGAAATTTCCAAAGAATAGGTCTGCCAACCAGAAACCTAGAGAGAACAAACCAGTTTGGAATAATTCTAATAGGGTTAATCACAGTAACTTCTCACCAGATCATAGGTACCCCCACCAGAGAAGACCTTATTCTAAACCCCCAGTACCTTCACAAGCAGTACCTTCTCAAAGTACTGCTCAGTCAAACCAAGGTACTGCGAATATCACTTGGAACAGAAATCCTAGGAGATCTCATTACTATCAACCTAGAAGGTATTACAATTCACATAGGGGATCTAGATCACAGGAACCAAGTGTTAAAACAGAATGGGTTAAGAGGGAAAGTACTGCTGAGAGACACACAGTACTTTCAACAAAAAGTGAATCAGATGTTTTCATAATACAAGAAAAAAAGAATGAATTTGCAAAAGAGAGTTCTGTTGAAAATCCAGAAAGTTTTGAAAATCCACATGCTAAAAATCAAAAGATAATTATGGATCATGTTTTGAAAAACAGTGGAAATTACATACTCAAAGAATTTGAGTTTGTAACTCCACAAGGGGAACACAAGTCAGTAATGGCTTGGGTTCCTAAAAGAGACTAACTCTCTAAATCTTTGTGCAGGGCAACCCAGAAGAGGAGCTTAAAGATCATTTGATTGTAGATAGTGGTTGCTCTGGAAGTATGACAGGAGACAAGGATATTCTGTCTGATTTTAGATCTATTAGTGGAGGAAGAGTTGCATTTGGGAATGATCCCAATGGAGGAAGGATTACTGGGAAAGGAACTATCAAAGCAGGGCATATAGATTTTGAGAATGTTAGATATGTGAAGGAGCTGAAGTTCAACTTATTGTCAGTCTCTCAAATCTGTGATAAAAAGCATCCCGTGTTATTCACTGACACAGAATGTCTCATTCTTTCCTCTGAATTTAAGCCTGTTGATGATAACTTGATAGTACTCAGAGTACCAAGAACCAATGATGTGTATAGTCTGGACATGAAGAGTCTTCACTCTTATGGAAGAGCCACCTGTTTAGTGGCAAAAGCAACAACTGAAGAAGCACATCAGTGGCATAGAAGATTGGGCCATGTAAATTTCAAGAATATCAACAAACTGGTCAAAGGCAATTTAGTTAGAGGTTTACCTTCAAAGACTTACAAGAATGATCACTCCTGTTTGGAGTGTAAGAAGGGTAAACAACACAAAGCTTCATGCAAGAAGCTTGAGGAGAGGACAATTAGAGAACCTTTGGAGCTGTTACATATGGATTTGTTTGGACCTATTTCTGTGGCAAGTTTAAACAAGAAAAAGTACTGCTTAGTTATTACAGATGATTGCAGTAGATTTAGTTGGGTATTTTTCTTGGGATTTAAAGATGATACTTTTGATGCTATTCAGACACTAATTATAGCACTTGAAAACCAATTGAGGCTCAAGGTCAGAGGTATTAGATGTGATAATGGGACGGAATTCAAGAACGAGCTTATGGATGAATTTTGTGCTAACAAAGGAATCAAAAGGGAGTTCAGTATTGCAAGAACACCACAGCAGAATGGTGTTGCAGAGAGGAAGAATAGGACTTTGATTGAAGCAGCCAGAACTATGCTTGCAGATTCACAACTACCTATTCAATTCTGGGCTGAAGCTGTAAGTACTGCTTGTTATGTACTTAACAGAGTATCAGTCACAAAACCACAGATGAAGACACCTTATGATTTGCTGACGGGCAACAAACCCAACATTCGTTTTATGAAGCCTTTTGGATGCCCTCTCACTATTTTAAACATAATTGATAATCTGGGAAAGTTTGATGGCAAGTCAGAAGAAGGATATTTATTGGGTTATTGTACCAACAGTAAGGGATTTAGACTGTACAACAGAGTCACTAAGAAGGTTCAAGATTGTCTTCATGTTGAGTTTTTAGAAGATCAAGACAATCAGAAGGGTAAAGGTCCTGATTGGATGTTTGATCTTGAAGTTTTAACTCCTTCTATGAATTATGTACCTGTCAGAGAAGAAAATCAACCTGTGTATAATGGAGAAGATTCACAGTATGTTGTTCATGGAGTTCATATTAGACCTGATGCTGTTCCTGATAAAGATCCAAAGCAAAGTACTGATGCTCCAAAGCAAAGTACTGATGTACCAGCGCAAAGTACTGATATACCAACATCTTCACTATCTGCTGAGGATCAAGATATTCAAGAGACACTTAAACAGATGCTTTTACAAGATGTAATGGCACATTCTTATTCTGATGAACAAAGAAGAGCTTATGAAGAAGCAAAGAAAAAGAATAAGACTGCAGAGTATTCTCACAGTACTTTGGACAGTACTTTCGAACAAAGTACTGCTGCACCAGTTGACAGTACTTTAGATGATTTAGATGATCCTACCATGCCTGGTTTAGAAGAAACTGATGATGAGTTTGAAGATGAAGGTATTTTCTCAGATTCCAATGAAGATGCTGATTTAACTAACTTGGATGATGCGTATGGAGTTCCACAGTCTCCAATCTTAAGAATTCATAAGAATCATCCTACTGATCAAATCATTGGTCCTTCTACTTCTGGAGTGATGACAAGACACAAAGCTAAGAGTTTTACTAAACCTCACAATGCTTTACTTAGCTTTGTCTATAAACAGAACAGGCTGAATCATAAGGACCATCAAACATGTCTGTTTACTTGCTTTATTTCTCAAGAGGAACCCAAGAATATTGCTCAAGCATTGACAAAAGAAAGTTGGGTTGAAGCTATGCAAGAAGAACTGCTACAATTCAAACTTCAAGAAGTTTGGGTATTATGTGATCTTCCAGATGGGAAGAAAGTTATTGGAACCAGATGGGTTTTCAGAGTCAAAAGAGATGAAAGAGGTAATGTTATCAAGAACAAGGCAAGGTTAGTAGCTCAAGGCTACAGACAAGAAGAAGGAGTAGATTATGATGAAGTATTTGCTCCTGTAGCAAGGATTGAAGCTATTCGAATATTTCTTGCATTTGCTTCATATATGGGATTTCAAGTTTACCAGATGGATGTCAAGAGTGCCTTTCTCTATGGCACTATAACAGAAGAAGTTTATGTAAAACAACCTCCTGGTTTTGAAGATCTTAAACATCCTAACAAAGTCTACAAGGTGGTTCTTTATGGCCTTCATCAGGCACCTAGAGCTTGGTATGAGAGGCTCTACACATTCTTATTACAACATGGTTACAAGAGGGGAGCTATTGACAAGACTTTGTTCATCAAAAGAGACAAGAAGGATATCATGTTAGTTCAAGTCTATGTTGATGATATCATCTTTGGAGCTACCAAACAGTCTATGGTTAAGGAGTTTGAGCAGCTGATGCAGAAAGAATTTCAAATGAGTTCAATGGGTGAGTTAAATTTCTTTTTGGGACTTCAAGTTAAGCAGTCAACGGAAGGGATTTTCATAAGTCAAGACAAGTATGTATCTGACATACTTAAGAAGTTCAATTTTGATGACATGAAGTCTGTTACTACACCTATTAAATCAATTAACTCATTAGGCAAGGATGAAGATGGACACCCAGTTGAAGTCAAGTTATACAGATCAATGATTGGCTGTCTTATGTATCTTACTGCATCTAGGCCTGATATCATGTTTGCAGTTTGTTTATGTGCAAGATATCAAGTTTCACCAAAGATTTCTCATATGAATGCAATGAAGAGAATTTTCTGTTATTTGAAACAACAACCTAAGTTAGGGTTGTGGTATCCCAGGGATTCACCTTTTCACTTGGAGGCTTTTTCAGATAGTGATTATGCAGGTGATAATTATGACAGAAGATCAACAACTGGAGGATGCCAATATCTTGGAAGAAGATTAGTTTCATGGCAGTGTAAAAAGCAAACAATTGCAGCAACATCATCTACTGAAGTTGAATATGTAGCTGCTGCAAGTTGTTGTTGACAAGTTTTGTGGATGCAGAATCAACTCTTGGATTATGGGTTCAACTTCAAAAATACTCCTATCAATATTGATGATGAGAGTACAATCTGTATTGTGAAGAATCCAGTCTATCATTCCAAGACCAAGCACATTCAGATTAGGCATCACTTTATCAGAGATTGTTATGAGCACAGACTCATAAATGTGGTCAAGGTTCATACGGATGATAATGTAGCTGACTTACTCACCAAAGGCTTTGATGTTTCAAGATTCAATCACTTGGTGGTGAGCATAGGCATGATTAACTACTGAGCTACATTTAAGGGGAGGACTATTTAGTATTAGTATAGTCCTGTGCATTGTTTGAGGGGAGGATTTTATGTATACTTAGCTTATACAGAGGAATTTGGAAAAGTACTGTTTTTTATGAAAGTACTGCTTGGGAAAGTACTGCACACGTGGAAAGTACTGTTTGTCTTATTAAAGTACTGTTCCAACGGTAATATTGAGGGGTAATTCTACTAACGGTAAATTTGTTATTATGGGCTGTGATTTTTCAAATCTTACCTATAAATAACTACTCTCCGATTTTCCCTCTCATCTTGATATTCTCATATCTTTTCCATATTTCTTTCACCATCTCTTTATTATTCGATTATATCTCTAATTGTGCTTACATACTCAACCATGGCGAATCGCCTACTGTTTCAAAGCACAACATGGTGGCGAATTTAGACAAGACTGACGATAATGAGGCTTTTCATGATATAATTGATTATCTTACTGGGTCGCCAGTCAGTTATCCTCTTTTAGTGGAGCCGGATATCATTGAACCTTGGATTCAAGAATTTTGGGCTACTGCAAGGGATAATATGGAGAATGATGAAATTTATATTAGGGCTACAGCTGTTGGAAGAACTGTGAAGATTACTGAAGCATCTATTCGAGAAGACTTATTGTTTAATGATGAAGAAGGGGCTATTCGTTTTGATAAGCAGATGATTTGGGAAACTTTTGGGCACCTTGGTTATGAAGGGTCTTTAACAGAACAAACATTCAGGAAACAACTATTTTGTCCTCAATGGAAGTTTTTAGTACATGTGTTGCTTCATTGTATTAGTGCTAAAAGTACTTCATGGGAGCAATTTGGATCTAACATAGCATCTGCTATGGTGGGATTGGCTACAGATCGTGTTTTCAATTTTTCAAGGCTTATTCTAGATGGCATGCTTTCCCACATCTCTCATGGTTCAAAATGGTTAATGTATCCTAGGTTTATACAAGTTTTCTTGAACAAACAACTTGATGATGTACCAAAGCCTACAGATTTACTACCTGTTATTGTACAACAAGCAAAGATTTTTACCTTTATGGCGAGAAGAAGTGATATATTCAGAGGTCCAGACACGCCTTTAACTACTTCTATGATGGAAGTTGTTCAAGCTTGTTAATACAAATAAGCCGTAAAAACGTTTATTTATATTTTACGATCTTCTAATGTTTTGTCGATAACAAAAGTAAGATCATTTTAAGGAAACAAATAAAATACGTAAATGGTTTGAACTAATAGTTTTCTAACACACTTACGCTTTCACATAAAACACTAAAACAAGTATAAGTGATTTTATGATTTAGATACATATGTACAAACAACTAGTGTTTGCATATTGGGTTAAACATATACTTAAACTAAGTATACTAAAATGGGTAAAAACTAAGTGTATGCTAAATTGGGTAAATACAAGTATATACTAAATGGGTAAATACTAGCAAATGGTTTTTGACCCATGGTTTTATATATACCACTTAACCAAGTTCATTGTATCCTTAAGATACATTGTATCTAGAAAGAAAACCATAGATCAACCCATAACCCGTGACCCATAACCAAAAATACCCATGTGCAAAGAGGAGCGGACCACGGATCCCTAGCTTTGTGCTAGCCGGATCCCTTGTGGTAGGGATCCGTGGGATCCGGGGAAACAGTAGGATTTTTCCTCTATAAATAGTGAGCCATTTCTTCATTATACCTCACCCCTCTCTAACATACTTCTCCCCTGAGTTAAATCTCACTAACCTTAGATCCAAGAGATCTATGTTTGTAGTTTTGTCTTTGTGTGATCTTTTAGGTTTCTCTTAAAGGCAAGATCACCACCTTTGAAGTCGAGCAAACTCAAGTCCATGAGTTGCCATGCTTCCTCATCATCAAGGCTATTGAAGTCCTCTTGTTTATGATCTCTTTCTTTCTTCAAAGAAGTGTAGTGTTGAAGACATTAGTGAAAGATGTCTCAAGCGTCAAGACGAAGATATTAGTGAAGGGTATCTATCGTCTATAGGATAAGCACTTGTGGTAGGTGCTTAGAAGTCAAGACAAGAAGTATTAGTGAAAGGTGCTTAGAAGTGAAGACACAAGACATTAGTGAAAGATGTCTTGTAGATCTAGTCAAAGGCATTAGTGAAAGGTGTCTTAGATGTACATTCGATATGGTATGTTTCAATGTACTAGATAGACTAGCATTAGATCCAAGGATATTGATGTCCTTGATGATGTTGTAAAGGAGTAGATCTCCTTTGGGATTAGTCGTTGGTGTAGTGTGGTAGTAGTTCCTCCATTGCAATGGAACTAGGTACTTAGCCTAGTACCTAATAAAGGGTAGGCGACGTTGTGAAGGATTAGTTCACCTAAGGTGTGAAAGAACTCGGTGGTTAGCCTAGCACCGTATAAAGGGTAGGCGACGTTGTGTTAGGTGTGGTTCGCCTTGGTGTGAAAGAACTCGGTATTTAGCTTTGTACCGGAAAAAGGTTAAGCGACGTTGTGAAGGCTTCTCCGCCATAAGGAGATTGGTGTAGTGTTTACAAACTCTCGAGTAGGTGACTCGGGGAGTGGAGTAGGTCAAGGAAGGTGTCCTTGTAGCCGAACCACTATAAATACTCGCGTTGTGGTTTTGTGCTTCTTACTCTTATCTTTTCATTACATATCTTTATATGCTTGTTTATCAACATCCAACACTCACAACCAAATAGATTGACATAAGTCAATCTAAATAGTTTAAAAGGAAGTTTTAATTGGTAAAACTATTCAACCCCCCCCCCCTTCTAGTTTTCCACAATTGGCATCAGAGCTTCGTTACCAAGTTTCTTTAAGTATATTGTACTTTAAAAACTTGATACGATCCATGGTTAATTGAAAACTACAAAGAAGGCTTTTTCATAAAAACAAACACCATGTCTTTTAAAATTATATGTTTGGATGTTGATTTGATAACAACATTTTTCTTATTTAATTTTTATTTATTTATTGCACTAATCTTCCTTGTCATGTTGATTAGTCAAAGCTCATACCCACCAAGCTTTAGGAGTTGCTTGGTAACAAGAATACATTCCTTAAGAAGGTATCTTAAACGCAAAGGAGCGGGAATAGTCTAAGTGACATTTGCTGTGTCATTTGTAAAGACATTCCTAAGTGCGCTAAAGGTATGATTTTCTTTTTACTTTGCTTGATAATTAAGTATACCTAGTTAGGTATTTATATGATTATCTTTTGTGCAAATTACATGTTTTACTTGAAGCTTCATTAGGAAGCCTTTTTCTCACATACGTGTTTTATTTCTCATATAAAGTCATGGTATATAAAACTTATGTTTTGTTTCTTTTAATCTAATAAAACAAAACACGAATTTCAAAAAAATTCCTCCTTCCCCATAAAAACTCCCACCGTCGACCACTTTTTCAAAACCTCATTTTCAAATCTTCCAATTTCAAAAATTTCATCTCATTCAAAAACTTCAACTTCCTCCTCATTCCATCTCAATCGAAATCAAGAAGATCCGTCATAAACATGGTTTACATCGCACTCGTGCTCATCGCACTTGTGTTCCCTATGATGAAGTTCTCATACGGAGACATTTACTTTGTGTTGTTAATCTATATTGGGGTCATATACCCGATCCTTTGTATCATCCTTAGTATTGAAATGCAATATTATTAATCTAGTTTATCTAGGTTACTATTATGTGTTTATCATTCCTTTTGATTTATATGTTTTATATTTTTGTGATACATTAGAGGTCATGTATGCATGCTAAAAGAAAATGTAGGATGAAACATATCTCATGGTATAAAAACTGTAAAACCTTTTATCAAATCTGTGTCTATTACTACAGATCCACGGATCCCTGAAGATATACTAGCCGGATCCCTTTTGTAAAGGAGCCGTGGGATCCGTCCTACTGGAAAACAGTTTTCATGCAAGATTAAAAACCACTATCTTTCTAAAACTAATAATCCACTAGAATTTCAAAACCATGAGTTAGTTAAGTGTTAAATACCATTGTTAATAAAATCTAGTAAAAACGTTAGATTATTATAGGTTTACCATAAACATCACCTCCTATTAACCCATCACTTCTATAGGTTCAACTATGACGCATGAATACGAGTTTGATTTTTCACTCACTAGCGTCTACACCCCGAATATCTCCCTTGAGCCCAACACACCTGGCAATCATGTCCGTGGGTTCAATAATCTCAAAAACTGTCACTTCCATGAAGGACGTATTGTAGACTGTCTTCTTGAAATCAACGAGAAGATATGTCCAAGGTTCATAATGGAATTCTTCCGTCAAGTCGAACTCGTTCGTAACGAGGATCGCTCTCTATCTCTTTGGTTTTACATCAAAAACCAAAAGTTCACCCTAACCCTTGGGCATTTTGCTCACATTCTCCGGATTCCAAATCATGGACAAAGTGCCTTCACCGAAGATTGGTCTCTTGATTCTCTCTTCAACTTTCATGAAGAAAATAGTCCATATTGTTCACACATACCCTCTCCGGAAGATTTAAATCGCATAATATGCAAACCTCGACCATATTACTCCAATCCAAACATTATCCATACACAGGATATCCGAGAAGAGTACAAGCCTCTTGCTCTCATTCTACGTTAAAATGTTTGGAGTCTTAGGGGAAATCGAGATATTCTTCCCGCTTGTTGTGCTCACATGTTGTACTGTTTGCTAACATAACAACCATACAATCTCGCCTACTTCTTCGCAAGGCAAATTTCAAATCTTCAAGGCTCCAAGAATAAACTCATCCCTTATGGAATGTTCTTGACACGCCTCTATCACAATGTTATGCACTTCCATCCTCAATTTCAAAGTCCGTTGTACGTACTTGTGAACAAGATGATGGAACCGCTAAACATATCTCTTATGAAGACTTTCTTCATTCTTGATTCCACCAATACCCATCAATCACATAATGATCCTCCTAGCAAAGACACTCAAGGAACCTAGAATAGTCAAATAGGATCAATTCTACTCTACTCATTATTTATCAATGTAATCCTATTTCTTTCATGAAATAAAACATCTTACATTTGATATCCTTGTTTTAGAACTCCTTTAAACGAAACTTAGAATATAATGCATTGTCAAGATCATTGCATACCTTTAGTAAAGGTTCTGTCTAGCAGATAGACGGATCCCAAATGTTGTACTAAACGGATCCCTACATCTAGGGAACCGTGGGATCCGGCAAAACAGAAAATGCAATTGCAAGCATTGTATGTCAAACACATCCTTAGAACACCTCACACTAAACTAAACATAGTGTCTTAAGGTAGATTAAGACTTTATCAAGATAGGTTGATCTTTCCTACTCATTCCAACTCACATAAAACACACTCTAAGAATTCATAGATCTATCACTTTGTTTTAATCCATCACTCTTCCGCTCTCAAAACTCACACTTCATATTTTTACCCTTCACATCTAGGTTAAAAGTCTTTTATAACAAAATTGATCATAAATCAATCTCACCTCAAAATTGATCAAAGTTGATCAAATCCTAGTTTTCCCATCTCAAAACCATTAGGATATTTTCCAAAACACAATCCTAAGTCACAACCTCATCTCTAGGATCATTTAGCTTCAATTGACACTCTCCTATTTAGTGTCATCCTTGCTCATTCATTGGTACTCATGAAAGTTCCAAATCCTTCCACAAAAGACAATCATTAGCTACATCACTCACCTTCAAGTACTTAAGCACCCCTTCATTTAAGACACTTAGGAAGACTGAAACACTCAAGATGTTATAGGTTTTAGATTTTAGAAACATCATTTCCACTCCTTCATAGCTACTGATAGCCGGATCCCTAGGATTAGCCTAGACGGATCCCTCTGAGAAAGGAACCGTGGGATCCGGATGACATTATAGGTCAAATATTGCTAAAATAATCATTTCAACTTATTTTCCTAACTCAAACACTCCATCTCATCTTAAATGAGTTCCTAGATCAGTCCAACCTCTGAAGTTGACTCTTGTGCATGTCAATCATAACACTCCAATGAATCCTAGTGGCTTAAAGCTTAAATGCACTTGCCAAATCTCTTAGTTTATAAACCACCTTGTTAGGACCTTCATAGTCATCACTCTCACTCTAACTTTCAGCCCTTGAAATCATTTCATCATGAGAAAAACCCCAAGTAGTAACTTATCCAACAAAGAACCACCCATGAAAAAGGCTCGTGTTATACACGAAATTTCCTCAACCGAATCATCTCCCGTCAAACCAACAAATGAGAGAATCCTTCATCATCCAATCAAACCAATTCCTAAAAGGATAGTACCCACAAAACTACCTATGCCTAACACCACCGTACCTCCTAGGCCAAACAATATCATCTCCACTAAACCATCACCATTGGTTCCTAGAAATATTTCATTTACTTCACCACTATCATCACCACACCTCTACAATTTAGAGGACTTGCCTCCTAGGCCGTCTCATCCGCTTCCGCCGACAACATTCTCCTCATTAGGAGGAATAATGGTTCAAAATCAAGGTGTTGAGTCAACACTTGCTCCGGCTTCCTTTTCGCCGTCTCTATCATATAATCCTATATGGATTATGAGAAATCATCAAAGTCAACCACCCGACCATATGGAAGTTGACACTTCCTTACCACCACCATCATTCTTGGTCGAGGCATTCTCAAATGCACCTCCACCAATCCCTCCATCGTTTGAATCCCCGCAAGCCGGTTCACTTGATCCTTCGCATCAAGCCATTTTATTTCCTCCACCACCACTACCTAGCCATGACAAAGATTGCTATCATTTTCAACATGTTGAAAAATTGATACATGAAGTACGAGAAGACCAACGTTTCATGTTCTATCATCTCCTTGAACGTTTTGACGAGATCAAACCTAAACAAAACTTGAGCTAGAAGATTTTAGTGGTGTCCTAGCATCAAGCGTTAGATAGTCTAGAAACTCCTAGTCATGTATTGTCTATCTTCTTATTTTTAGAGTCATGTATATCATAACTCTTGTTTTATTAAATAGGAATTACATGCTACTTGTTATTTTTCTGAGAATATGTATTCATATCTCATTTATGTGATTACATTACTTGTTATATCACCTTTGCTGATTTTAGTCATCAGCCAGACGGATCCCTCAGTATTGCCTTGACGGATCCCTACTAGGAGGAAACCGTGGGATCCGTGAAGTCAGAAAGTTTTTTTTTTTTTTTTTTTTTTTTCTCTCTTAAATCACATTTGCAGGAAATTGTGAATTATACTTGTTTTCTAACCATTGTTTTGCAGTTATTCAATTAACACATAAAGAATTTAACATCCTAAAGCTAGGGGAGCTTGGTGTCAAAACGATACGTTGCAAAATTACTTGCAAGCTTTGATTTAAATTTCATAACTTCCCGTTGCATATATTGCAATAATCTAGGGGGAGCACACCCGTCACATTGACGTAATCTTTTGCATAAGTTAGTTGCAAATGAACTAGAACATAATTAGTTTCTTGACGCCCTTACTTAGGGATGGACTCGTCAAGGGGGAGTAACGACGAGACCCTTTCCCGTTACTTGCTCTCTATTTTTTTTTCTTTCCTTTCACATGTTTTTCTTAAAAACGACGTGTTGCTTTCTTTCAAACACTTTTTGTTTCGACAAAAAGGGGGAGAAGAAAGTAAAAACTACAAATTCAAACTTTTACGAATTTTAGCTTTTCCTTAAAATAATTTTATGTTTTGTCATCAACAAAAAGGGGGAGATTGTTAATACAAATAAGCCGTAAAAACGTTTATTTATATTTTACGATCTTCTAATGTTTTGTCGATAACAAAAGTAAGATCATTTTAAGGAAACAAATAAAATACGTAAATGGTTTGAACTAATATTTTCTAACACACTTACGCTTTCACATAAAACACTAAAACAAGTATAAGTGATTTTATGATTTAGATACATATGTACAAACAACTAGTGTTTGCATATTGGGTTAAACATATACTTAAACTAAGTATACTAAAATGGGTAAAAACTAAGTGTATGCTAAATTGGGTAAATACAAGTATATACTAAATGGGTAAATACTAGCAAATGGTTTTTGACCCATGGTTTTATATATACCACTTAACCAAGTTCATTGTATCCTTAAGATACATTGTATATAGAAAGAAAACCATGGATCAACCCATAACCCATGACCCATAACCAAAAATACCCATGGGCAAAGAGGAGCGGACCACGGATCCCTAGCTTTGTGCTAGCCGGATCCCTTGTGGTAGGGATCCGTGGGATCCGGGGAAACAGTAGGATTTTTCCTCTATAAATAGTGAGCCATTTCTTCATTATACCTCACCCCTCTCTAACATACTTCTCCCCTGAGTTAAATCTCACTAACCTTAGATCCAAGAGATCTATGTTTGTAGTTTTGTCTTTGTGTGATCTTTTAGGTTTCTCTTAAAGGCAAGATCACCACCTTTGAAGTCGAGCAAACTCAAGTCCATGAGTTGCCATGCTTCCTCATCATCAAGGCTATTGAAGTCCTCTTGTTGATGATCTCTTTCTTTCTTCAAAGAAGTGTAGTGTTGAAGACATTAGTGAAAGATGTCTCAAGCGTCAAGACGAAGATATTAGTGAAGGGTATCTATCGTCTATAGGATAAGCACTTGTGGTAGGTGCTTAGAAGTCAAGACAAGAAGTATTAGTGAAAGGTGCTTAGAAGTGAAGACACAAGACATTAGTGAAAGATGTCTTGTAGATCTAGTCAAAGGCATTAGTGAAAGGTGTCTTAGATGTACATTCGATATGGTGTGTTTCAATGTACTAGATAGACTAGCATTAGATCCAAGGATATTGATGTCCTTGATGATGTTGTAAAGGAGTAGATCTCCTTTGGGATTAGTCGTTGGTGTAGTGTGGTAGTAGTTCCTCCATTGCAATGGAACTAGGTACTTAGCCTAGTACCCAATAAAGGGTAGGCGACGTTGTGAAGGATTAGTTCACCTAAGGTGTGAAAGAACTCGGTGGTTAGCCTAGCACCGTATAAAGGGTAGGCGACGTTGTGTTAGGTGTGGTTCGCCTTGGTGTGAAAGAACTCGGTATTTAGCTTTGTACCAGAAAAAGGTTAAGCGACGTTGTGAAGGCTTCTCCGCCATAAGGAGATTGGTGTAGTGTTTACAAACTCTCGAGTAGGTGACTCGGGGAGTGGAGTAGGGCAAGGAAGGTGTCCTTGTAGCCGAACCACTATAAATACTCGCGTTGTGGTTTTGTGCTTCTTACTCTTATCTTTTCATTACATATCTTTATATGCTTGTTTATCAACATCCAACACTCACAACCAAATAGATTGACATAAGTCGATCTAAATAGTTTAAAAGGAAGTTTTAATTGGTAAAACTATTCAACCCCCCCTTCTAGTTTTCCACAAAGCTGTTAGAGCTGATGCTGAAGATGATGAAGAAAGTGAAGGTACTGCACTTGCAAGTACTGCATCTGCAAGTACTGGTTCTCCAAGTGTTGCATCTAAAGAGGGTACTGCATCTCAAGGTATTGCTTCCCCAAGTACTGAAATTCAAGAAGATGTTGCATGTTCACCTTCTCCATCTCCACAACAATCTGTTCCTGCTTCTCAACCAGAGGAACATTCACCAATTCAAGGAGATGATTCACATACTATATCACCTGAAGGTTTAACATTGGATAATTGTGTTTTGACAAGGGATTTAGTCAAGTTGAAAAAGACTACTGAGGCTCAAGCAAAACAGATTAAGAGGTTGATGCTCAAGTATAAAAGGTTAAAGAATTTTGTTACGCCTTTTATCAAACGTTATCGCTTATGGGTTAAGGAAGAAAACAAGCACCGAAGGCAATTTAAGAAGAAAAACAAAGGCAAAAAGGTTCACAAACAATATTCTGTCCAATTGGGGAGGAATTTAGAAGAAAAGAATTTGAAAGAAGATGTTGTTAAGGAGAAAGAACCTCAAGGTACTGAAGAGCATGTTATCATTGAAAGTACTGAAGAAGAAAGGTCTGAAGATCAAGGTACTGAACAACAAAGTATTGCTTTCACTGGAACTCACAGACAAGAATTGGTTACACCAAGAGTATTAGACTTTGAAGAGGAAGCTGGTCCTTCAACTACTGTGTTGGAAGAGGAAGCTGGTCCTTCAACTACTGTGTTAGAAGAAGAAGCTGGTCCCTCAACAACTGCTATACCAGAAGAAGCTGATATACCCAAACCTGTAAGAACTGCAAGTGATGATGAATTTATTGCAACTATATTGCATGATTTATCAAAGCCAAGGGCTGTTACTATTTCTGAAGTTGCAGAGGAACAACCAAGAGTTTCTCAACCTGCTATTGATCCTAAGGATAAAGGAAAAGGTGTTTTGGTAGAAGTAAAGAAGAAGAAACCAACTTTAGCACAGATAAGGGCTGCTCAAGATGCTTTAAATGAACAAGCAGTTAGAAAAATTCAAGAAGAATTAAATGCTAAAGATAGAGAAGCTAAGGAAGCTGAAGAAGCTCAGAATAGAGAAACAGCTAAGAAGTTGCAAGAGGAATTGAATGCTGAAGCTAGTGAACAATTAGAGTCACCTGTTCCTGTTTCTTTTATGCCTAGAAAACCAAATTTTGCTAAAGAAAGGAATGCAATGATGGCTTATTTGAAAAGTCGAGGATATAAAGGATTGCAGAAGCTGAAGCATGTTGATATGAAAAGATTATATGATGCTGAGACAGAGGCTTATAAGAAGGATGTTGCAAGTATCAAAGATTATAAAGATGAAGCTACTTGGACTGAAGCAGAAAGAAAGAAAAGTTTAAAAAAAAAATAGGAAAATTGAAGTTGAAGATAAACAGTTTTTAAAGAAAGAAAAAGTTGAGTTAAGATCTGAAACTAGGGATGAATTTAGAAATTATCTCAGAATAGTAGATTTTGAATATTCCAGAGAAGATGTTGACATGAAGATGAACAGATCTCAGATTATTACTTTTGAAGTTGTGGAATCTAAAGATGGAAGCTATCTGATGTTTCATAGAGAAGATGAAAGTTTCAGAGTGTTCAACAGACTATGGGATTTATTGCATATCATAGATAGAGTGGATCTATTCTATTTATATCATGTGGTGAAAGATTATTTTGAACATCATCCATCAGAAAGAATTGGTTTAGTTTTACTTGGAGATCTCACAACTGCATGGGAAACTGAAGAACAGAGCAGTGATGAAATTTGGAAGAATCAAGAAAATTGGGAAATTGTTTGCTGGAGATTTTTTGAAGAATCTAGAGTTCATGTTCTAGAGCTGGAAACTGGTACAATGATTCACATGTTTGCAGATAGAAGATATCCTCTTACAGTAGATCTTATGAGGAGGATGCTAGAGCATGGAATGGAAGTTGAAGAAGACAATGAAATTGCTTGTATGGTCATCAATTTGTTTATCAACTGGACTACTATTGCTGATGATAATGAATAACTGGTATGAATTTTATTGAATAAATTATTTTTGATAAAACAGTACTTTATTCAAAGTATTGCTGATCAAACAGTACTTTAATCAAAGTACTGCTTGCAGCTTTTAACCAGTTAAGTGATTTTTGAAGAAAAATTTTGTTAAGTAACAAATATTTTGAAACAAAGGTTGAATAAATGGTTTTTGAGATGATAACATCAATAGGTTATCAATCCACCATGGTTACAAAAGAATTGACTAATCCATGAGCAAACGGCTCTGGTAAAGATATATCAAATCCGTTTTTAGTTGACAACTTGCTAATAAGTTGGATGGTAATCAACTCACCATATCAGTAATGTGAAGAGTTGGCTAGCCCACAAGAAAATGGCTTGTGGTAAAGGCTGTGGAAAAACCATTATATGGTAATTAGTTCACCATGATGAAAGAACTAACTAGTCCAGAAGGGTACAGCTTTTGGTAAAGACAAAACAAATCTGTTGATAGCTGATGATTTGCTAAAAATCATATGGTTATCAGTGTACCATGGTTTTACACACCAAAACATTTGGCTACTCCAGAGTTAATGGCTTTGGTAAAGAGATCTAAATCCATTAATTTTTCAATGATTCACCTCTCACAAGAGTTAATACAGCTGGAAGTGATGAGAATAGACTGCAACTTAAACTAAATTAATGTACAAATTGCCATATGTTGCTGTGTTGCTGAAAAGATGGAGCTTGCTGGATAATGCTGTAAAAGAATATTTCTAAAGATACTTTGACTATGCACAGAAACTACAAAGATACAATCCAAAGACAAAGACATAATTTATTCTTAAAGATGGAGCTGTTAAAGATAAATTCACAAAGGAACTTGAAGTCAAGCTAGTAGAATTCAAGTTAGGGGAGGATTGTTGGGATATGAAAGTGCTGAACAGTTAAAGTGCTGAAGATTAATAAAGTACTGCAGAATGACAAAGAACTAGAAAAGTCAAAGAGTCAAAGTACTGCTAAATGATAAAGTCAAAGTACTGCATATGAAGTCAAAGTACTGCAAGAACAAAGAATTGTTTTATTTGTTTATAGAAAGTCTTGTAATTCTAGAATATTCTTTATTAGATTACTTGACGTACAAGGATACAATTTGTAAACCGACTAGGGTATCCTTGAGCCTATAAAAGGACCCCTAGATTGGCATAAGATGTACGTGATTTTATTAGAGTTTTAGAGAGAAGTTCGATATTATTAGAGTTGTTTAAGATCTGCATAATAAGCAGAGTTAGAGTTATTAATAAAATCGTTCAAAGTTAAAGTTATTCTTCTTAGCTTTGTTAAGTAAATTCCGCATACTTAATAGAGTTTGCTCAGTGTTTCTTTGTTAATAACTTAGGATTTATCCGAGGTTATTAAACCTTAACAAGCTATTTAAGTTAGTTTGGTTAGAGTACATCGATCCAACATGATTTAAATGGATTATTTTGACCATAAGGTAAGAAAGTAACGTTCTAATAGGAATTATACATTTAAATATGTATGATTGCGCTATTAAGAACATGTGTCAAGATAATAACAAAGACTACATTAAATATTTATGTCATTCAATATTTAAGAAACACTTGTAGTTACAATTTACGTTACGTGAGAATGTGAACTAGATTGTAGCCCAAGGTAAAATATCCACGTGTCGTGAGAACGAGCATGGATGATTTTGCAGTTTCTTACGTTGAACATCATGGAATGACATAATTAAATGAAGTAATCTAATACTACTTTGATTTTAAGTATTCGTTGAATGACTTAAATACATGTAGTAAATATTAACTTGAAATTATTAATTGAAACCCGAGGTGGTGTTCATAATTACTTTAATTGCACATCTTTATGATTTCTTTGTAAAGTCACAAACATGAAGTCTTTTAATACAAGACTTATAATATAAATTAAAACGTTTACTTGCTATGTTTTAAGACATATGCATGAATTCAATGAGTTGATCAATGACTTATAACGTATAGTGGGATTATAACTGTTATGTCTTTTGACTTAGTCAAAGAGTATTTGTGTTATAATACATGCAATTGGCTTGGTAATTCTATTATACCATTAAGTTTTACTTGGTTGGTAAATAGGTAAGCCAAAGAGTAGATGGTTATCTAAAATATTGTTAGATTTTCTTACAATATTAATTATAAGGAAATACCATAGTTTTATGGTATGTTCAGTTAAAAGAATCAAAATGTATTAGCACTGTTTGATTCAAGATAACTATAATTTCTTCCAAAAGTTATCAAGGTTAGAATATTGAGTATAAATTGAATATACTCAATAAGACTCCAACCTAGAAGATTAATAAGACACCATTTTTTATGGAATGTGATGAATCACATTAAGTCTTATAATGAAGTTCTGAATTTGTTAAACTACTTGTAAAGTGGGTTGTAACAAACTAATGTCAGAAACTGTAAATATATATTTTTTTTTTGTAATATCCCAAAAGAGAACAATGTATTGTTGCTCTACTTGCTAAACTATTTAAAGTTAATCTTTAAATTGTTTAAGGCAAGTAGGAGTTTTGTTTAGATCTTGAAAGATTAAATTACAAAATACATAATCTTCTAAAATACACTAGCAAATATCATGATGAGGCTAAACATGTAAATGATAGACCTCAATATGATGGAATTGTCATTCATAGATCCGTAAGGATATCTCAGATATTTAATATGCTGGGGAATATGAGTTCCAAGATCATAATGATGAATTTACCAAATGTTGAATTGTGGTAAATCAATCATACTATGAATGTAGATATGTTGTCTATAAAGATAATCAACTTTAGATACTTGGTTTATCTTAATGAAAAAGAGTTTCTTCAAAGGATGGAAACGCTAGTGGTTTAAATCTTTGTGTAGAAATCATATGGACAATATTGTACACATATTTAATGCATGTCTAGTGATAATAATATTAATCATAATTAAGCAATTAACTATGATTGAATATTCTTTTCTAGATACATTAAATAGAAGTATAAAGATTATAATTGTCATACTTAGTTTCATTGATATGAAATTTTGACAATGAATATCAAAACTCTTTGTTATGGAATTACTTTTGCGAGGATGATAAGTAATACAAAGTAGTTTTATGAATTCAAATAATCTTTGAATATGTACAAACTGCAAGAATCCATGAATGGATATATGCATGCATCTAGGAGATGATTCTTATGTTTAATATTAAATCCATGTTTGATTTAATAATTAAAGTAAGATAGCTCATAAGTATTCCTGAAAGCTAGTGGGAGTATTATTTTTTTTTAATCTTATATGTTGTATGGGCAACTACATTCCACCTAAATTAAGTTTTATTTGGGAATGAAACTTCGTTTGTAAGATTTGGAAATAAGACATACAACATTGGAATATATGTTTATTATAAACATATGCGGTAAATAAATGAGTCTAATAGAACATGATGAATATATATCTTTGACAAGATAAAATATGAATGAGATCTTAAAGTCTAACTTGAAGATTCATCATGAACATTGATAACATCAAATAGTCCTGAATATTAAGTGTCAATTTCCCCCGTTAATGCTCGTTATTTATATCATTTATATGGATTTACGCTTGTTTTCTATTGTTTTCCACTTTCAGGTAAATTACGAGCATTAGAGCTAAAGAAGACGTGGAAATGGAAACATTACTAAAAATTTATCACAATATGCTTATTTTGAAGAAGTTACGGCGTAACTCATCTCTCACATTACGCCGTAACTATTGCGTGACCCAGAAGTCCAACTTATCAAGAGGTTACGGCGTAACTCCTCCCAAAGGTTACGACGTAATTGCATTAGGTCAAAAGAGGTTCCACGCCGCTGATACTTACGTCGTAACTACTGCTACACTTATGACGTAACCGAGTTTATTGAAGACTACGGCGTAACCACTTCTTAGGTTACGCCATAACTAGCAGATCTAGTGCATTTACGGAAAAATAGAAGGTTACGGCGTAACTCATCTATTGGTTACGCCGTAACCCAGACCTGGCCTATAAATACCCCACGAATTCCAGCATTTCAAAGCATCCCATTCCACACACAACACTTTGAGAACGTGGGAAAAAGCTCAAGGGAGGTCTAGGGAAGCATACGGAGCTGTTTCCAAGGGAGAAGTCACACCATTACGATAAGCTTTAGCGTTTATTCTTTCTTTTACTTTCAATTCATGTATTTCGTACCTTTGAATATTGAATTGATGTGCATGATTAATATGAGCGGCTAAGCACCCTTTGGTGCTAGCCTAGTTATGATTCCTTAATTGTTTTGTTTGCGTTTACCTTTACTTCGGTACAATTATTTCTAAGTGTATGCATGCATAGTTCTTTGGTAGTCACCCCTGTTTCGGTAGTTTTGAATGGCGACAGAGGCCAATTGCCTAGGAGATATGACCAACTGAACCTAGGTGAGCGGACTGAGACGGGAAGGGTAAGATATGACCAACTGACGACCCTCTTCTACTTGTGCGATTTGACCAACTGATCACCTATCGTTTGGATGAACTTAAGAATTGGGGGTGTAGTGTCTAAGTTCCTAACGGTCGGGCACTCACTATTTAGAATCTAGCATGTAGCGGTACTTAATGACTCGTCTTAGGGGACCAGGAACAACAGGACTTATGACGGTGCGCCTGATTTCTCCTGTGGTAGCGTCTTTGCTGATAGGTTAGGGTGATTTGACCAAATGTTGTCCTCTCGAATTTGACCCGACCTGAAGTAATTGGAAGTAGGTAGACGTAGACATAACTAGTTAGGAGGATTAACTAGGTTAGCACCACTATTCCTCTATTGATTTCCCTTCACACATTTATTTGCTTTACTCTATATTCTGCATTAGTAGTTTAATTAATTAAAACCCTATCAAACCTTTAATATTATGTGACAATCAGACTTAGTAATTATCCGACACACATAGCTCTTGGGACGACCTCGGCTTTACCATTTACTACACTAAACACGACCGGGTACACTGCCCGTTAGTGCATTAGGGTAGACCATAGGTATAGCGAGACACTATAAATATTAAGACCTGGTCAGTAAAACCTGCATCAAACATCATGTTGTGTATAAAGTTGTTGTATCATGCTTGATTACAAGATGATTTAACAACATTGTAATATTTATGTTTGGATTTAGAATTTCATTCCTCATCCTGGAGTTGCTCCCAAATTCTATACAACAATTGTTGTGTAATTGTCATAGTCAACAAATTTGATGTTTGAATGGCACCAAACAAATAATATTCAAAGTTTACGGATGTTTAAAGAGCATATTGTTGTACACAATGATGCTAGTATAATTGAGATGACACTCAATTCTAGTCACTGTATCTTTGATGATGACCATGTTGACTAGTTATGCTCAACTAAGAGCATAGTTGCATTACACATTAAAGAATAAAGAATACTTTAAAAACTTTAAAGTTTTGAAAGATGATTGTCATAAAAGGTGGTTCAGGTTGTCACGCACCTTATGGAATGATATGACAATATCAAGATATGTGTAAACACATACAAGAAATTCACTTATTGAATTCTTGAAATAAGTATTCTCAAAATTCCTATAGATCAAAGTTACTTGAAATTATGCCCTGTCAACAAGTATGATTATCATGACTTGAGGCAAAAATTCATTAACTAAGTATTATCATTCATTGATCTATTTAGTGTTTGGATAAAGGATGTTAAACAATTATTATTTATAATGAATTAAAGTACTTTATACGTTTAATTTCATTTATAATATTGTGTCCTGTATTTGCATGTTTAATCCTTGAATAACTTAAGTTATTCTAAATAGTCCATTGTCGATCAATAACATGGGAATGATGTTGAATTAAGACAAATCTAAGTATTAGTTTGAATATACTTGAAAGTATATTGATGCGTAGCATGACTAATTTCAGATGATATTCAATGAATTGAGTATAGGACTTATCCCAACCACATAATGGTACTTTATGGATCTTAGTCATTAAGTACATCATGAATATTTATCCTCTGACTTGAGATAACGGAGAAATGTCATGGATGTAGTGCATTTCTGTGAAGCAATCTAACGCTATACGTAACTGGTAGTTATAAGGGTTGTTTTCAGAAGTGTTGCGAAATTTATGAAGTTTGCTCGTAGTCAAAACGGGACTTGTTTCCTTCAAATTTATTTTGAAGTATAATACTGCTGGGGCCCTCGTAGGGTTGTCAAGATGTTTGCATGGCCATGCCCAAGGTCTTCTGGAATATGTTTAGAAGAATTAGTAATCTTGATCAATCATATAAAATGAGAAACAGAATAGTTAATTAAGAAATGAGTGAGATCCATATTCTTATTAACATGGTATTAGAAACAAAAGGATAAGTATGATGATGAATCAGCAAAAGGTTTTTTCAGGAAACCATACTCGAGTTGTTCTGGGGTCATTGGCGTGTTGCTAGATGCTAACCAATGTCATTACGCATACTAAGATATCTCCAAGTGGGAGCTGTTGGTTTATGGATATATTTAATATGTGTATGACCGGATTCAAACTCGAGACCACGGGATTGAACACTTTAGGTATGAGACTTGATGTTTAAATAATTAATATAAAATATTATGTTTAATTATTAAATTCACAATAAACGACTTAACGAGCGATAAGTACATATCGGAAATGACTATCGGTCATTAAATGTCAACGAGATATGAAGAAAAGTTAACAAGCCAAGGGAAGGTTTTAGGAACCCTCTTTTGGGCTTGTTTTTGGCCGAAACTATGGAATCCCACATCGGAAACCATAGTAATCTTGACATCCACAATAAGGCTATAAATACATCCCCATGTATTCATCCTTTGGTACACTAGATTTCAATAGAAGGCCAAACTTCTCTTTTCTTTTGTAACACCCCCAAATCTCAGTACAGCTGAAGACTTAATCAAGTTTTCGGGGCGTTACTTTTGGATTGGTATCGCACACAAGTATAGCCAAAAGATAGTCATTTAATATTCAAAACCAATCCCAAATTTAAGTATTCAAAACATTTAATCCAAAATATAAATATTAGGCCCAAAACATGATTTATTAAGATAGGTCCCCATAGTTTATCAGAGTCGGAAAATGATCCTTGAACCACGCCTCCATGCCAAGCTTCCACATTACCTGAGAAATCATGCTAAAAGGTCAGCTTACGCTGGTGAGTTCGTAGGTTTAAGTTCAACAAAATCATAGTGGACCTGTAAGAGTTGATTTGCTATGCAAGACCTAAGATAGATAAATACCGTTCACACATGATCCTACCCGGATCTCCAATCAAATCCCGCATCCAGGGATTACTCGGGCCCCTGCGACTCTAGTCCAGCACTGATGTGGCAAAATCTAGAACAATTGCCAACCCCGGACAAGGTCGATGTAGAAGTCTATTCTTAGCTAGGCACGGTTAAACCTATACTAAGGCAACAACTACAGCACAACTATCTATACAGTCAAGCACATAAGCAAATCCAAATAGTTTTCACGGTCCAAAAACAGTAGCATGATTCTCACCCCAAAATAGTTCAAAACGTAGTTAAAACGTAGATAAAAGTGGGGCTATGAAACTCACCTCAAGCAATCAACGCACAAATAAGCACTAGCAGAAGATAACGGTATTACAGCACAGCAACTATTGACTCGGCACAACCTATTAATGTAGACCAAACTTAATATATATATTCCTCGAATCAACGTTATCTACCCCAATACGTTCCATTTCTTTATTTTCAAAAATGTCTCGTTTCACCATTTAATCATAGTGTTTGGTATTCCTCATGTGGGTGTATCGACTCAATACACTACAAGAATCTGATGGAATACCCACGACAATTACCCACACCCATCCTTTGGAGGGCATTTACCCACCTAATACCCACCCGCTACCTACGATCAGTGACTTTCATAGTCAGTTTTATTTTCCCTCAAAATTCCCACGAATTTACCCACACAAATAGCCACATAAATATATTTGGTGTGCAATATGTGGGTAAATAATTGGCGCCAAAACATTCCCCACGGATTACCCATATCGTGAGTTATTGTGGCTATATTTGTGGGTAATTTAGTGGGTAAATGTTATTTACCCACGAAATGCGAATATCATTTTTATTGGTGGGTAAGTTAATGTGGGTGTTTTGAGGGTGAATATATACCGATGACTTTACCCATTGATGAGTGTCTAAATACTCATCATTTTTATACAATATAAACTGCAAAATCATCTGAAAACACTCAGAAACACATCAAAATGATCAAAATATCACAAATCAGTGTTTTATGTGTTTTAAATTCAAAAATATCAAAATCAGATGAAAAACTTATCAAATTTGCAAAAATTGCAGTTTTAGTCCCCCAACTTTCAAAAATTGTCAAAAATAGTCCCTGAGTCAAAATTTCAAAAGAAAAGTCACCAAAGGTCCTTTTTAAATCATAACTTGTCAAATTTAGTCCTTTGGTGAAAAATATCAAAAGTTTGAGAAAATTGCAAGAATGGTCCTTCAAGTTTCAAAATTGGCAGAAATGGCCCCCGGAAAATTGAAAAATGGCAACTTTGGTCCTTGCATTATCAACCTTTGTCATTTTTAGTCCTTTGAGCAACTTTACAGAATTGGCAGGAATGGTCCTTGAGTTTTCAGAAATTACACTTTAGTCCTTGTCATTTATTAAGCTAACAAGCCAATTTGGACCCTTTAAACCCTTTATCCAATTGGACCCCTGCCATCCCTTGTGACCCCTTGCCTAATTTGAACCCCCTGGCTTATTAATATCCAGTCAACCCAAGCCAGTCAAACACACACCAATTGGCGCCAATAGTCTCCACCTTCAACTGCTTCCCCTGAAACCAGGCAACCCATTCCCCCCTCCTCACCAAAACCACTCTTTGTCCCCTCCACCTCAACATAAAACAAAAACCATTAAATGCTCATTCTTTCCCCCCTCATTCAACCCTACACCTGGCTAAAACCACTTTGGCGCCAAAAATGATCAAACGGCCAAAAACACTTAAGCTCATCCAATGGTCTCAATTCCTAGTGGGATTTTCTCAGAAAGTCAAGTGGAAGCTGTTTGGGTATAAAAGAAAGAAGAAAAGAGAGAAGAAGGGTAGTTAGCTAGTTTTATCTTCTTTCTTTAATGTTGTTTTTCTTTTAAATGTCTTAGCTTAGTTTTAATTATGTAATCTTTTGTTTTTAAGACTCAAACTAAAGTTAGTGTATCATTGTAATCAGTTTTCAAATGCTAATTTCAAGGTTTGTTTAAAAGTATTGCTATTGTGTGTACTGTTGAGATTTTCAAATTTCTGTTCTCACATTTAAGCTTCAAATTGCTTTTCATCAAGTTCCAATAAGCTCAAATTAGTGCCTTTTAGCTTTTGATAAGTTTCAAATTCAGTTTCAAATAAATTTGAATAATGGTCAACCAAAGTCAACTTTTGATGCAAATTTGAAATGGAAGCTGGTTGGGGTGTTGCAGATCTGTGAAATGGGTTGGAGTGGGCTTATTTAGCTTAGGTTTGGGTTTGGTGTTGGCCTGCATAAGCTAAACACAGTTGTGAGTCATTTATCTCACTTTTCATTTTTAGCCAATATTGCAATCTTTTGTTGTGCATGTATCTGTGATCACATTTGGTTTTAATATGTTTAAATAATTGTATTTAGCTCATTCAAGCTCAGTTTGATCAGTAGCATTCTCTGGTTCAGTATTTGATCTCATTTCAGTTTGCATTTCAGATTCTAAAGGGGTGTTTGGATTTTAGTTTTTTAGTGTGTTAGAGGGTCTTGCAGTGATAGGATTTAGTTGGTTCAAGTCTTTGTAGTCATAAGAAACTCATTTTTGCCTTTGACTTGTGCCTGCAAGTTATAAAAGTCAAAATTACTTCAAAATGGCCTTAGCAGCTCACTGTTAAAGATTTTACAACTCAAAATCTCTTTTTGTGTTTAGAATACCATAACCTAGCTTTCAGTAACTTTATTTTATCACATTACATCATTTTCAAGTAGCAAATCTAGATTAAAGCTCAAGAAAGTCAAACTTCTAGTTTTTGTTAAAAAGTCAAAAGTGAATAAACTCAGTTTTGAGCCCAAATAGGTAGATTTTTCTTGAGCTCATTTCTGATCCATTTTCAATGAAATCTGTTGTTTTAAAAAGCCCTCCTGGTCTAGTTTCTTATGTCCATTTTAGCATAATTTTGTGATTTTTTTATAACCATCAAAATGGCTTCTCTTTTGGGTCTGAGTTGCCCTGCTCAGAAACTCAGCATAAGCTGAGTTTTCTCAGCCAATTGCATCCCTTCCACAAGTCTCATCTGAGCTTGTTCAGGTCTGTAATTCAGTTTATAAGCTCTCACCCAGGTCCTCTTTATGTACCAACTTTTATTTTTCATGTTCAGCTTAATTTGAATCATGTGCTTTAGCTTAAAGTTGCCTACCCATTCACTGTTTTTAGCATAAGCTCATATCATCCAATCTGTGCTAGCTTGTGATTCTGTAGCTTTAGCTTGTTGATTCTTGTTGTATTTTGGTTCTTCAAGCTTTTCCAAGCTTCCATTTCAGTTTGGTGCTTATGGTGCTTCATTTGCTTATTGGAAGTGCTTATTTTTAAGCTCTTTCCACTTCAGTTTCAATTCCTCCCACACAAGCACCTGTTTTTCTAATTTTCCTTTATTCCTTATAATATTTTAGACTTTTCTTGCAATTTTCAGATTTTTCCAAGTTCATTTGCTATTTTTCTTAATTTAAATTAGTTTTTAAGAACTTTTAAATAGCATTTAATACAAATAATTAGAAAAAGGTTCAAAAAAATAATTTTTCATTTTTCTTAAGTTTAGATAAATATAAATAGCCTAAAAAGTATTTTTCTATAATTTTCTTAGCTTAAAAAGTATTTTTTAGCATTTTAATTAGTTTTAAATAGTTTTAAATTAATAATAAATACATAAAAAGTCTAAAAAATATATTTTCTGTTTTAAAATTAGTTTTATCATATTTTAGATTTTTCCAAGTTATAATTTCATTTTTCTAGGTTAATTTTGTATTTTCCTCTATTTTAGTGCATTTTAAATACTTAAAAACAGTTTTTAATTAATAATAATTAATTAAATAGTTGTAAAAATAATTTTCTTTTTCTATAAATTTTCTTTTATCATTAGGTTTGTAAAAATGTATTTTTCATATTTTTAGGATTTATATTGTATAAGTTTCACGTTTTTATTTGTACGTTAACGTTATTTTTATTTAAACGTAAGTTTTTCGTTTTAGGATTTAAACGTTCATCACTTTAAAAATAGTGATAGCGTTTATTTAATATCTTTTATCTTTTTAATTTTCTTAATTTGCATTTAAGTCGCTTTATTTTATTACCTTTTTCAGTAGTGTAATTATCATATCCAAATCCTTTCTGATCGCTATCATTAGTGGTCATTCTATCGTCTGATCATGTGTTTAACACACCATTGAGTCTCCGTGGGACATAACGACCCGGGAATCCCCTGTATTCTCTGATCTTCATTGTATTTGTGTCTAAGCTGTTTTAAGTCTGTTTAGATTTGACGGTTTTGCGCAGATCACCCATCTTATTGTTTGTGTGGGTATTTTGCAAACTTGATCCCTCTTTATCCCCTAAGGATATTCGACCGGCCTTAACCCCATAAGGTTATGGTTTTTCCTTTTATGTACTTAATATATTTATCCTAAATAAACATATAAACTATGAATAATTACCGTTCCAGGAAAAAAAAACCCAGTAACATGTTATAGGTAACTCTAAGTCCACAAAATACCCTATAAAAAATATTCACTCACTTAAAAAAAAGAAAAAAAAAAGAAAAATAAAAAGAAAAAGAAAAAGGGACGAATGGCGTCTCGTGATTGCATTTGCTAAGATCACACGGTATGGGATATGAATAACATGTCATTCGTCCCAACTATGAACCAGTATCATGTTATTACCATACCATGCTACGTGCCATTGGTTTGCCAAAGGTCCCCAAGCCATTTGAATTGGCTCAAGACATTTGTGATGTTTTGTTTGTTTTTTTGTATTTTTTTTTTTATTGTGAGTGAGTGGGTATTTTTAATGGGTATTTTGTGAGACCCAATAACATGTTAGTGGTTTGTTATGAGGGAGAGGTGTTTTAGTTATTGGAAGGGGATGATGTGGCGTTGATGTGGCATACCAGTAACATGTTATCCGTAAGCACGATACCTTGTGCTCTAAAAACCCAATGACTAACAAACAACGTGACACACGGTGCGGAACAACACGTTGTTTGTAATTCTTTGTTACCAATGGTGAGCAAATAAAATGCCCATACCGAGCTCCCTAAGTAAAACATAAAATAAAAAATTGGTGAGAAGTTGTGACGATTTTGTTGATAATATTTTGAATTTTGTGCAAAACTAAAAATATACAAAACCGTCTTACCATTTAACCGGCAAATATTCAGCGCCCTTTTGAAAATTTTAAAATTCACTAATAAAGGAAGTAAGGAACAGTTTTTCACATACACACATACCCCCCTCATACCCCCCTTATCTAAATACCCCAAAATTCTCTCAAAATTAAGAATTAGGTGCTTATAGTTACGCTTATATGATAAGTTAATAACTTTAATTTATTTGTGAGGATGGATTAAAGCAATGAAGTTAATGGGCATAGAAAAAAAGGTTGACTTTCACAAGTTTTGTTTATATTTTAGTCATGTTAAGAAACTTTGTGTATTGTAACTGTTTGATAAAATGTCTAAGTGAAGGTGCGATGAGTTTACTGTTTTGGTTTGCAGGAGAAGAACATCACTATTTAAATGGAGAAACAAAGAATTTAAGTTCCAATAAAGGAGTCACAAAATGTGTTCTTCAGAGGTAAACCTCAGCTTTATGCATATATTTTCACTTATCAATTGATTACATGTCATATAGTTAAAATAGAAGTTGTTTGTTTATCCTTTCTAAAATTTTCTTATCGACATAAATTTGTTTTCCTCTTGGAACATGAAATTATGGACTATCGCTAAATAGAGTAGTTTTTGATTGAATACACGAATAATCCGATTTGTTATTAAAACCTCATTTTAACTCTTAACTGACATTCAGGTGGTCAAATTATTTAATCTTGTGGGTGATAACTTTGACAAGTAACACAACAAAACAATTCCAAACACTTCATATAAGGCAGGGATACACCTTGTTTTTTAAGCTTGGTGAATCCGTGAATCTATGTTCTGAATATTATGAATGCCAAAGTGCTTACTTGACTCTCTTCATATAAAACAACTATTTTGGACTGTTTCTCGTTTTCATCCAACATCGTATGTGTTGTTACTTTGCAGGTCATTGGTTTGACAAGGAATGGCATCATCTACATGTAAAGTGTGAATTTAGGTTGTCTTTTGATTATGCAAGTTTATAGTTTTTTATTTCTATTCAAGTTTAATCAACCTTAGACTTGTAATTTATAATTCGTACTACTATATAGTGATTTATACATAATTAGTTAATGATCTACTGTTTAACTCTTTATATGTATGAAATGTAGGATATGACAAAAGATATTGGTTCCGACTTCTAACGCAAGGGAAAAACATCATTTTCGAGCACCCCGCCCAATGAGGAAACGGACGGTGTATATGACTTATAAACGTAGATCGACATGTAACTTAGTGATTTTTCTCGTACAATGTAGACACGCTACTTTTGAAACTTCCAAAAGCTAGCTACAATTGTTTATTGTTGATCTATGGAATGAATGGTTGATAAATTGGTTTGCTGATTGTACTTGAATGCAATACTCTTAAATACTACTATTTCATTGTGCTATCTATTATATATCTTTTACAACAAATCTTCACAATAGGCTTCATACCAAAACAGATCATTTTGCCCGCATTTGTTTTGTGGGTAAAATATAATTAATGGTCTCAGAATTAAAAGTTATTTGTCACGAAAGTTGGATATACCGCATATGTGGGTAAATTTAGCCATGGAATTCCCACATCCAATTCTATGGGTATTTTCGTGGTGATATACGTAATCCCATGACATGATACCCACGGGTTAAAAATACTTACTCACGAAACATGGTGCGGGTAAAAATACCCACAAGCCCACATTGTTGTGGGTGAATATTTAGCCTCGGAGGTTATACCCATGTATATAGAATTGTGGGAAATCCGTGGCTATTTGTTAGTTACCCACGAATTTTGGCCCTTTACCCACAATTTTCATCCGTGGGAAATCGACAGAATTCTTGTAGTGATATGATGCCATGAATGCACTCAAACAACCAATATATTACGCTTCGCAACACAATATGCAACTCCATTAAACACAATATGTGACTCAATGCGACACAATGAGACGTCTAAGCGATAAGCTCCATAGTCCAATAAGTTTCGGAATAAACAGTAGACCTTATCGAATTCGTCAACTCGATAAACTCAATTATTCATTCGTATCGCTTATTATTCCATAAACCGGTCGCATCCTAACGAGTCATAAGGATAAGTCACCCATTAATAAGGTTATCCAACGTACCTAGCGGGTTCTTATTAGATTCGTCAACCTAATAAGTCCGCTACCCACGTGGATCAACACTATTAATGTTAGGTTATCCGTAACCCATGAACACAACGTAAGCAATTAAATACTTAAACCAATATTAAATGTCCACAATTGACATTTATTGATAAACGTGTACTCAAAACATTAATTACTTATTTATTGCAAAACATTTCCAATTTAGTCATTAGTTTCCGTTTAAATATAGTAAATAACAAGATAAGACTTGTTATCGACAATTTTGGTACAAAAGCCCATTTATTATTCCCATTTCATAGTTTATTAGCATTTTCATATATATATATATATATATATATATATATATATATATATATATATATATATATATATATATATATATATATATATATATATATATATATATATATATATATATCGTCAAATTCCATTATTAATCTCATATCGTTATTCGTTTCGAGTCCACAAGCACGAGTCATAACTTCCCGGATTTTAATCAATCAATAGTCCAAATTATACTAAAGTCCATGTTACGGCTTTGTCGGAGTCAACTATTGACTAAAAAAAGTAAAAAGTCAAAGTAACGCCAACGTAGCTCAAAGTTGACAATTATATATATCAAGTCCAAATTAAATGTCATAATATCGTAATTCAATCCCAAACCAACTCAAAACAATCTCGCCAACCAATCAATCAACCAAAAGTGCTCGAAACCAATGTTATGACCCTAATGGTCATGACACGGTCGCGGTCAAGACCACGTGAACCAAACAAGCTCTAGAAGCTTTTCGGCTCCACGCGTCTCATCCAAACCTCAACAATACCAATCAACAAGCTACCAAATTGACCAAACTCGGACCCATGACCCAAGTAGGCCACGTACGCAAGCCAAAGGCCTCGTACGTGCCTCTTGTGGCTCGTACACCTCACCAAACCAATCCAAACACTACCAAATCAATTCCACAACACTCAAATCCAATCATTCAAGCTCCAAACACTAACCAAACACAAAACCCATCAACTATTCTTAATCAAAAATATGCAACTAAACCCGAAATGCACAAACCCATCAAATTAATACACCACACATGTACCAAACACTAATTACTTGTTTATTTATACACTAATTAGCTTTAATTTCATGTTCCACCCAAAAGCCCCAACAATTATAATTAGGTCGAAACCCTAATTTTCAATTCGTGGGTTTTTATTGCCCAATCAAGCTCAAAACATGTTCCCTTTACCTTATCTAATCACCAATTGCAAAAGCCCTTTGAAACCCTAAAAGTACGATTCTTGATTCAACGATTTGAAGGTGTTATTGAAGTCCAAATGGTGCGTATGATATATGGTTGGAAAGAGGAGAAAGAGATATTTCTTTTGGTGGTGGAGGTGTTGGGTGACGTGCCGGTGGTCGGCGGTGGTGGCCGGATTATGGCCGGCGGCCACAAGGTGGTGGTGCTAGGGTTTTTAAAGTGAGAAGGTAGAGAGAGAAATGGTGATATGTGTGTTTTTAGAGAGAGAAACAAATGAGGTGAAATGAGGGTTTGGGTGGGTATTTATACTAGGCCACTAGGGACCTCAAAAATAATTATTTAGGAGGAGGGGGCGCCGGCTTCAAGAGAAAAGGGGAGGGGTCGGGTTGTAATTTTTCGTAACTATCCCGTTTACCTAATCCCGAGCTCACATATTGTCCCACGAGTGTCCCACAACATTTATTCAACTTTCCAACATCGTTATTTACGTTTTTCCACGAGTTTTAACTATTTATTTGTCAATTTTCGAGTTACAGTCTAAAAGTTACAATAACTCTTGTTTTAGGCTTTTCTAGTGCCGAATCGAATAGTGCCTACCAAATAGAGTTAAAACTCATACGATAACTCATTTAATAATGAAATAAATCATAAAAACTAATAGACGATATAAAATCAAGTCATGGTTTATAAAAATAGTGTTAAAGGCAAGGCTCAGTTCAGTTTAACGTAATGCGGTTACCTAAAATAGTCTCCCTAAATTGCCAGTTGTCACAGCCTCCCAGCCTAAGAAGAAACCCGTCCCGGGTTTCACTCCGAGTTGCTTGATGTCATAAATAGTTTAGGATACTTCCTACGGAAAACGTCCTCACGTTCTCAAGTGAACTCCGGTCCATGTCGGGAGTTCCAACGAACTTTAATAATCGGTATACGGCTATTCTTCAGCCTTTTAACCTCACGATCCATAATCTCAATCGTTTCCTCAAAAAAATTCAATTTCTCATCAATACGAATATCTCTTAAAGGCACCACTATGCTTTCCTCCGAAAGACATTTCTTAAGATTACTAACATGAAAGACATTGTGTACACTACTCAGTTCCGATGGTAGCTCCAGGCGGTATGCTACCGGTCCGACTCTTTCCAGGATTGGAAAGGGACCAATATATCGGGGATTGAGTTTTCCAAGTTTACCAAAACGAAGCACTCCTTTCCAAGGAGAAACTTTCAACATAACACGATCTCCAACCTGAAATTCTAAAGGTTTACGTCTCTTATCGGCATAACTCTTTTGTCTATCACGAGCGGTTTGCAACCGATTACGAATCTGTACTATCTTCTCAGTGGTTTCTAAGACAAGTTCGGGACCTGTAAGTTGACTCTCGCCAACTTCAGCCCAACAAACAGGAGAACGACATTTTCGGCCATACAGTGCCTCGAATGGGGCGGCCTTAATGCTAGAGTGATAACTATTGTTGTAAGAGAATTCGGCCAAAGGGAGGTGTCTCTCCCAGCCTTTGCTGAAATCAATAACACATGCTCTAAGCATGTCCTCTAAAGTCTGAATGGTTCTCTTGCTTTGACCATCGGTCTGTGGATGGTAAGCAGTACTCATATCCAAATTCGTTCCTAATGCTGTCTGTAACGACTTCCAAAAGTGGGATGTAAAACGACTATCCCTATCGGAAATGATAGATATCGATACTCCATGACGCGATACTATCTCGTTAAGATACAATCGAGCAAGCTTATCAAGACTATTGGTTTCACTAATAGCTAATAAGTGAGCAGACTTAGTTAAACGATCAACTATTACCCAGATAGCGTCATTGCCGCTAACTGTTCTCGGTAATTTAGTGATAAAGTCCATGGTTATTCGCTCCCATTTCCATTCCGGGAGTTCGGGTTGAACTAAAAGTCTTGATGGTTTCTGATGTTCGGCCTTAACCTTAGAACAAGTTAGGCACCAACTAACATACTGAGCTATATTGGCCTTCATATTGGGCCACCAATAAAGTTTCTTAAGATCCTAATACATCTTATCGGCTCCGAGATGAATAGAGTATTTTGATTTATGCGACTCGTGCATAATCAACTCATGGATTCCACCATGAAATGGTATCCAGATTCTGTCTTTGAAGCATAATGTTCCGTCAGAATGCTTCAAGAAGCTGTTTTCACTTTCTACCATTCCATGAAGATTCTCATAAGGATGGTTCTCTTCCGTCAATGCCTCTGCTTGGGTGGCTAAAATTTGAGATGGTAAGGTCAAAACAATGGTCATTCCTAAGGATCTAACAAGTAGAGGTGGAATGTGCTCTTTACGACTAAGTGCATCAGCCACAACGTTAGCCTTACCAGGATGATAACGAATCTCACAGTCATAATCACTAAGAAATTCCAACCAATGACGTTGTCTCATGTTCAGTTCCTTCTGATCTAAGATATGCTTCAAACTCTTATGGTCGGTAAATACTACACACTTGGTTCCATACAGGTAATGTCTCCAAATCCTAAGAGCAAACACTACATCACCTAACTCAAGGTCATGGGTGGTGTAGTTTTTCTCATGCTTCTTAAGTTGTCGGGATGCATAAGCAATCACCTTCTAACATTGCATCAAAACAGCACCTAAGCCTTTATGCGAAGCGTCGCAGTACACGACAAAGTCTTTGCTTCCTTCAGGCAAAGCTAGGATGGGCGCACTACACAACTTCTCCTTCAGAAGTTGGAATGCTTATTCTTCCTTTTCTCCCCATTCATACTTAACATCCTTCTGCGTTAGTTTGGTCAGCGACTTAGCTATCTTAGAAAATCCCTCAATGAATCTCCTATAATAGCCTGCTAACCCTAGAAACTGTCGGATTTCTGATGGGTTCTTAGGAGCTGCCCATTCCTTAATGGCCTTAATCTAAGCTGGGTCAACATTAACACCTCGACTATCTATTACGTGACCTAAGAATTGCACGGACGGAATCCAAAATTCACACTTAGAGAATTTGGCATACAGTTTCTCTTCTCTCAACAATCCTAAAATGAGCCTCAAATGCTCTTCGTGCTCATCACTACTCTTAGAGTATATCAAGATATCGTCTATGAATACTATTACAAACTTATCCAGGTATGGCTTACACACTCGGTTCATGAGATCCATGAAAACCGCTGGTGCGTTGGTCAAACCAAACGACATCACTTGGAATTCATAGTGTCCATAACGAGTCCTAAACGCAGTCTTAAGGATGTCCTCTTCTTGAACTCTAAGCTGGTGATAACCAGATCGTAAATCGATCTTAGAAAAGACACTAGCTCCTTGGAGTTGATCGAATAGATCATCTATTATAGGTAACGGATATCGGTTCTTCACTGTTAACTTATTCATTCCCCTATAATCAATACACCTCCGAAACGATCCATCCTTCTTCTTCACAAACAACACTGGTGCTCCCCACGGTGACGAACTTGGTCGAATGAATCCCTTCTCTGACAATTCTGACAACTGTTTAGACAGTTCCTCCAATTCTCTTGGAGCAAGTCGATAAGGTGCCCCGGGCTACGGGTGTCGCACCGGGTATCAACTCTATTTGGAATTCCACTTGTCGGACAGGTAGAATCCCTGGCAGATCGTCGGGAAACACATCTGGAAATTCTCTAACGACGGGTACATCGTTGAGGTTTCTTTCACTCTTCTCCTCACTTTTCTTTTCAGAAATTCGAGCCAAGAAAAGACAACCTCCTCTATCGATGTACTTCTGGGCCTTAACACAAGAGATGATGCTCAACCGGGAAGGACTTCCACAGTCGCTCCGATCTCCTCGTATGCTCAGAACTTTTTTGCCATACGGTAAACGCACAATCTTCTCATCACAAATGATGTGTGCACCGTTATTCGACAACCAATCCATTCAGATAATGACGTCAAAACTTCCTAAGGTAACCGGCAACAAGTCTATACTAAACGGGCGGTCTAGGACACTTAAGGTACAACCTCGAACTACGGTTTCTATTTTCTCTCTATTCCTATTGGCTAATTCTACATCGTAACTAAACCCTAGAGGTGTTTAGGAGATTCCTAGTAATGGCATAAAATTGGTGGATACGAAACTCATATCCGCACCAGTATCAAACAGTATGGAAGCATAGCGATTATTGAGAAGGAACGTAACCGTAACTACGTTAGGGTCCTCACCAGCTTCCTTCCCAATAGCATAAACACGCGCTACTCCCATGTCTCCCTGCTGATTCCTAGCACCATTGTTTCCTCGGTTTTCCACAACCTCACGCTTCACAGGGTTTAAGCCATTACCTCCTACACCTAGGTTAGCAAATCCTCCTACATTACCGGGATTTCCTCTCATCCACGGTTCTCGGCACTCATTCTTAAAGTGTCCCTTCTTTCCACATCCAAAACAGGTGACAGTGGCCTTCCAGTCCTCTCCTTGTGCAGTTTGAGCTGCAGCAAGTGGACGAGACCTACAGTCTTTGGCCAAGTATCCTACCTTAGAGCACTTCCTACACCTATTCAGGCATAGTCCATGGTGGTGTCGGTTACAACGACCACACACAGGCTTACTACCTTCATAATCTTTCCTACCTCCATTTCCTATGGCGAACACTTTGGCTGTCTCTTGCCGTTTGTTGCCATTCCCTTTTGCAACTTCGTTCCTCTTCCTCTTATCACTCCTATCATTCTTACCCTTATCTCCTAATTCTAGCACACAAGAGTCCATCAAACTCTGAGCTACAGCAATTGCCTCTTGCAAATTAACTGGCTTGGCAGCGATGACATCATTTCGAGTAGCTAAAGGCAATCCATCAGTATACCTTTCAATCTTAAGTTCTTCGGTGAGAACCATTTCAGGGCAAAGCAATGATAACTCTTGGAAATGATGAGTATAAGTCGCCATGCCAGTACCCTTAACCTTATGGTTCCAGAACTCACTCTCTAACTTCTTAACTTCATTACTAGGGCAATAAGTCTTAATCAGGAGAGCCTTAAACTGAGTCCAAGTCATACTATAAGCTACATCAATTCCTACTGATCTGTGGTAGTTATTCCACCAGGTCAACGCCTCGTCCTTCAAGGTGAATGTTGCATACTTAACCTTACAATCCTTATCATAGTTACTCACAGCAAACACAAATTCAGTTTTCACCAACCACCTAGTCAGGTAAACTACTCCCTCAGTTCCTCCGAACTTAATGGGACCACAGAATCGTAACTCTTTGTAGGTACAACCTCGAGTTCGATTCAGCATTGGGGTTCCACTAGAGGTGTTAGAAATATTAGCCTCAGCTAGCAGTTCAGCGACACGCTGCGACACTAACTGGTCAATGTGGGTTGGGTTCACAAGTGGAGGGTTTTGTGAAACAGGACCATTCTCAGCATGGTCGTTCACATTCGGGTTTTCTACATGTGGTGTGGTCGGGGCCGGACGACAACCTCGATGACCAGGGGCAACAACAGCAGCAAGAGCTGCTTGGTTGTTCCTAAGCAAATTTCATCTTGTTGCCACCATTCTGGAGGCAAGAAGAACGGTTTCATAAGTTCACAATTCACGTTCTAAAATTAGGGTTGGGTTCCAAGGGTCACTAATTATCGCTCAATACATAATCAAGGTCAACAAGGACAATGCTATACCGAAGCGAAACAATCAGATACCGCATCATAACTAAAGGATGCATGTTCCCATAACCATAACTCATAGGTTTCAAAAGTGGAAATACATGGAAGGATACGAAGAAATCAAAAACGATCCTAAATACGATACCAATAAGACAACTAGGATAATCCTACATCTCGAACCAAGTACTACTCAGTTTCAAGATGGTACAAAACCATGAATCTAATACGATCTAGCCACGATTACGCGCACTCCTAAATGATTTCCAAACATCATCCATCACTCTCCATAGTGACAAAATCCCCAAACGCTGAGAGTCGCAATCCTTCCTAAGATTCACGACCTCCTTCTCCAAACCATCGACCTTGCGCTGAAGCGCTTGGTCTGCCTCCAAGGCTGTTAAGCACCCTCTATGCCGGTCTCCAACCTGCTCAAAGAGTCCTGACAGACCTTCTCTTAAGGCCATCGACTTCTTCTCTACCTTGGTCAAATCTATCCTTAAATCCTCTACACCAGTCCTTGTCACTCCATCTAATCGATCTGACCACCTATTGAGACTAATATTCTGGGATATAATCCTCCTCCAGATCTGACCCGTACCTCCATACTTTTCGGGCTCAGAAGCAATCTCTGATGGTATCTCAAATCCTAACAGGCTACCTATATAAGGTGAGTAAGGTGGTGAGTTGATGTCTAAAGGCTTTCCAGGGGACTCAGGCTCATGCAAAGGAGAACCTGGTCCTGGAGAATGTGCAAGACTCTGCAATGGAGGAGTACCCCCTTCTGGGATATCCTCATCATCCTCCTCCTGAGGATCCTCATCCTCATCAACATATTTCTCCTCAATCTCATCCTCCTCCTCGACCTCATGCTCCTTATCGCCCTCATCCATAAGGGGAGAGTCCATGAGTCAGAGTCTCTGTGCAGGTAAATCCTGAGGTGGTACACTAGGAGATCTAGGCCTCCTAAAACATGATGATACTGGTGGTGATGACAGAGGAGAGTGGGCTGCTAAACGGATAGGTGATGATGGTGGTCTCACGGACATGCGGGCAGTGCTATAAGCAAGCCTAGGAGTCTGTGCTCGCGCTAAAACCTGATGTAAAGTGAGCTGCCTAGACGAACTAGGACGATCTGATGATGATGAACTAGTGTGACGGGAAATCTCATAAGGATCACCCTGCGCAACCGTCATGAGAGTCAATGCTAGCGAACTAGCTACAGCAAGGACCTCCTCAGACACATCAAAAGCTAGTGAAGGCATAGTCTGTGACAAAGGCATAGGGTAGGTATAAGTGTTCGAAACAACTAGTTTTAATAAGCGCATCAACTTAACCAAAACACATATCACATAATGAAAGCTTTAAAAGTAGAGGTACCACATTACTCAAAACATGCCTTTAATAAAACACATAAGTTCCGTTCCATCACATAATCACATATCAAATCAATCGAGTTTAAAATCATAAGTTTTGTTCCATCACATAATCACATGTCAAATCAATCGAGTTAAAACTCCAAAATCATAATATACCGTTTACTCAAATCAAATTCCGTAATATCTCGATAATCACATCTCATTTTCCAAAACCAATAATCATATCTCATTTTCCAAAACCAATAATCGTATCTCATTTTGAAAATCAATAATCGTATATCGTTTCCGAAATCAATAATCATATCTCCATATCATAACGTTTCCATAATCATCTCACAATATCCCTTAACATATCATCTCATAATTCAATTCGCAGTTCATACCATAATCAAATAAGAAGCTTCGGCTTGGCAAGCAGGCGTGCGTCGGTCGAGGATCAATTTTTCTCAAAAGTGGTTATAGTTTAGGGTTTATAAAATACCTAATTCTCTATAACCTTGAGCTATGATACCAATCTGTAACACCCCCAAATCTCAGTACAGCGGAAGACTTAATCAAGTTTTCGGGGCGTTACTTTTAGATTGGTATCGCACACAAGTATAGCCAAAAGATAGTCATTTAATATTCAAAACCAATCCCAAATTTAAGTATTCAAAATATTTAATCCAAAATATAAATATTAGGCCCAAAACATGATTTATTAAGATAGGTCCCCATAGTTTATCAGAGTCGGAAAATGATCCTTGAACCACGCCTTCATGCCAAGCTTCCACTGATCAAGTAATCCAAACATCTCTCAATTACCTGAGAAATCATGCTAAAAGGTCAGCTTACGTTGGTGAGTTCATAGGTTTAAGTTCAACAAAATCATAGTGGACCTGTAAGAGTTGATTTGCTATGCAAGACCTAAGATAGATAAATACCGTTCACACATGATCCTACCCGGATCTCCAATCAAATTCCGCATCCAGGGATTACTCGGGCCCCTGCGACTCTAGTCCAGCACTGATGTGGCAAAATCTAGAACAATTTCCAACCCCGGACTAGGTCGATGTAGAAGTCTATTCTTAGCTAGGCACGGTTAAACCTAGACTAAGGCAACAACTACAGCACAACTATCTATACAGTCAAGCACATAAGCAAATCCAAATAGTTTTCACGGTCCAAAAATAGTAGCATGATTCTCACCCCAAAATAGTTCAAAACGTAGTTAAAATGTAGATAAAAGTGGGGCTATGAAACTCACCTCAAGCAATCAACTCACAAATAAGCACTAGCAGAAGATAACGGTATCACAGCACAGCAACTATTGACTCAGCACAACCTATTAATGTAGACCAAACTTAATATATATATTTCTCGAATCAACGTTATCTACCCCAATACGTTCAATTTCTTTATTTCCAAAAACGTCTCGTTTCACCATTTAATCCTAGTGTTTGGTATTCCTCATGTGGGTGTATCGACTCAATATGATGCCATGAATGCACTCAAACAACCAATATATTACGCTTCGCAACACAATATGCAACTCCATTCAACACAATATGTGACTCAATGCGACACAATGAGACGTCTAAGCGATAAGCTCCATAGTCCAATGATAAGGTTTTAAAATGTACCTTTTTGAGGGGTCGATTAAGCCCTTATTTGATCACTTTTATATCCGTTATTACTTAATATCGTTCCTTTTCACTTTTTAGGTATCTTGAAGGCAAATGCTGGAATGACACTTATTCGGACGAAAAGGCGCGAATATACGAAGAAAATGGCCAAAGTCAAGAATCGAGCCACTCAGACTGCTGGAACTGAAGGGGACGGCGTCAGGTGTTATCTGCGATGCCGTCGCATCACTTTTGTGACGGCTCAGTAGTCAAATTGCTTATTTACAAGTGACGGTGTCAGGCTTTAAAAGAGTAGGTCTTCGCAACTCAGACGACCTAGATTTGATCCAGACGGCGTCATAGACTAAAGGGGACGGCGTCACAAGTATAAGGTGACACCGTCGCAAGACTAACGTGGCCAAGACGAAACCCTAATGACGGCGACCCGACGGCGTCACAAATTAAAGGGTGACGCCGTCGCGAATGTAATCTTATATATAGAATCCGAATTTTTTAGTTTTCAGAGTGTAGTCTTTTGGAGTAAAAAACTAAACCGAACCAAGGCTGTCTTGTACAGTATTTTAGGGTTCCAAACCCTATCTTACAAAAAGATAAGTGTTTTACTTCATTAATTTAATTATATCTTCAATTACTTGTGTGTATGCTTGCATGTTCTCCATGTCCGGCTAATTTACTTGTGTGTTTGCTTAGGGAATATGAAACTTAATTATTGAATATTGATTGGTTGTCTCTTATCTTAATTTTTAATGATCTAGTAATGCGATAGGTCATCCGTTGTGTAGTTAATGCTTGATTAATCTTTGTGAACCTTAGTTTATAGCGCCTAGAGTTGTTGTAGGCTAAACCATCCAAAGAGTACCTTAGAGTTAGAGTTTATAAATCCTAGAGACTTTGTAGGCGATAACCTTTGGTAGTTTCAAAGAGTTAGGGATAAACGCATACCCTACGACCTTAGACACACAACGCGATTAAGAATAAGGACGTGACAATTCAACCATCAATAGGAGATAATTAAGAAGTAATAAAACCTAAGTAAACACATCTTTAAACCATCATACGAGCACACAATAATTAGACATAGACTACCCTCGCCTTAGTTAATTAGATAATTAGATAGTAGAAGTAATCGGTAGAAATACCAACCCCCCAAATCCAAACCCCGAGATTCGTACCTTTCCATTCCCTAAAAAATATAAAAAGATAAAAAATAATCTTCCTTAACCCCAACCTTAGCGTAGTAACCTCTCACTAGCATTCCTATTCCCCTAGAGAACGATATCAATTCCCGTGGCTTACCCCTAATACTACACTACAACGATTAGGTTCACTGCCTAGGGTGTTGAAAAACTTGCTCGATGAAAAGGAAGTTCCTTTGACCCCGAACGCGCTGCGTAAGCGTTATCAAGTTTTTGGCGCCATTGCCGGGGAATAGAATAGCTAGTTAGGAGTCCACCTCGTTTAGGTTTCTTTGCTTGATTCCTATCAAGTAAATTTTTTCTCATTTTTTAGCTTCCTCGTAGTCTATCCCCCTTCTTCGTGACCTTTGTTCGTAACCCCATCACTTTTCATCATGGAAGGTGATAAACCACCAAACAAATGCCTACCGCTTGATCCAGCCTTTGCCAACCAACTTCGAGCTCGTATTGTGAGTGAAATTGGAGAGCTTAGGAAGCTAAATAGGATAATTGAAAATACGCTTGAGGAAGCCCTTAAGGAATCTACTAACCCTGTAGATAGTGATTCAACCTCAAGTGATTCGGATGATGACTTAGAAGATGGAGATTACAGGGTGTTAGAAATTATGGAGGATTGTAAGGAGGAGGAAGCACTTAGGGAGTATTTCGACTCATACCCTAAGGGGAAGGAAACCGCCTATCACTATAACGTAGTTAACTTCCTGAGACCACCCTTCGAGCCTCGCATAAGAAGGGGTAACCCTAAAAACATCAAGATACCGTGTATGATTGGATACTTATATAGGGATCACACCTACATTGATTATAAGGCTCCAATGAATATAATGTCTAGGTTCTATTACAATTGGATCATGAGAAAAAAGCTAGAACCTATGAGGGACCCCTTTCGCCCTAAGAAAGCAAGTAACTATGTTGGGAGGGTTAAAGGATTACATGTCTTTGTAGGTAACTTCACATATAGGTGTGATTTCATGATCTTGGAAAATGTTAAGGGCATCATTGATGGATTTTTAGGGGGCGTGATACTTGGGAGACCATTTATAGAGGAGTCTAAGATGGTTTATGATCGAGAGAAAGGAATAATTGAGTTCTCAAATGAAGCCGAGAGTGTTAAATATATAATGCCTCACAAAAATAAGAAATTTAAGAGTATTGATGATTTAAATGTGGACAACATTCCGACATTTGAAGTAGACTGGAAGAACAAGGTTTACTACACAGCTTGTCTTGAGTTAGGTCCTAAATACATTCGTGATGAGAGAAGGGTTAAGGAGATCGAATGGGCCTCTAAGATTAGGACAACGTAAGGGCACGACTACGAGTCTAGCTACAAGACTCATAAATAAAGAAAAGCGCTTCGTGGGAGGCAACCCATGCTTAATTGTTTGCTTGTTTGTGTCATATATCTTTTATTGATTGCTTATTCTCATGTTTAAATTTGTAAAAATGCTTTATTTTGTTTCTAACCTCGTCTTAATTACATATAAAGGTATTTTACATAAAGGATAAGTGTAGGGAGGATTACACACGTTTTCAAAAGAAACGTAAATATGAGAATTTCAATTAATTAAAAGATATACATGTGTGTTTGTTCGAGTCAAATGCTTGTATCGAGTCATAATGGATGTTTTGCAGAAAATTTTTCCAGATTCTAAAGATGTAAATTTTCCAGAAATTTTTTTCAGAAAATCGCAGACCAGTTTTTGTCAGGATAACCTGACGGCGTCAGGATCGCAACCTGACGGCGTCAGGAAGGAGCAAAAATAACTGATTACTTTTTCTCGTTTTCTGAGCTACTTATAATTTTTTTGGAATTTTCCAGGTCTTAATTTTCTAGAAATTCTGTAAACATCCATTCCACAAGCATTATATCCTAGTTTAGTAGAGTCTTATATATATTATTACCGCCAATTTTACGCGAAGGTTTCGTTTGTTTTCTTCAAGTGTGCAGGTTTAATTTATCAAGAAGGAGATACATAAGATGAGAAGGAGCTTTTCACGCAAACGTTCTTCTTGAAGAAAAATATAACCACCACTTTACACGGATCCTACCGAGCTAATCAGGGGAGTACTAGTTTCTTTCATCTTTTATTACCTTCCATTATCATAACTTTGATACTTTCGGGGAACATTGGGGACAATGTTCAGTTTAAGTGTAGGGAGGGAAAATTAAACGGGAACTTTAAAACTATGCTTATCCTTGATTATTTGCTTTGTCCAATTGCATTTGTGTAATAAACCATGAGAAAATGTCGGTTAGGGTAATTTTGGCACCAAATTTAAATTTTTTTATGACATATAAGAGTGGGCCATTAATCTTAACAAAAGCGTCTCACGGATAGGAAGTTATATGACTAGCACAAAAAACCCTTTACCACTTAAATTCCACCCAAAATGTGAGGATCGCCCTTAGATTAGTAGGAATTAAAGCATTCATCTTTAATGCTTAGTGTGTGAACCGGTAGTATATTAGATTCTAGAACTTGTTTTGTGATGCATCCCGAGATCGCTAGTAAGACTACACTTGTGTAGTTAGGAATAACTAAATGATAAGAGGCATTAGGATAACCCTTGTTTGATACCCGTAATATAATTACTTCTTCCATATCGGTTGAGTAATCCCCCCACACCTTTGCGTTGTACTCATATTTAGTACACGATACCCCTAGTTAACCCCTCAGAGCCTATCCTTTTCGCGGTTCTCGTGATGTTTCGGTTTTCTGAAATATCAATGAAGAGCATTGTTTACACCCCACCCCCAAATGTACACCCAAATCTCCTTAGCCTACCTTGTATGCACTCACTTTTAGTGCATTATTGTTATCACCCTAAAAACCCTTAGTTCAATTATCTAGTTGCTTGCATAAGTTGCTAAGTCGAGTCATATCCTTTGTACACAGTTTTGGGAAGATTGGGATTCATGGGAAAAGTTAAAGTTTATGAAATGACGGGAAGGGAACGTTAAATTCAAATTCCCTTTATTTGCGTAATAATGTACTCCAAGTGTTTTAATCTTTTCAATTCGGGTCAAATTAGTGTTAGAATAATAAAAACTCAAGTGTAGGGAGGTACCTATAAATCCCTATCATTTTGATGTTACCGTAGAGGATGGTAGAGTAAAAGTGTATGAAAAAAAAATAGAAAAAGTGAAAAAGAAAAAAAATTGAGTGTTCAAAAAAAAAAAAAAAAAAAAAAAACATACGGGCTACCATCCTGCATCTATCTTTAATTTATGTTTGTTTGTTTCAGTTATCTAGAGTCTAGAGTGTCGAGTCTTGGCTTAGCAACGCCATTATTCGCATGCTTGTAACATAAAGATTTTTGACTTGCCACCACTAAATAGCCTATCCCACCAAACCCTTTGTTTCCCTACCGTAAGCCTAACATTACAACCTTTTAAAAGACCTCTTTGATAGTCTTTCCTAGGTGCTTACGCCAAAGCGATGGAGGTTTGATCTAGTCTCAAGCCTATGGTAATCTATGTACTAGGACCGGTTAATGAATGTTTATCTTCCATTTTCAACTTGTTATATTTCATATACACCCGAGAGATGTGAGTATCCAAACACCCCATGTGAGGTGCTATTATGTAATTTCCGTGCTTGTTATGACTTTTACGGGGCTTATATGTTTTGTGGATTGTTTTAAACCAATGCTTCATGACCCCTAACTTATAAATTAATTGGCTAAAAGCACATTTGCTTGAGGACAAGCAAATACCAAGTGTAGGGATATTTGATAAGGTTTTAAAATGTACCTTTTTGAAGGGTCGTTTAAGCCCTTATTTGATCACTTCTGTATCCGTTATTACTTAATATCGTTCCTTTTCACTTTTTAGGTATCTTGAAGGCAAATGCTGGAATGACACTTATTCGGACGAAAAGGCGCGAATATACGAAGAAAATGGCCAAAGTCAAGAATCGAGCCACTCAGACTGGTGGAACTGAAGGGGACGGCGTCAGGTGTTATCTGCGACGCCGTCGCATCACTTTTGTGACGGCTCAGTAGCCAAATTGCTTATTTACAAGTGACGGTGTCAGGCTTTAAAAGAGTAGGTTGTCGCAACTCAGACGACCTAGATTTGATCCAAACGGCGTCAGAGACTGAAGGGGACGGCGTCACAAGTCTAAGGTGACGCCGTCGCAAGACTAACGTGGCCAAGACGAAACCCTAATGACGGCGACCCGACGGCGTCACAAATTAAAGGGTGATGC
>BPTQ01000003.1:224745143-225120239 GCA_019973895.1 Chrysanthemum seticuspe | reverse complement strand
ACCTCTTGTACGTTCGTATGTGTGTTTATTAGTTTCTGTATTAACTTAATTACTTCATTTCTGAATAGAACTACATTCTATCCCAAATTTTGGGATTTTATGACATGTTCTGTGGAATCCAAGCCAAAATCCAAAAGTGAAATTTTTCTGAGAGGGGATCTGACTTTTTAAGCCTAAGATACTATCTTACATCAAGATAAGTCTTTACTTCATTAATTCAATTATGTCTTTGATTATTTGTGTGTATGCTTGCATGTTCTCCATGTCCGGCTAATTTATTTGTGTGTTTGCTTAGGAAGTATGAAACTTAATTATTGAATATTGATTGGTTGTTTCTTATCTTAGTTGATTAATGATCTAGTAATGCGATAGGTCATTCGTTGTGTACTTAATGCTTGATTCATCTTTGTGAACCTTAGAATATAATTACCTGAGTAGTTGTAGGCTAAACCATCCAAAGAGCGCCTTAGAGTAGGAGTTTATCATCCCTAGTGGGTTTGTAGACGAGACCCTTTGGTAAGTTCAAAGAGTTAGGGAGAAACGCATACCCTACAACTTTAGACACACAACGCAACTAAGAATAAGACGTGACAACTCAACCATCAGTAGGAGATAATTAAGGAGTAGTACAACCTAAGTAAACACATCTTTAAACTATCATACGAGCACACATTAATTAGACATAGACTCCCACAACCTTAGTTTAGATAATTAGATAATAGTAGAGTAATCGGTAGAAATACCAACCCCCCCCCCAAATCCAATACCCGAGATTCGTACCTTTCCCTTTCATAAAACATAAAAAGATAAAAAAATAATCTTCCCCAACCTTAACCTTAGCGTAGTAACTCCTTACTAGCATTCCTATTCCCCTAGAGAACGATATCAATACCCGTGGCTTACCCTAATTACTACACTACAACGATTAGGTTCACTGCCTAGGGTGTTATAAAACTTGCTCGAAGAAAAGGAAGTTTCCTTGACCCCGAACGACGCGTGTAGCGTTATCAATATATATATATATATATATATATATATATATATATATATATATATATATATATATATATATCGTCAAATTCCATTATTAATCTCATATCGTTATTCGTTTCGAGTCCACAAGCACGAGTCATAACTTCTCGGCTTTTAATCAATCAATAGTCCAAATTATACTAAAGTCCATGTTACGGCTTTGTCGGAGTCAACTATTGACTAAAAAGTCAAAGTAACGCCGACGTAGCTCAAAGTTGACAATTATATATATCAAGTCCAAATTAAATGTCATAATATCGTAATTCAATCCTAAACCAACTCAAAACAATCTCGCCAACCAATCAATCAACTAAAAGTACTCGAAACCAATGTTATGACCCTAATGGTCATGACACGGTCGCGGTCAAGACCACGTGAACCAAACAAGCTCTAGAAGCTTTTCGGCTCCACGCGTCTCATCCAAACCTCAACAATACCAATCAACAAGCTACCAAATCGACCCAACTCGGACCCATGACCCAAGTAGGCCACGTACGCAAGCCAAATGCCTCGTACGTGCCTCTTGTGGCTCGTACACCTCACCAAACCAATCCAAACACTACCAAATCAATTTCACAACACTCAAATCCAATCATTCAAGCTCCAAACACTAACCAAACACAAAACCCATCAACTATTCTTAATCAAAAATATGCAACTAAACCCTAAATGCACAAACCCATACACATGTACAAAACAATAATTACTTGTTTATTTATACACTAATTAGCTTTAATTTCATATTCCACCCAAAAGCCCCAAAAATTATAATTAGGTCGAAACCCTAATTTTCAATTCGTGGGTTTTTATTGCCCAATAAAGCTCAAAACATGTTCCCTTTACCTTATCTAATCACCAATTGCAAAAGCCCTTTGAAACCCTAAAAGTACGATTCTTGATTCAACGATTTGAAGGTGTTATTGAAATCCAAATGGTGCGTATGATATATGGTTGGAAAGAGGAGAAAGAGATCTTTCTTTTGGTGGTGGAGGTGTTGGGTGACGCGCCGGTGGTCGGCGGTGGTGGCCGGATTATGGCCGGCGGCCACAAGGTGGTGGTGCTAGGGTTTTTAGAGTGAGAAGGTAGAGAGAGAAATGGTGATATGTGTGTTTTTAGAGAGAGAAACAAATGAGGTGAAATGAGGGTTTGGGTGGGTATTTATACTAGGCCACTAGGGACCTCAAAAATAATTATTTGGGAGGAGGGGGCGCCGGCTTCAAGAGAAAAGGGGAGGGGTCGGGTTGTAATTTTTCGTAACTATCCCGTTTACCTAATCCCGAGCTCACATATTGTCCCCCGAGTGTCCCACAACATTTATTCAACTTTCCAACATCGTTATTTACGTTTTTCCACGAGTTTTGACTATTTATTTGTTAATTTTCGAGTTACGGTCTAAAAGTTACAATAACTCTTCTTTTAGGCTTTTCTAGTGCCGAATCGAATAGTGCCTACCAAATAGAGTTAAAACTCATACGATAACTCATTTAATAATGAAATAAATCATAAAAACCAATAGACGATATAAAATCAAGTCATGGTTGATAAAAATAGTGTTAAAGGCAAGGCTCGGTTCAGTTTAACGTAATGCGGTTACCTAAAATAGTCTCCCTAAATTGCCAGTTGTCACATCTTCCCTCTTGTTCTTAGGTCGACAAGTAAAACCGCATGTAAGGGATTTGCGAGTGACCTTGAGCATAAAAAAGGTGTTTGGGTAATCTATTGTGATCAAGAACTAACATTCGCATCGAATCGCTAATAGTACGTGTGTACAAGAACGTGGTGTAACACACTATTGTTAAATCAATTGGTTTGAACTGAAAAACGGTAAGGGTCAATTCGTTAAACCACATAAACCCTAATTAGGGTTCTTGATTGAAGAAGTTCTTGCAATTTGTAAAAGGTATGTTTACGCATTTATTTTAGTTAATTAATTGCTGTTATATTCTAAGTCTTCCGTTGTGTACTCTGTGATGTCTATATGTTATTATTTGTATATCATATATCTTAACCTCAACAGTTTGACCAATACAATTATAGGTGGCAATTTGTGCCAAAATTATAATAATTGGCTTTTATGGGCTAATTTGTAAAAGATTTGAGCACGTTTAGCCATTTCTTTTCTTTAAATGTGCATGTATGACCTTTTCAAAAGTTAAATGGGCATTAACGGAAACCTATTTTATTTCAATTAGAGAATATTGCAATTGTTTAAAAAAAAACTTATAAATATAATATTTAGTTATTTAAATATAAATGAGATGTTAGGTTTGGGAAAAAATTTCGTCGTTTTGGATCTTTTCTAAAGCGATTCATATAACATGAGCTTGTTTGACCCGTTCCCATTTTAGCTCGAGCCCGTTTAAGCCCGTGACTGTTCGGGCCCAAGCGTGTATGGATCCGTAGCTCGAGCCCCTCGATCCGGCCAGTTTGTCACCTCTAAATGCAACATCGAACATTAGCACATAGTGCTGAGCAAAACAAACTTAAACCTAAAAATCGAGTCAAACCGGTCTGACCATATTAGGTTAGGTTTTCGGTTCTATATATTTATAATTTTCGGTTTTCGTTCGGTTCGAGCCAAAACTAAGAAAAAACACATATAAAGCATGTAAACCGAATCGAACCGGACAATTTGACACAAAACCGAACCGAATTGAGTCACTTCGGTTCAATGGTTCTCGATTCATGTCTTCCACAAAATCGGTTTTAAATTCGATTTGATTTTGTTCAATTCGGGCTGATTTTGGCACGATGCTCGACCATGTGTGGTATAGCTCTGGTTAAACTCAAATAACATTTGACTTAAACAGTATGGATTTACATGATACAAGATTTATAACCATCATCAAATGATTCAGTGGTAACGTAGTTAACTTGTTAATAAGAAGTTTTGGCATTACTTTAGAATCAGATTAACCTGGTCGGTTCAACCGGGAGCCAGTTTGGTCATCGAAACCTGATTTTGAGAAAAAGAAAAAAAATTGATTAAACCAAGAATCACAAACTTGATCGAGTCAATTTGAAAACAACTTTAAATTCTTGAATCAAATATTCAAATCTCACTCACTACACGTTTAAAGATAGTCACAAAAATCGTTGAAACCAATCACTTACCTAATATCATGAAAATCTCGCCATTTTTAATGAAAAAATCATTTACCCCATTACATAAAAATGAAAACCAATCGTTTTCAGTTCTCTTTTAGTAAGGAAAAGTAAAAAAACATAAAGTAAATATTTTCAGCCTAATTTTAGTAAAAAAAAACATTTTATTTACAAACTAATCAAATCACTTTCTTTAGTCATTTTTGTTATGGATAAATATATAGTGGATGTCCATATCTCTTAGTATTTGTAGTTATCTTATTTAGAGTATTGTATTTTGTGGAATACTCCACCTTGTAACTATATATACATGCCTCCGTAGAGAGATGAATAATACAATTCTTCCATGTTTCAATCTTTATTATTGTTCTTTGTTATCTTCTTAATTATTAGTTTCACAACACGTTATCAGCACGCTCTTACGATGAAAATCACGGTGATTACAACTGACACAACAAAAAGAAAGGCATAACTTATGGCACACAATATTTTCGTAAAGACATGAAAATAATCATAAGGAGATATGTTCTCATGTGGTTGATCCAATAATGTATATAATATCTATGTCTGGCAATACAACAAGTAATCGATATGTGTCTAAAAGATAAATGAATAGAGCTCATGTAATGTTGAAATATTATTATATGATATAAAATGCAAGAAGCATGCTAGTGATTTTTAATGCTTAGAGCATATAAGAAAAGTTCTCGAGAACATTATTTGATTATACTGAATCAATCATATTATTAGGCATATATGTTATAATCGCCTTAGCATATACTCAATGAAATTGTGCCATAAAATAACTATGTTTTCCCATGTTACTTTATAAGAAGACTTGGTCTTTAATATGATATACGTTTCATATAGATGGAACTCCCACGGAGCTTCAAAGGCGATTGAATGCTTAGAAATTGAACCTTCAAACAAAAGATGGTTTGTCTGATTTTACGAATTGAATATCTTAAGGATGAAATCCTTGAACATAATGAAAGTTAGAGAAATGTGCTAAATAACTATATATAGATAAATGACGCTCATGTTTACGAGGTCACGTGATGCTGAAAAGACCCCCTTGATTTATAAAGATGATGATCACAATATAGATTTAAAAGTGTGATACTAAAATGCGTATGGAACGATTGAAGTTCTCGCTAGTGTTCACTTTGAATTTGTTGGCAATGAATAACTTATGAAGTATGATGATATACTTGCATGAGATGTATGACATATGGTAATATGAATATGCGGACAACATGTAGAGAATATTTATTCATGTGATTCTATCAAGACACTTTAATGTGCATTTCACTGACTCAATGAGCTTAAGTGATGTGATCATCAGGGGGAGATAAGATATGCGTTGCACTCTTTTCCCTTGACCACGGTTTTGTCCCCACAGGGTTTTCCGGCAAGGTTTTTAATGAGGCAACAGCCCCGAGCGTATAAAGGAAATATGTACTCTTTTTCCTTCACTAGAATTTTGTCCCATTGGGTTTTGTCTAGTAAAGTTTTAACGAGCCATAATCCTTAAATGGACATCCAAGGGGGAGTGTTATGGATAAATATATAGTGGATGTCCATATCTCTTAGTACTTGTAGTTATCTTATTTAGAGTATTGTATCTTGTGGAATACTACACCTTGTAACTATATATACATGCCTCCGTAAAGAGATGAATAATACCATTTCCATTTTTGGATCTTTATTATTGTTTTTTGTTTTCTTCTTAATTATTAACAATTTTCCTTTTCTTCTCCCATTTTTGTTTTTGTTTATTTTCTTTCATTTCCGACCACCAGCATGCCGTCAGCCACCATAACAGCAGTCAAACACCTCCTATTCCACCACCACCCACTCACCCTCCGACCACCACACCCCCACCGCCTCATCTCCATCGCCACTTACTCCACAACAGCAACCTTATCCTCTTCCTCCACACGTAACAAAAAGAAACTCAACAGAAAAGACACTTCAACAAATATTAGCACCAACAGCCGTAAAGCATTAATAGACTCAACAGTGAAAAGAAGGACCCGGTCTGATAAGAAATACGATGAGGAAAGCTTTAGACAATTTGGTGATACGGGTAGTCATATTCCTGTCATGTTGGCTGAGGTTTTGGAGGTTTTTTATTCTCGAAAGATTTACGCGTTTGTTGACTGTACTCTTGGTGCTGCTGGACATACTTCTGCTGTATGTTTTGTTTTTCAACTGCATTTTTGTTTTAGTACTCTGGGTGTTTGTTTCGGCTAATATAGCGAGCTTATGGCTTATTTGGTTTTCGCCTTATGTTTCATAAGCTTACTTTTCGTGACTTATGTACTTTTCCAATATGTTACATAGCAAGTTGTTTTCTATAAACTTAAGGTGTGTTTGTTTCGGCTAATATAGCGAGCTTATGGCTTATTTGGTTTTCGCCTTATGTTTCATAAGCTTACTTTTCGTGACTTATGTACTTTTCCAATATGTTACATAGCAAGTTGTTTTCTATAAACTTAAGGTGTGTTTGTTTCGGCTAATATAGCGAGCTTATGGCTTATTTGGTTTTCGCCTTATGTTTCATAAGCTTACTTTTTGTGACTTGTGTACTTTTCCAATATGTTACATAGCAAGTAGTTGTTTTCTATAAACTTAAGGTGTGTTTGTTTCGGCTTATATAGCAGGCTTATGACTTATTTGGTTTTCGCCTTATGTTTCATAAGCTTACTTTTTGTGACTTATTTTGAAACTTGTTGGCTTATATAAGCTTATTATGTCATAATAAGCTTTTATATAAAGTTTCAAAATAAGCCACAAAAAGTGAGCTTATGAAACATAAGGCGAAAACCACATAAGTCATAAGCCCGCTATATAAGCCGAAACAAACACACCTTTAAGTTTATAGAAAACAACTTGCTATGTAATGTATTGGAAAAGTACCATGTACCCTCCGGAACCAATACGGCACTAGTGTTATGGTTCTGGATGAAGCAAAACATACAACTTTGTTTCAGTATGTAGAAAAATCTTGAACATCGTGGCAAATGTGTATTTTTAATTAGTACTATAAAGGCTAAAACTTGACTCTTGTTAAGGTTATAGTCGTATGCTAAGTACGCACTTGCCATCAGTATGTTCATGACTGAAGCGTATTATACTTAGCAAACCAGAAATGGTAAACAATATGATCTAAATGTAATGTTTAAGATACACTAGATAACATATTTGAATCTTTTCCTTCGGTGTAATGTTAGAACTAAAACCTGATTACTTAGGACTGCTTAAGTTATGATGACGGTCTGTCAGATTCTGATGACTATTTGCCAGGATATTCTGTTACTGGTGTTTACGTTTTACATAGGATTGCATAAGTAACCCTGGAAATGTTGAGTAAAAGCAAATGATAAAGAATGACATTTTGGGGGTCTATAGCATGCCCCAAAAAATCTTTGGTGCAGCCTGGTCATTTGGTTGTAAACTTGTAATGTGCTTACGAGTCGATTATGATCAATTTTTTGGTGGACACCTATCATTGCAACTTCCTATTCTTAGTTGAAAATAGTTTTTATGTAGTTTCACTTTCTTCTTTTTCTTGGTTTCTCGGCAGCAGACAAGTTATGTTTCTCTTCATTCAAGACTTTGTCCTATGAACCTGATGCTAAATTTGTGTGCTTGTAAATAAAACAGATGATTAAGGCTCATCCAGAGATGCAGACATACATTGGACTGGATTTTGATCCTGTTGCCCATGAAAAAGCAAAAGCTAAGATTGAATTGATTAAAACTGCCAACCCTGATGATTTGACTTCCACACTAAAAACACATACCTTTTTACGGAATTTCAAGAACATCAGGTCAACACTATCCGAGGTTGATGAGAAGCTTCTGATATCAGGAGTCGATGGGATCTTAATGGACTTGGGAATGTCCTCCATGCAGGTATGTAAACTGTTAACCTTATCACTTATCAGTACGAACAGATGATTTGATATTAGTGTTTAGCAAAGCATGTTTACTGCATTCTAGACAGTCATGTATTGTATTTCCTTTTTCATAGTGCCGTTTGTCAATTTATAGTGCCTTGCGCATTTTTATATGCAGGTGAACAATGCGAATAGAGGATTTAGTGTGCTTTGTGATGGACCCCTTGATATGAGAATGGATCCTCAGGTCAGAAACTTGTTCATGTATCAGCTTTAAAATATATAGTCGAGATGGTGTTAATTAGAATATTGCATTATAATAGTACACGTTAATTTCTCAAAATGTTCATGGCTGTTTATGTTAGAACCAATGTGTGATTAACTGTTCTGTTTGATATCTGACCTGTTTGGCCTCGTAAACTGCCTCATCTCTTCTTAGAATTCCTGTTAGCTTGGCTTTCTCCCACTGTTATCTGTTAACTTAGGTGTAAGTTTTACCCGTTTACCTAAAAATGGGTCAATATTGGGTATGTTTATGGGCTAAATGATTTAAGCTAATAGATTTAACTCGACTATAAGTAAACAAGTCGGACTGGTTGGAAGCCATCCGAAGTGTATTTAAATGCTCAAAACCCCTAATTTGCTTTATTTAAAAATTCAAATTTTCAAGAAATGTCTATAAAGTGTATGGGTCAGTGCAGCCTCCTCTTTTTGACCCATACTAAGAAAGGTTACTAAAAAGTACAGTAACTATTATGACCTGTTACTCAAACCCCGATGTTGCCGCATCTAGTTCTTGGCAATGGTCCATACCTTGGCTTGGTATGCTGCTGTTTAATCTGCCAGTCTTTCTAAATTGAAAGTCGGTCCGCAGAAATGGCTATAAAGTGTATGTGTCAGTGCAGCCTCCCCTTTTTGACCCATACTACGAAAGGGTACTAAAAAGTACAGTAACTATTATGACCTGTTACTTGGCCCCTGATGTTGCCACATCCAATTCTTGGCAATGGTCCATACCTTGGCTTGGCATGCTATTGTTTAATCTGCTAGTACTTCTAAATTAAAAGTCGGTCTGCAGAATGTTCATATATTTTGTTCACTTAACTGATTGAAGCAGGGATATTACAGGCAAGCCTAACAGCTGAAGACATACTAAATCAGTGGCCAGAGACCGAAGTGGGAAGAATTATACGTGATTATGGGGAAGAAAACAATTGGCGTGCTCTTCAGAAGCGGATTGTTAAGGCCCGATTAAACGGTGGATTGCATTCTACTAATGATCTAGTAGATCTTATTCGGAGTTCAACATCTGGTGCAAAAGGTGGGGATATCTTCTTAAAGTTCTTGATTTTTGTTTGTGTCTGCCAAATTGCTGAATTTTTTGATCATGATAGTGAGAGGTGGCAATTTTTTGGACCTATTTATGAGTATAGGGATCAGTTTGGATTGTTCTTCTAATGGATCAAATGGGGCGATTCTAAATGTTAGTTAAAATGGAACCGGGTTGAATGGGTCAAAACGGGTTGAAGGTCACCTAAGTCTTATTTTCAAAAGATTAGAGTATTATTGCCATTTAATCAGATATAAGATGGACCTATTATGTATATTTAGTGGACTTTATACACTTGCGTTGTTCCAAATTACTGTATTTTTTTTATATAGCGGTAATGGATTGCCCGATGTGTTACAGTAGGGAGGCAGGGTTGGATTAAGACAGCAACAAGAGTATTCCAGGCTCTAAGAATAGCAGTCAACGACGAACTCAAGACGCTAGAGACATCATTATACGACTCTTTCAGCTGTCTCGCACCTGGTGGGAGGCTTGCAGTCATATCTTTCCACAGTCTGGAGGACAGAATCGTGAAACAAACTTTTCTCAACATCATCAAAAGCAATTCAGACGATGGAAACAAAAAAGAAGCTTTGATAGCCAAACCCTCGGATTTAAAGAATGTTAATTTGGAACATGATGAGGAAGAGGCGAAAGAGCCATGGATCAAACAGATGATTGGAGGAGTTGGTGGAACAATACTTACAAAGAGACCCATCACGCCTTCTGAAGATGAAGAGAAACTTAATGTTCGTTGTAGGAGTGCTAAACTAAGGGTAATACAAAAAGATTGAAGCAAAATTGAAGCAGAATATTAGGAGTAGAATATCATCTTATGATAAATTTTTATTAGACGAGATGCTTAGATTTTGTTCAGCGGTATTACTTTTTTATTGGGAGAAATGGAGAATAATCAACAAGATGACGGGTTAGCATTTTTCCGGTAAAACACAACGATATATTGTAAACTTATAATCGTTTAGTTATGGTGAATTGACGGGTTAGGTATCCCGATTGAAATCAAGACAAGTGATTTTAAGATGGGTGCTACTATTAACCTATGGCGCCACATTTGACCATCTCCACCCTCCTTTTATCTCACTGGCTCACTGCCAACAATATAACACAGTTTTTTTAATAGTTTTTGTTATGTATTTTTTGTCAGTTTAATACTTTCGACTTAACTTTATATTTTCTCTTCAGTACTTTCAGTTTGGTAGATTTATAATAAAAACATTGTTAGATTTTTATTTATGTATTTATTTATTTATTTTTAAATATAAAGACAATGGGGGGTATTACTTGATGTAAATGATACTAGTATTTTTTTAGTATGGCTCATAACATGTTATGTCAAGTAGCCTTTTATCTCAAGGGATGTTCAAGTGTGTGACAAGATTTTAACAAAGTAAAATTCAAATTTATATCCCATAAAAAGCCCACTTTAATCCTCTAATATCATAAAAAAGTAGAAATAAAATAAATAAATAAATAAATAATTATAATATCGTTTAAAGGAATAGATCAAATAAAAAGATAAATATTCGTGAGAAGTGTAAAACTTGAAAAAAAAAAAATAATAATAATAATAAAAATCTTGAAAAATTCTAAAAATTTCTCTTGAGGATGTTGGTGCATAAAAAAGTTGTAAAAGAAGTTTTTATAATTTTAATGTTTTATAAGTTTTTTTAATGTACAGAAAACAAAAATTTAATGCACAAATTTTTTTAATTTTTTCATATGTTATAGAAAAATGAAATTGTAATGCGAATACTAAAAAGACTTTGGATGTAAAAACTAATATTTGTAGGCTAAAATATTGATTTACAAATTTTTTAAAATATTTTCATAATTGTTTTGCATAAAAACTATTCACTTTCACAACTTTTTAATCCACCAACAACTCATGTCTTACAGAATTTTTAATAGTCTTTTAAACATTATTTACTTTTTTGAATTAGTTTTAAGCTTCTTACAAATATTTATCTTTTTATTTTTAGTTAACTCTAATCTTTAAAATATGTTTTTTATTTATCAACTTAGGTTGTTGGCGGGGGAATGGATCGTAAGAAGAAAAATAAAAATAAGAAGAATGAGAAATGTTTTCAGCCAAACATTTCAAATGTAGAAGGAGAATTTCATGGGAGATGCATATCTTTTTGTATGTGCATCTAAAATAGTTGTGGTTATTTCTCATTCTTCTAATTTTAATTTTATTTCTTATTTGATCCTTACGGCGGCTAAATTTTGTAATCCAAAACGAGTTGCTACAATGCAACCCACGTATCTCCTTCACTTTATCTCATTTCTTCTCTCACACACACTCACTATTCACTAACACACAAACACCATTAGCAAGATCAAAATCTCAAAGAACATATGTTTTTCACCTAGAGCATTGGTAAATATTTATTTACAAATTTTCTTTTGTTTTTAGTATTCCTTGCATTTTTTAGCTTAACTTTATGAAATTCTTTTATGCATGTATATGGCCAGAAATAATATACTCATATATAATTTGTATGGTGGTGATGAGGGTTCTCAAATTTGAAGCTTCCTTATCTTCTTCCATTGTTTATCCAAAAGTTTTTGCTCACAAGGTACTTTCACATAATTATCACATTATGCTTTCATTTTATTATGTAACATGGTTCATACTTGTCACTCGCACCTTTTATATGTATCGAACAATTTTTTTTGCTATTCTATATACTGAACTTGATTTTATTGTATTTTTTGTGTACTTTGCCCCTCGTTTTTTTGCTACTATATGTATCATAGTTGTCATAAAGTACACAAAAATACAATAAAATCAAGTTTAGTACATAGAATAGCAAAAACAATTGTTCGATACGTATAAAAGGTGCAAGTGACAAGTATGATACATTATGGTGCTTTTAGCCCTATCTTAAAAAATAAGCATGGACATCAAACCACTAAAATAAGCATCCCAAACAAACTTTGAGATTCTGCTTATTAAACTGCTTATGTATTAGTATGATTGTAATAAAGCTATCATTTAAGCTAGTATAATCTTTAATATTCTTTTCTTTTGGAACTAGGCATCATGTAATCAATTGTATTCCAGGAGGAGGAGATTAAGATTTTTCAATCGCGGTAATGAGAATTTATCAGACTCAAATGTCAAAAAAGCTATACTATCTGCTAGAAAACAGGAACGAGTCCAGATTCCGAGCTATAATATTATAGGTAAAGAAGGGGGAAACATATATCCTATTAAAGAATTTCTAAGTCACCCGTCGGGCATTGAAGCACTTCTTAATAAACACGCACTTCAAAGTGTTGAGCAGCTCGATACTACCACTTACAGGTTTGGTTATGATGTATCATCAAGTGTCGCTTTCTTTAGTGAGTGTTTGGGATTGCTTACTTTTAAACTGCTTATCTGCTTAAAAAATAAAAAAGTAGCAACCTGCTTACAATCCCAAACCACCCTCTTAAAATTTGTTTATGTTCCGAATACATTGTTTCACTGCTTTTGATTTTGATTAAAATTCCTTGCAGTTGTACTCTACCACCACTAAATCTGCTCAACTTTGAAGTATCCCCTGTGATAGTCTTACGAGTGACCCCAACAAATGAAGACTGCATGGTGGAGATGTTATCTTGCAAGGTTAGTTTTGGAATTTATATAATGTTTAAGCTAATGCGGGATAAGCTACTTGTTGAACTTTAGACTGACCTTTTAGTCTGTTCTGCTTGCAGTTTGAGGGTTCTGAAGTCATGAAACGACAAAATGAACATTTCACAGGTACTTGTTTAAACATGATAAAAATTTTAACTTTGTTGAAATTATGTATACACTATAACATGTATGTCTATGGATTCATAAAACATGAAATATTAGCTGTAACATGTGAAATTGCTCCACTCTTCGTCAGATATTTAAATTACTCTTCATGTATAGAACATGAGAGATAAGCTTCTGGCCTTGAGATCTAGTCATTTAATGGAAAATAAACCTTCTGTGATGCTCCATTACGTTAATCAATATTGCGTTGAAAAGCTAATACCTCCTGCAGGCCTTAAAGTTATGGATTAATACTCCGTGCAATATATTACAGCGGAAATGACAAACTACATCACTTGGTGCACAAAGAATTCAGAAGCGTATCTGGAGGTTGATGTGAAGCTGGATCTAACTCTTGAGGTAATTTCTCATCTCAGACATCTCAAATCTCATTTGCCCGATTCCAAGTTATGTCGATAGTTACGACACATGTTTACTATTTTCATTTCATTTTATACCATTATCTTGTTTATTCTATTCACATGTATAAACATATATATGGTTAATGTAGATATACACGCTACCATTTAGCATGCTGCCAACATCAACCGTCGAGACTCCTGGCACTTTGTAAGTACTTTTATGTATCTATGTCCTTCCTTACCAAAAAATCATATTAGTTATGATATCAACCGATATATATTAATATTTAGAAACTGGAAGTAGTTTGTAGACAACAAAAGTCAAACTATGATAAGTAACAGAAAATGGAGGTAAACATCAAAAGGTACAGAAAAAATGTTGGCTACATGTATCCCTAATGCTGAATTTTGGTTGAGCGCAGAATGATGCAAGCTTTAGTTGACAGACTTGTACCATTGCTACTACAACAATTGATACAAGATTACCAGAGATGGGTTACACAGAATCCAGAAGGCCCCCTTATTCAACAAAATGCTTAATGTTCCAGATGATATGCAATTCTAGGTATCACATACATAAATAGCATAACCATAGCTTGTAATAAGAATATGAGAAATGCGATATACTCTTAACAATCCTCCTACTTATCCTCCTACAGCTTATGCGTCAATCATCCGTTAACTTAGTATAAGGTCCCACTTTCTTATTCACTGTTAAATGATTGACGTGTGGCAGTAGGATAATATGTATGAAGATTGGTAGGAGGATATATCATTTCTCAACGAATATAAGATGTGTAGTTATCTGTTTACAAACACCATGTATTCAAACCGTGGGTAAAAGATGTTCAGGAACCAATTACTTCAGTTCTTAATAGGAAGTGTCTCCAAGAAAGGAGATGATGCATCGAAAAACCACTTTTACAAGATATCCGTGTTTGCATCTACTTGTTTCATTCAACATTTTTAGTTTGTTATATAAGATACCACGGTTCTAAGTAACTTGTATAAAATAAGAACACATATTTTAAGAATTATCAAAAAGGGATCTGATGTAAGTGTGCTACCGACATTGAGTCATTGACAATATAGACAAAACTCAAAAGAATAGCTAATTGGTTGATATCTTATTGGCTGATTAGCCACCATATTTGCAAAGAACCAAATAGTTGACTACAAAAGCAAGCATTTGTTCATGTAAGCATGTGTCTGTGAAATTTTCTGCAGCTGCTACTGTGACTCTTGTTTTGAATTTTGATCGAATACATTCTGATCAGTTTCTCCGTTTTCATATTATTTAATCAGATAGGGCCTGCTTCATATTATCGATTGTTCACTCATGTAAACTGTTTGCGGGGTTGGGGCTTTTCATCTCATTTTGTAGTAGTGATGGGATTGTAATGTTTCTGTTCTGTGTACCCCTTTGTAATTGCATATTGAGTTTGTTTGTTACAATTTACCAAAAAAAACAGAAAAGTTACATTCATAAGAAGTTCCTAAAAGCTGTTTTATTACCTTAGTAAAAGGCTAGTTAGCGATCAACTGGAGTTCCGGGGTTAGGACTGGATTTCTTAATCAAGTATTGAACACAAGTTAGAAGTTTTAGCTACCAAAACAAACATTTTGAACTCATTAACCACATGAGTTAGTTTTGCAAGAAAATAACACGAGATATACTTTAAATTCTACCGTCACTCACCATTCATCGTTTTCCCAATCTGAATGCTGATATTCCTCCATCCCTCTCCTTCCCTGCTCCGGCTACTGCTAGTCGTCAATCTGATGTTCGTGTTCTTCATATATCAAAGTGATTACAAGCAGCGGTATGCGTCTTCTACTCTGTCCCGGTTGCTGTTAGTCGTCAATGTGTCTTGTAATCTACACCTGCTTTCACTTGTTGTCCTTTGACTTTTGTGTTCTTCTAAAACCGTAGTTAATGAAGGACAATTACAAGCAGCAGTACAAGAAAGAAGGCATCAAACAGCGATTACAAGAAGCCGGAGCAAAGAAGGAGATATGCGGAAGAATGTCAGCTATCATTTGTAAAAAGATAACGGACGGGGTAGGTTGGACTACCAATTCAGCTACATCGTAAAGTGCTTCTCATGTTTTGTCAAAAAGTGAATTTCGAAGATAAAGAGTTTATTCAATTGGTAAGCAAATTACACCATTTAGTTACCAAACATAGTAAATTAAGGTTAGTAACCACTTGACTATACTTTATTTAAAAAAAAATACCACTACAAAAAAGTATGAGCGATACTCGAAACTCTAGCCTCACTGCAACTGTGAATTTGGTGTCACCCCTCCACAATCCCCATTCGTCGTTTTCCCAATGCTAATAATGTTCACTATCCTCAAACCCTCTCCTTCCCTACTCTCGGTTGCTGTCTGTGATCACTCGTCATCACCGAATGTCCACGTTGTTGGATAACCCAATGTTCAGAAACCAAACGTGCGTACCAATTGACAGACACAAGCCACAACAGAAACAAGAGGCAACTTTCCAAGGTATAAAGAAACAAGAACAAGTGAGGAGACCTTTCGAGGACTGCATCCATTTGCCATCGAGATGCAAAAGACGAGATTGATGAGACCAGCGAATTCAGCCACATTTTGGAATGCATCTCATGTTTTTTAGAGAGGGGCATTTGTAAGGCATATGGTCTTTGTAGTTTGCGTTGCTTACATGTTTGGTCCCGTGACTTTTCTTCTGATACAAATGGTCCCCAACTCTGAAACTTTTAACACTCATGGACTCATGGTCCCTTCAACTAACGGTCGTTTGTTTTAACAGTAAAAACCCCTCATGTGCAATGGTATAATAGTCTTATTGTGTTTCTATTTCCCATTTTGTACACGATTAAAAGAATGAGTAAATACACCGTTAGTCCTCATGGTTTGCCAAATTTCATGTTTAGACTAAAATCACACAAAATTACACTATTGCTCCCCAACCCGTTGCCAAAATTGCTCGCCGATGGTCCAATTTCCTAACAACATTAGCTTTCCCTCATTATCTCCTTTCACGTGCAATGCACACGAGGGTAAGATTGTCTTTTCAATTTTTGTCCTTTCCAAGTTTAATGAGAGACGTAGGACAAGATGTACCAACGTCATGCCAAATTGGAATTTCTAGACAACCCAACAAGTCCACCAATGTGACTATGAAATCCAAAACTGTACAGATGAAACGAAAAAGGGTGGGACTCGGCATGATCAAAATTATTTAAGGACTACATTGCTAAACAAGATGACAAACAAGATCGTGTTATTAAAATTTTGGAGTCTGGCTCTTCTAGTGTTACTAAAGATGATCCTTATAATGTTATTAGATGTATGAGTGTCACTAATGGCATGGTAGATGGCGCATTGATGACAAGTGATAGTCCTTTATTGTACCTTGCTATGGATTTGTTTGAAGATGTTGTGAAACAAGAATTGTTTGTGACTATGTGAACTGATAGTGCCATGCTGAAATGGTTGCAACATAAGTAAGATCGAGGCAACTAAAGTTATCTTTTTTCAAGTGTCCAATAATTAATAAAATTCACACTCTGTTTTCATATTTGATTGTTTCTTTTCATTTGGATAATTTATGTTTTTGGCATGGTTAATGCTATATTTGAATATCATGAATTCTTGTTATACTTGGATTCGGATGTATCGAAGATCTTCGTATATATGATAATTTTTTTATGTTTGTGTATGACTTATTTGAACAAACTATGAGATTTAGTATAAGTAACTTTTTATTTTTACTTGAGTTAATTGCATTTTTTTGTCATTGTGGTATGGCCAAATTGTAGATTTGGTCTCTAAAACTTTGAAAGTGCACTAGACGTCCTCATTTTGAAGTTTCCGTTGCATTTTTGGTTCCCTGGGCCATACGACGTTAAAGTTTTAGGGACTAAATATGCAATTTGGCCATATCATAGGGACCAAATCTTCAATTTGGCGATACAACAAGGACCAAAAATGCAACAAAAACTTTAAAATAGGGACGTCCAGTGCACTTTCAAAGTTTTAAGGACCAAATCTGTAATTTGGCCATACCATAGGGACCAAAAATGCAATTAACTCTTTTTACTTATATGTATACAGCTTTTTAATATGTAAACATAATCAACACAGATGTTGAAATGGATACTGAAAGAAGAAATAGAAAAAGGAAACATGGTTGTGTACATTTCTTATAGACTCATTGTACTCATGCAATCTAGTTTTTGCGTACTATTACAAATATATGCATAAGGAACCGTGCATGACATTATTTCAAACAGGAATATTGGATGAATGAAGTATTAAATGGTAACCTATCATATGTGTTAATGCTTTTAAAATGCATCCAAACATATTTTTAAAACTATGTGGGGAACTGGAATCAAGTTACGGGTTAAAGTCGAGTGATAAAATTTGCGTTAGGGGTGTCTAATAGGGATGTTGGTGAGCGCTTTCAACGTTCAAGAGACACTATTAGTAAATCATTTCATGAAGTTCTAGAGGCAATAACTGTTAGATCTAAAGGCTTTCATGGTCTAGCCCGTGAGATGATAAATCCAAAGGATCCAACCTTTCAATTAACACAACATCAAATCATGAATGATAAAAGATATATGCCGTACTTCAAGGTACTCAATTAGTTTTTGGTTAATTTATATTACTAATACTATATCTTGATATTTTCTTATAAAAATAATTATTTATGATTGCATTGGCTGTATTGATGGCACACATATTAGGGCATGCATCACAAAGGCCGAACAAGTGCCTTATATTGGTAGAAAAGTGATACATACTTTCAATGCAATGACAATATGTGACATTGATTTATGCTTTACCTTTATATCGGTTGTCTGATACTATGACATGACACACGTATTTCCTCAATGCCATTAACAATCCATCTATGAATTTTTCAATGTAATGACAATATGTGACATTGATTTATGCTTTACCGTTATATCAGTTGTATGATACTATGACATGACACACGTATTTCCTCAATGCCATTAACAATCCATCTGTGAACTTTTCAAAACCGTCGGAAGGTAATTTTTTATGCCTGTGTTATTATACCATAACTTCATGATAAATTACAAGCGACTTATTTTAAAGTTTTACAAGGTAAATATTATTTAGTTGATAAAGAATATCCTAATAGAAAGGTATATTTGGTTCCATATCCAAAGACAAGATACCGTTCTCAATCATCTCTACGAAGTTTTATTAAGAGATCATTTGGAATTTTGAAGATAAAAATGAAAAATACTTTGTAGAATGCCTAAATATAGTGTGATAACTCAACATGATATAATTATCGTTGTATTTGCTTTGCCTAACTATATTTGTAATAATGATAAGGAAGACATGGTGTTTGCTACATTCGAACAACATCTAGATTGTGTGGGATGTGATGAATTTCGTGATGTTCATGGGTCGGTTACAAAAAATGAATGTATTTCTAGTGGAACCTCTAATGAGATAAAACAAAATTCGTAAAGATATTACCACATCAATATGTAATTGAAATGCCCGGACTTTTTTTTTTTTTTTTTTTTTTTTTTTTTTTTTTTTATATAAAAATATGTAAACTGTATACATTGATAAAACTAGCCGAAGCGTATTTTCTACATCATACGGGCTTATTCCAAACGTCCCGTTAAAATACCAAACTTTACAAAAATACATAACGGTGACTCTTTAAACTTGGTAAAGAAGCTGGTTCTTGATTTAGGGGCATTCCAAACTGATAACAAATTATGGAAATGAGAAGCTCGTTACCTAACCCGCGAGCTACACCATTTTAACCCATTACGCCCCATTTAGCATGTACATGGTCTCATCTTGTATACCTACAAAAATATAAACTAAGAACGGTAAGTCTATAAGACTTAGTGAGATAACAGAACTGTATTAAATCATAAACTAAACATAAGCATGCTGCTGAATAAGTATATATAGTAATATTCTGACTACATGAATCAAAATATTAATTAACTACAATAGCACTACACTGACTGATTAAATACATGATACACCATGTTACTGACCGAGTACATAAGTATACTGAGTGCATAGCTGACTGCATAACTAAGCACATACTTAGTGCATAACTGGCTGAGTACATAAGCATATATTGAGTGCGTAAAACACATACTGACTGAGTGCATAAGCACATACTGACTGAATACTTATAGTACCATATTGGCTGAGTGCATAAGCACATATTGACTGAGTGCACAAGCACATACTGACTGAGTACTTATAGTACTATACTGGCTGAGTGCATAAGCGCATACTGATTGAGTACTTATAGTACTATACTGGCTGAATACATAACTGAAGAGCCACATAAGCATGTTAATCATCCATATAGGATGTCTGAGTTCCGATTTTGGAACATTCACTATTCTAAGGCTCGATTCTCCACTAAGGAGGTCTAAGTTCCAACTTTGTCTGGAACACATGTGTGATCACATAACTGAGTACATACTAATAGTACTGAATACATTGAGTAATGCATAAAGTACCATTCTGACTAATTAAGTGCATAAAGCACTTGGCGCGCCTTAAAAACTGCATAAGCATATACCTAATAGAATTTGACATGCATATATATAAACGCATCGCATGCCAAAAGTGCATAGAGCACTTTGCACACATTACTAAAAACATATAACATTCATATATAATATAAGGTTAAGCTAAATACTTACGCTTGACTATAACATGATACTAAGCTGGGCTGGAACTGAAAAAGTAAAGTAAAGTAACTCCCAATGCCGTCTTTCACGGGTTATGGGTACCCAATACCGTTTCCGGTGTTTGGGGGAGGTTAAGATGTAAACAACCTTACCCCTACCTAAGGTAGAGAGGCTGCTTCCAGTTCTACCAAAGGTAGAAAGGACCTCCGGCCTTTTGTAGGGAGTGAGGATCGAACCCCTGACCTCTCGGTTGAGAGGCAAGGGGTTTTCCAACTGATCCAACCCTACTGAGCAATAATATGGTTACGAGGTCAAACTAAGACATGATACTAAAATTGAATTAATTACTAAAATACTATAACATAAACCAAGGCTGAGCTATAACTTGATACTACAGCTGAACTATAATATAAAGTTGAACTACTATAAACATAATGAGACACTATGGCATATAACTAAGTTTTCGATATAAATAATACTGAGGTTGAGCCACGACATACTACTGAGTAAGACCAATCGGGTCTATTTAATACTGAATATGGCCAAACAGGTCAACATGATAATGAATATGACCAAACGAATGAACATGACAGTTAATATGACCAAACGGGTCAAATTGATGCTTAATACGACCAAATGGGTCAACTTGATTCTTAATATGACCAAACGGGTCAACTTGGGTCAACTTGATGCTTAATATGACTAACGACCAAACGGGTCAACTTGATGCTTAATATGACCACACGGGTCAACATGATACTAATATGACCTCAAAGGTCAACATGATACTAATATGACCACACGGGTCAACATGATACTAATATGACCTCACGGGTCAACATGATACTAATATGACCACAAGGGTCAACATGTTACTGATATGACCTCACAGGTCAACATGATACTAATATGACCTCAACGGGTCAACTTGATGTTGAATATGACCACACGGGTCAACATGATACTAATATGACCAAACATGTCAACTTGATGCTGAATATGACCACACAGGTCATCATGATACTAATATGACCCAACGGGTCAACTTGATGTTGAATACGACCACACGGGTCAATATGATACTGAATATGACCACTCGGGTCAACATGATACTAATATGACCAAACATGTCAACTTGATGCTGAATATGACCACACGGGTCATCATGATACTAATATGACCCAACAGGTAAACTTGATACTAATATGACCCAACAGGTCAACTCGATACATAATTTGCATAGTACTTGAGATATAGCAAGGCATTATATACTAAACACGCTTAATTTACTAAAGATGTTAACTGAAAATCTGTTACTCACCTGGGCCGTATAATGCAAGATGAATGATTCTGAATATGCCTCGAACACCTATATCATGATAGATGTACACGTATAATGTTAACACATAACAACTAGGCATGAATATAATATGATAATGCAACTATAAGCGCAACTAAGCACACATAAACTAACTATAATGCATAAACTCATAAACTAGTTATGACATAAATCTCGCCAAACATGCACTACTATGCTCTCGAACTCGAGCTAAGCTAACCAAGTATTATCACTTGGTTCTATACTTTCATAACATGAATTATAATCATATAGTCTGAGAACATTATCTATCATTGCATATAATCACCCGGGACTTGCCAAAACATCATATCATGTCATAATCATCAAAACACTTAACAACGCATTTGCTGATTTTCTGCAGCAGCCTACAAATACATTATTTTGACTCACTTAAATACTGAAACAGGTCATGAGGCTATTTTTCCATGAAATTTTACTATTTTCCCTTTCCGAAAAGGTATGGAACGCTCCAAACGGAACTACGGTCTATCCGGTATGAATTTTTAAAGTTTGGTTAGCTGCACATTTCAGGATCAGCCCTTGCTGTACCAAATCACGTTTTAGACCAACTTAACTACTAAATGAGCAAAAACTTTATAAATAACAGCTGAAGTAGACACCTTAGGCTTTCCAGAAATTCCGGCCATGATTCAATCCGCGCTTCTATCAATTTTATATGATTTTTCAAACATGACTAATTATTGCTGAAAATTTCAGCAACTTGTTTCATATCATAGATCACATAAAGGGGTGTTTGGTTCAACTCAATAATCAACATAAACACCTCCTAAACATCATAAATTGATCATTAACATAATCCCATCATAAACCCTAATAATCATATGCATAACCCTTGAATCATAAACTATGAATTCATCACATAATCATGTAAAACACTTACTAATCATAACCTCATAGCTCATAATCATAAATTAACACATGATTCACTACTTACCTTGAATTGGGGAAAAAAACATGAAATCACTTGAAGCTCCTTAATCATTAATACCATATTAAACCCTTATAACCCTTGCTTAATCCTTGGTATAAATTGATAAAGATCATGATATGTAAGAATTCTTCAAAGTGAAGAAAGTATTTTTCTTCCTGCTATCTTTTTTTTTTGTGAATCGTGAGTGAGGAGGGAGGGAAGAATTATCTCTTCTAAACCGATTTTTAGTAATCTATACTACCTTATAATGTATTGTATTTAGGACTTTCTAATGAAGGAAGTCTTAATTTTTAAGCCTACACATCTTACTATAATTAGTAATTCATATAATTAAATTCTATACTATAATAATTGCATTATAATGTATACTAATGACACATTAAATTTTAGCATTAAAATAGATGTTTCAAACTTACAATAATACAAATTTATAGTTGTAATTTTTATCATAAACATTCAAGTTATACAAAGTTCAAATGAGTATAAGTATTGATATCTATATTTGTATTGATATACTTTACGGAAATTCAAATACGCATCTACTCTTTCAACTATCAAACAGGTAAACCGTCAAATACTAACTCTCAGTGCATACCGCTTAAAGATCAAGGTACGTAAAAAACTGACATGTTAGGTATCGCCGCGGCTTTGCGCGGGTACTATGCTAGTCATAAAATATATCTGGAACTTTTTCCAATAGTTTGGCTATTTGTCACATTTAGCCCTCGTAGTAAAATCATGTTGCAAACTGAATCCGAACTATATATCTCATACAAGTTGCTAAGTCCCGACTACTTATATTATTAATTCCGCCAATAGTGGGACTTTTCTATTTATTCCTCTAATTTACTTGGCATGACCGGTAGGATTTTAGATAAATCCACTAATATTTTCTATAAAAAATCGGGATGTTACAATAATGCACATCGCAGTATAACTAGCGTATCATGGTGTTTATTAAAATCAAGCATGCAAAAGTAATGAGAGCCTTATAAATATCAACTTTATTCTTTGTATATATGCCTTTTTTCGTAATTGTACACTTAATAATTATAGCTACAGTTACATTATTAAACATTTTTTTTTCTTTTAAATAAACAGCTAGTATTAGTTACTGCTATTAATGTGAAATAAAGTGATATGGTTTTGACAATTTGTGTGGATAATGAGACTAATCTTAACCGCATACCGACCCACATTTCCCATAAGCAAACACTAATTTATTACTTAAAAACACCTTATCTACCATATTATAGCTTTTTACAACATGGGAATGGATTTGTTTCACTTGGGACAATGATTCTTTATACACGTTTAAACTATAGTTTGGATGCGACGCGTGAAGACCCTGCAGCTAGCTACTATGATGAGTTCTTGCCCATAAAAAATAAGATTAATATCGAATGAGCCGGTGGCTCACATATATAAAAACAGATACTACACTTGATCTTAGCCAAAAGGCAGAGAAAGGTATGCTTTTCTAAACACCAGGCCTTTGTTTTTATACTCAACCTCTCCTTGTTTGTTTAGCTCACTCAGGCGATGTGGGATGGATACAAGGGAATGGCTTTTCTTGCAATTTTTCCATTCTTTTGGACCATTTTAATCAGTGTTATAAACTGATTTGCGTTTTGTAATAACCATGGTCAAACCATATACACGAGGCTTCCCGTTACAGCTTACAAGAACGTATATATTCTAGTTGGGTGTGAGAGTTTGCATTTAAGAAAAACGATACTTCCCGGGCTCACCAAGGTATGTGAATCAACTCATGTCGTTTTTGGTAGACAAAACAATCATTCATTTGAAGGCGTGGTAAAAGGATATGGTGAGTTATAAACATAATTCTCCTCAACCGTAGATCAAACAAATGCTCTGAAGGAATTATGGAGGCATTGAGGAAGTCGTAAGTACCATATAGACACTATGTGATCCAATAAACTCAAGTAGGACTAATAAAACAACGAATTATTATTTGCATGTGGGAAAAGGGGCAGGATACTCGACAACTAGGTTCATGCTTGGTGGTTTATTTGTATAGAATACATGTGAAAACAAGGAAGTTAATATGCGTATTCTTGTTGTTGGCAAGGCTGCAACTTGCATTAAAAACACATAAAATGGAAGGAGTCGCTAGAATTGTGGACAAAGAATTAAAGGGTCTTCATCAGCGAGTTTAGATATTGATCTCAAGTTGCAACGATGAAGCACAAAATAGTCTTACAGGCATTAGAATTCGAGCCTTTACAAGTTCATGTTTGTTCTTTTGTGGATATGTAGTCAGATGCGTATAGATTGTAACCGTCTTCAACATTGTTGATTACATTACAATTTAAGAAGTTTATGACTTTACCTGAAGTGGTCATGCCAACCTCGTAAAAATGGAGGGCTTACCTGATTTGAGTTTGTGTGTCAATGGGTTCAAATCCCGAGGATTATTCAGCTAAAATGTCGGAAACCATGTTATAAAAAAAGAAAAAGTTTATGACTTGTCTTAGTATGACACTCCCATTTTCAAATGCAAAACATACGTTACATAACTCTTTATATAAATCAGTCTTTCTCCTGAAAGGTCATATTTATTACCGTGAGTCTCTCGTCATTCTGGACCCAACTCAATCTTTTTTATGTGATATTTCTACATATATCTTGTTGACTTCTGATGATTAATATTAGTAATCTTCGGGGAACAACAATGAAGTTTTAGAGAGCAACTGATGGACATCTTGTTACCGAGAGTGAGTCTTTCATAATTATTCATGCTTGACTTTTGTTTATTGTAATAAGCAGATAAAAGATATGTGCAGTAAGTCAGTTATTCTTGTTTACATTGTCTTAGCTTTAAGGATTTTCTTACCTTGCATTTCAGAGAAATAGATTGATTTGGGCTTTGTTATATCTCAAACGAATCAGAGAAAACGTTTAGCTAAAAGGGCAACGGGTCAAATGGGTTGAAAATCACTCAACTTTTTTGTTAATGCTCAAAACCTTATAAAGTTTTGTTGAATGATTTGTTGGTTTGTGGGAGTTATAAACACACGTAAACGACTAGAAGTGTGTGAGCCGATGGGGGCACACGCGATAAACACGAGTATACGTGACGAACGTTAATAATACTTGAATTTAATCATACCCGATATGCATGATATTTGACCCGATTACATTAGACGACCCATGGGATGTTTCATGGACTTGGGTCGTTTAGTTTGGAGCTGCCATGGGCCTTGAAAGCTGACAAACGATTGGGTGATGGGGACCTTGGGCTTGTAGCTTGTCGTTCAAGCAAAGACCCAAGTTAGAGGTTGATTTGGTTTGCTATATATACACACCATACTTCTACCAAAATCATGCAATATATACGACATATATAATATCCCTAAACTGTTCCTAACCAATCCTAAGTTACAGCTTCTAAAACCTATTCGACTTGCTCACAAGTTGCTTAGGCTTTTGGTTTTGTTTTATTCAATCTCCACTTGCAATGATCCAAGTGTTTGGCGATTGATTGGTTGGAATTTTGTTTCTGATTCCATGGTGAATAGCAGCAGCAAAAGGTGGAGCTTTGTTACTGTTCGTGGTTCTTTTCCTCGGACAACAAAGCAAAGAATATCGGATTTATTTATCCGATATCGGGTGCGACATAGAAAACAGTTTGCTAACTGTTTTGTTTTTTCCTCAAGCAAAAGTAAAGACTAGTTATCTTGGAGCTTCTGTTTGTGGGTTTATTCAAGTATCAAGTCGTTGACTTGGTTTTATTATTAGGTTCTCGACTAGTGTTAATCGAACGTATATGTTAATCGGGTTTGTGTGTGATACTCTTCGAGGTATCTATTTTAGATACTTAAGGTTTCGTATTGGTTTCTTGTTCCGTTAATAGAGATCAATTGCCAAGCAAGGTTAGCTTTTCTTTTATCCCTTTTAATTAATTAATATTGTATTAATTATTTGTTTATTATTACGTGTTAACCTAATTGCATAAACTAGATCCTAATTCCGCTGCGTACTCGAAGAGGTTAATGGTTAACTGGTTCTAAAATCCCAACAGTGGCATCACGAGTCAACTCGTTTTTGCGATTATGGGTTACACGTTTCTGATATTAATAAACATGTTTAAAAGGCTGCATGAAACATAATTTAGTTATTCGTTTTATTTTGTTTTGACAACTATATGCAATACTTGTCAATTTTTAATAAATAATAACTAGTCACACACAAATTAAAATTATATTGATAATTAGAATTAATTTGTTAATTGAAATTACTTGTTAATTAGAATTTAATTTACATGTTAATTATAATTACCTTGTTAATTAAAATTAAATTGTTAATTAAGAATTACATGTTAAATTAAAATTACTTGCTAATTAGAATTAAAAGTTAATTTGTACTTAATTAATTGTTAATTAGAATTATTATGATAATTAGAATTACATATTGGTTTATAAATACATAAAATTGCGTAATTACTTGTTAATTGAGATTGCCATGTTTTATGTGTTTGTCCGGCCACAAGACCCACTCAATTGCTTTTCTAAGTGATGTATGGGGCGATCTAGGTATTACATCCTAGTGACGGTCTTATGGTTCTCCGTTTGGGGAAGACTCGAAAGAGGACTCGGAACAATATGTGGTTATTTATATTAATGTTTATGCTTGTATATTTGTGATTCCTATATGTGCATTATTACTTGTTTTGACACCTAATTGTATGCAATATGGAATAATACATATCGTAACCATAACATTAATATTGGTCTTTATTTACACGCCTAAATATCATGCTCATTGTGACCTGCTATTTGATTCGTGGAAAATTGTTTTTGTAAAATAAAGTGACCTAATATATGAAACACGTTTTCAAGAATTTAAAAACTAGACGCTATGGACACTTGGGATATACGGCTCACCCACTAGAACAAACTAGAAAGGGGGTTTAAAGAAGTGAGCACAGTCTCACTGAAAGGATGTTTAAGGTTATGCTTCTGCGCTTACCTGGTCTTCTGCCTCCCTGTGCGTTCGATTGGAGCTACCGTGAACCATGATGATCACTACAGTGTCATTACTAAAAGGTTTTTAAAATTAGTGTTACAAAGTTGTTTTGCATGCTTCTTTGTACACGACTTTTACCACATTTATGTGTGCATACCTATTTGTAAATATTAAGTCTATGCCACCCAACTATGGACACGTGCACTTGGATTGACTTCTCTGGTCAGACCTAAGGGCCTTTCCAACCCATGGTAATTATTTCTCACTGGTCAGACCTCTGGTTATTTTTACACGTTCATACTTGGTCGACTTATATCGAGTTAACCTGGTCAGACCTCGGACCCGAGGCATAAGATGAGAACTAAACATGCTTTTGACATTATTACTTGATACTAATGCCTTAAACAGTCTCATAAATCTAAGAGTTGCATTTTGCAATTAACGCTCGTCGCTTACCTCTTGTCCTATTTTTTTACACACTGGTCAGACCTATGGTAATTAAGTGGGGTTGCAAGATGGATCTTAGTCTTAATTAGTAATTAATTAGGTAGTTAATTCTTTTAAGAATGTAATTATCGAAAATACTAGATTTGAACTTTTTTATGTTCTGATTAATTGTGTTATTGCAACATAATTCGTAAAAAAATTTGTTTTTCTTTGAAAGACAAACTTAGTCTCTTTTCCTAGTAAGAAGAGTGAGACTTATACCTATCTTTTCTCCTTAGTTGACAAACTAAGATAGGATTCCAAAATTGATAAACTCTTATATGATCTTTCATTACCCTTTTCGTGGTCTAGAGTTAATTGAAAGATAGAATATTTTGGGTAAATGGAAACATTGTGTTTAGAGCTACCAAAATAAATAACATCCTGCACTTGTCACGATGCATGAGTTTTAAACCGCAAAGAGTAAAGAAATTACTTTCATATTTGCTAGGTAATCTTCTTGAACTCTTATTATTCCTAAAGTGCGAATTACCCTTGGGGCTATGTAGACGATAAAGGAGGAATTGCATGCTAAAGATTCAAGTTAATTGAATAAAAGAATGGCTAGTCCATTGTCTACATAAGTAGAGCTTCATATACTCTGCTCAATACCTAAGTACATGTTACTCGTAGGCAATTGAAGAGAGTAGGAAAGTATATAAAACTGCTATATGCTTTCTACTGGAAATGTAACACTTACAATGTTGACAAATCCAGTGGGAGGTTGCATTTTATGACTGAAATATCATTCATGTAATGTTGTCAATTTCAATGGGAGCTACGGGATTTATTCCTTGATAGTCACCCATATCATTTCAAACTAGCTTTGAAATAATCCATTACTTTCCAAATATGAACAACTATTGCTTAAAGGAAAATTGCATTTTATTTTATAAGATAACACGTTGCCTTCCTGCTGTCGCTTCCTGAACTGTTATCTATAGAATAATAATCCACAATTCCTTATTACAGGTTATGGTTCTAAACTACTTATGATATCTATGACATTATCATATCGTTTGAACAATCAATCACGTGTTGTTTGTTTTCATAATATAATGTTGTACCTTTCACAAGTGGGAGAAATCTCAAAGTGTGTGCAAGGAACAACAACATTATTGGTATCTCTTGACCACAAGGTAAGGAAACTAATAATTCTACTAGGACTTAAACACGGTAGATGTTTAATGCCCTACTACATGTAAATAAGAATTCTACTAGGACTTAAACACATGAGATGTTTATTGCCCTACTACATTCTAATAATGATTCTACTAGGACTTGAACACGCTAGATGTTTGTTGCCCTACTACATTCAAATGTCATGATATAGTGTTAAGATACTTCAAAATTTGACTACATGTTTTAGTCAATATAATTATGGTTATATGATAATGATCATAATTCTGAAGTATATAATTAACTTGAAATTACAATAGAACTCAGCAGTTTGCGTTCATGATTACTTTTGTTAGTATAATGATGCTTACATGTTAAGACATAATTATAAAGTCCTTGAATTGTCAATGATTTATAACATAAAGTATGTATAGTAAAAGTGTTATGTCTTCTAGTTAACACATAAATATAAGGCCTTTGAATTATTCAAAGACTTATAATGTATTATTGAAATGTTCTGTTTTCTTGTTAACACATGAACATATAATCCTTGAACAGTTCTGTCTTCTTGTGAACACGTGAACATAAGGTTCTTGTATTGTTCAATGAATATACATTATTGCATGCACTTGGTTCGTAAATACTTTATATGCAATTTGGCTCGACCCAATTGACAAGTATTTGGTCCAAATAAAATTAAGTTATCTATAGAATTCTGATATAGTTTCACAATTCTAATAACTCATAGGATACCACTTCATTATGGTATGTCTAATGTGTTGGATCAAACCTTATTCATAAAGTTTGGTTCCTGATAGCTTTAATTGCTCTACTTCAAAAACATATCAAGGTTAGAAATTGCGTGTGTCATGGATACACTCAATATAGTTCAAACCTAGAAGGTATTCAAGACAACACATAACTGAAAACCCTAATTTATTAGGGATTTGAGGTTTTACCACTCAAACCAATTGAATCATAAACCCTATTGGATTTTTAATATTTCTACACTTCCTAGCTTGAAGATTGTGGTTTTGGTGTTCTTCCTAGCTTGACTAAATACAAAACTGTTGCTAGAACTTTTGGTTAAAGAGTGATATTAAATTGGAGTTTTTCTATAAACCCTAATTTGAGTAGTTGGAAGGAATTCCATTATGTCTTGATTTAAGTTCTGAATTTGTTAAAATCTTATGAAGCATTTTATTAACAAATCTTGAGATGAGAACTTAAAAAGTATTTTGTAATTCTCCATAAAGAACAATTTATTGTTGCTTAAATACTTAGTATTTAGAGAATTGTCTCTACTTACAAAAGTAAGTGGGAGTATATACATATCTCAACGTTTTTGAGAACAAAATACTTAACCTTCTAAAATGCACTTATTAATGTCATACTAAGGTTAAACATGAAAATGTTGACCGAAGTATAATGATTACTCTCATTCATAAATCCGCAAGGATGCCTCGTCACTTAAAGTGATATTTTTAATATCAATGCTGAGGGATATAAGTTAGGAGATTATTGTAAATCAGCTAACTACTAAAATACATTATCACATCTTGAATCTGATAAATATTTTAGAACTATGAATGACAAGATGCAGTCCTTAAAAGGCAAATCGAGTTTTGAGCTTGATTGTTATTTCGCCTAACAGTTAACCTATGAGGTTGGAATGAGTTTCTTTTGAAGAATGACTCACAAGGACAAAATTGTATACATATTAATGTTTGGCATTTAATAAGAAGTTTTTAATCATACTTAAGCAATTGACTGTGATTAAATTTTCTTATATAATACATGCATTAATTATATAAAGATATTTAATTGTCATACATGTGATTTGTATGTTGAATATGACAATTATATTTTATAACTCTTTCTTTATGATTACCTTTTGCGAGGACGGTGTGTAATCAAAAGGGTTATGAATCTATATTATCTTTATGTAGTATACAAAATTTGAGCAATCCATATTTTGGATTGGATCATGCATCTAAGAGCTGAGATCTTGAATTTAATTACAATATGATTCTGATTGAATTAAGATATCTCTTGAGTACATCTGACATTGAGTGGGAGCAATGTGTTTTTCCTTAAAATTTAGATGTTGAAAATATCATTCTATTTAAGCTAGATATTGATCCTTAAGCTTGGAATGAAACTTCACCTGGAATTTAGGGAATAAAACAAACAGCCTTGTAATGAATGTTTAACTGGAATAAACAAATGCGGAAAAATAAAGTCTGACACAAATGCAATATATTATTCAACCAAGTATTCAATGATATATTTCACTTGGAATAATTTACATAGATGGAAACCTTGTGTTTTTAAACTAAGGGTTTATCATGTATATATTATATTGTGTATAAGACTAGTTGTTGTTTTTGTACAAGAACAAAATGAGCTGACAACAACAATATCTAATTGAGAGAGTTTAGATTATTGTTAATATAGATGTTTAAGAATTATAAAGCATAGTGTTGTATAAGTACAAATGATGCTAGAGGATTATTAATACTAGTTGTAGTAGGATTTTATCATTTATGAAAAATCTGCTAACTAGTTATGCTCAACATAGAGCATTGTTGCATTACACATTAATGAATGAGAATACTTTACACTTTTAGAAATTGTAAAGATGACTGTCAGTATGTTGTTGATTTTTACTACCTCATGCAAGGTAAGACAACATCTCCATACTATAATTCTTGCAATAGTATGAGCATATGAGATAAGACACTCATCTTATATTTCAAATCACTCACTATATGTGATATTTGAAATAAGTATTCGGAAAGTTTACTCAGATAACTATTTAGTTTTTCTTTTAAAGAAAGGTTGAGAATGTTGGAAACATTAGGGTTCAACTTACTAAATGAGTTTCATGCATATCTGTTTTAGTATTTGGATAATTAGGATTGATAGACAATTTTTACTTTATGATGAATAAAGATACTTGGTATTTGTTATTCATTCATATAATAATTGTTATCCTATATTTGCATGTTTAATCCTTGAATGATTTTATTATTCTAAATATGTCCATTGTCGGTTAACAATATTGGAATATTGTTATGTAAGGCAAATGTGAGTGTTGGTTATATTCTAACGAGAATTTGGATTGTTCCCGCCAAACTCATATGTATTCACTAGAGATGCATATTGGATTCCCCAACTTTCAAACATTTACTTTTGGATCCTTGTCATAAGTAAAATATTGAAAACGGTTTGTTATCTTCATCCTTAGACTTGAGACACAAGCAAGTTCTGTTATGCGTGGATATCATTTTTTGTAAGTATACGCAAAACGCTATCTGAACAAGGTAGTTATAAAAGCTATATTTCGGAGTGATGTGAAACAGCATCCACAACACTTGTAGTCAATAAAGGATTTGTTACTCCACTTGATATGTGCAGAAAGATACCATGGCGCCTCTCCAGAATTAATAAGATAATTGTTCGGCCGAACCCAAAGGGTAATGCAAGATGATACTTGATTACATTTGGTATATCTAATTAAATTCTATAACGAGATTCTAAATGGTTAAACTATATGGAATGATTTGAGATCCATAATCCATGGTTTAACGGTATCTATAACAAAGGATGATTAGAGCAAGACATTGAATGACCATGCTACTGAGAAACTTTTACGAAACTATTCTCTCAGACACTTATAGTTAAAAAGCGAGTGAGAGCGTTTGCTAGGCGTTTCCGTCGTTAGTTTTGTGTGCCATTCGACACACCAACTCCCAAGTGGGAGTTGTTGGTTTGTGGGAGTTATAAACACACGTAAACGACTAAAAGTGTGTGAGCCGATGGGGGCACACGCGATAAACACGAGTATACGTGACGAACGTTAATAATACTTGAATTTAATCATACCCGATATGCATGATATTTGACCCGATTACATTAGACGACCCATGGGATGTTTCATGGACTTGGGTCGTTTAGTTTGGAGCTGCCATGGGCCTTGAAAGCTGACAAACGATTGGGTGATGGGGACCTTGGGCTTGTAGCTTGTCGTTCAAGCAAAGACCCAAGTTAGAGGTTGATTTGGTTTGCTATATATACACACCATACTTCTACCAAACTCATGCAATATATACGACATATATAATATCCCTAAACTGTTCCTAACCAATCCTAAGTTACAGCTTCTAAAACCTATTCGACTTGCTCACAAGTTGCTTAGGCTTTTGGTTTTGTTTTATTCAATCTCCACTTGCAATGATCCAAGTGTTTGGCGATTGATTGGTTGGAATTTTGTTTCTGATTCCATGGTGAATAGCAGCAGCAAAAGGTGGAGCTTTGTTACTGTTCGTGGTTCTTTTCCTCGGACAACAAAGCAAAGAATATCGGATTTATTTATCCGATATCGGGTGCGACATAGAAAACAGTTTGCTAACTGTTTTGTTTTTTCCTCAAGCAAAAGTAAAGACTAGTTATCTTGGAGCTTCTGTTTGTGGGTTTATTCAAGTATCAAGTCGTTGACTTGGTTTTATTATTACGTTCTCGACTAGTGGTAATCGAACGTATATGTTAATCGGGTTTGTGTGTGATACTCTTCGAGGTATCTATTTTAGATACTTAAGGTTTCGTATTGGTTTCTTGTTCCGTTAATAGAGATCAATTGCCAAGCAAGGTTAGCTTTTCTTTTATCCCTTTTAATTAATTAATATTGTATTAATTATTTGTTTATTATTACGTGTTAACCTAATTGCATAAACTAGATCCTAATTCCGCTGCGTACTCGAAGAGGTTAATGGTTAACTGGTTCTAAAATCCCAACGTGATTTAGATTATAACAATTCAAATGTTGAAAGTTTGATATTTAACTTTGACTTTTCCGTGTATCCAGTGGCTTTCTTTGACATGTGCATTGGAGATGGTCCCGTATGTGACTAATGTAGATTTTGGAGAAAACGTGGTGAATATAATGAAAAGGAGCTGAATTATGCATTCTTTCTAGCATTGGAAATGAACAATCGATTTAGAGTGCGAGTCAATGTAGTTGTGGCATCTCGTTTTAAAGAAAGAAGACACAAAAAAAGGAGATTGGCTATTAAACTTTAAGTAGAGATGAAGTCCATAGAGTTCAATGCGTTTGCACACAATATGTGCAATATCGTCTCCTTAGAGGTTGAGTCCTTTGACATGTATTTATAAAAAAGACAATGGTACGTAATGTTTTCAGGTACTATATATTTGTTTGTTGTTGTAGTTACTAAAGGCATTCCCACTAGTGCCACTAATTTCTTGCATACTGCATAACTACACTTGATCTAAGGTAGTTTCTTCAACTTTATGACATTAACTAACACACGACTAAACTGAATAACAAATGCTGGAGGTGGGTACTTGTAACTAAAAGAGATGTGCAAATGAAAATCTGCTAGAACAATAGATCATTTTGCGCCCAAAAATTTAATGCACATTTACCTTTTTATAAGATTCAAGTCAGTTAGATGCAAATTTAGTACTAGTATTGAAAAAGGTATTCTGTTTTGTTTTCGTGTCACTAGAAAAGCTTTTTAGTTTACAATTGTACTTGGGGTAAATTTGTCGAGTAGAAAATGTTAAAATGGCCGAGGATAATGGGTGAGAACTCATTTGACGCCCGATGGTTGGTAAACACGAAGTTTCCCCCACTAGTGCAACTATTGGTAAAAAGCCCCAATCCGTGGGTCTAATAATGCAAAATCCCAAAACTGAAGAATTGTTTAACAGCAACTACTGAGAATATGCCCAGAATTGTTGGCCGAAAATCTGGGAACAGTTCATTAGGTTATTAAAAAGTTGCCATCAGCTTGCCAAACAAATTAAAGATTGTTAATCATTATATTTTTCATTGTCTTGCAAACATTTAACAGTCAAAAACAAATCTATTATTGAAGCAACTAAAGTTTAAACTATTGATTGGAGGGGTGCGCCAGCCAAGGCAGTAGTGCAACGCCAAGGCAACACGTGAAGAACCCCAGCAGCAAGCTACTGTGATGGGTTCTTCCCCCATAAAAAATAAGATTAATATCGAGTGAGCCGATGGCTCACATATCAGATATTAAACTGATAAGAACAGATACTACACTTGATCTTAGCCAAAAGGCCGAGAAAGGTATGATAAATACAATACCAGGCCTTTGCTTTTATACTCACCCCTCCTTGTTTGTTTATCTCACACAGGCGATGTGGGATTGATACAGGGGAATTTTAAAAGATTAATTTGCTTGCACTTTTTGCAATCTTTGGGCACTAGATTATATAAACTGATTTACGTTTTGTAATAACTATAGTGAAACCACATACACGATGCTTCCCGTTACAAGAAGGCATATAGTATAGTTGGGTGTGAGAATTTGAATTTGAAGGAAAATGATGCTTCCCATGACCCACCTCAAACTCATTAGTTAGGCTACAAATGTAATTTCTGAACGCAAAATCGATGATGAAATTAAGTTAAATAATGATAACTAACTATGATGTCTATCACAGGCTCACCAAGGTATGCGAATCAACTCATGTCGTTTTTGGTAGCAAAAACAATAATTCATTTAAAGATGCGGAAAAGGATATGGGGGGTTACAAAGATAATTCTCCTCAACCGTAGATCAAACAAATCCTCGCATGGAATTATGGAAGCATTGAGGATGTCGTAACTTGTGTACCATGTAGACATTCTGTGATCCGAGAAACTCAAGTAGGACTGGTACGCGTGGGAGTTAAACATGGTAGGAGGAATCACATTCTATGATTAAGTAGCAAGATATTACCCAACCAAAGGGTTCATGATGTTGTGTGTGATACATGTCAAACCAGTGAAGTTAATATGCTTATCGTTGATTTTGATGAGGCTGAAACTTGCGGCAAGAACGCAGAAAATGGAAGGAGTCATCAAAATATCGATAAAGATTCAAAGAGTATTTATCAACCGGTCTAGATATTGATCTCAAGTTGCAATGATGAAGCACAAAACAGTTCCATAGGCATTGTATCTGGAGTCTTTACGAGTTCATCTTTGTTCTTTTGTGTAAATGCAGTAAGGAGGTTGTAACAATCTTTAACTTTGTTGAATACAAAACACTTTAAGAACTTTTTGCCAAATTAACAACAATATATATCGATATATTATTTTTCCAATTAAATTGATAATTGAGCTTCTGATTATTCTTGTCATCATCTAGATCGACATTTAAAAGTTAAGTCTTGACTCTTTCTTTGTTGATGTATCTATCTATATGTTAGAAGTGGTTGAAGGGATTTATAAATTTGACATTTTCATGTATACAGGAGATATTTTTGACATGTACATCGAAACATACAAGTATTAATAGGAATATGTGTAATCTCGTCCCAGTATCGTGTTGGTTGAGCTGTATCTACATTGAAACATACAAGTAATAATAGGAATATGTAGCTTGTATCATCAAACTATTGGTAGAGTATTTATAGAAAAGACAATAGTGATGTTTTCTGGTAACATATGTATGTTATTGTTACTAACTACTAGTTCAAGTTGATGTACTTCTGTTCTGGTAGTGCAGCTTGAGTTAAACATACATCAATGTTTGTGCTCTACATATCATGGTAATAATATTTTACATACTTCCTAACTACACTTGATTTAAGGTATTTTTTGCAACTTTATGAAATTGACAAACACTAACAACTTACAAATAACAATAGATCATTCTGAACCCAATTATTACTTCAAAATTTGCTTGTTGATATATTAACTGTGCTTTTCTAGTTAAAACTAGGGTAAATTTGTCAATAAAAATGTTTAAATGGCCAAGGGAGGGCAATGGGTGAGCATTCGTTTGACACCTAAGGGTGCCCGTTTGTAAACTCGAAGTTTCACCCGTGGCCAGTGGCGGAGCTAGAAGAAATTTCGTGGGAGGGCCGAAGCAAAATTTTTTCCGGAAAAACATTAAATGGGAGGGCCAAGATGAAATTTTTATTTTTTAACACATGAAATCGCAAAAAAATACACTAACGGGCTTAGGCCTAGGAGGGCCGGGACCCCTCCCGGTCCTCACATATCTCCGCCCATGCATGTGGGTGCAGCTATTGGTAAGAAAACAACCCGTTGACCGGTTACAAAAGGGTGGTTTGTATGTTCCATCTAAAACAAATAAAACCACCCCGATTTGTGGGTTTACTTCTGCAATCCCAAATTTTATTAGTTACATTAATTATCTGCCCTTGCTTCTGTACCAAGATCAATAGACATGATGTTTAACAGTACCTACTAATACTAGGATAGTTTGCCAAAAAAACTAAATTACTGTTCATCAAACTATGAAAAAGTTCTCATTGGATTTAGATTTACATCACTTAAAATAGCATATCCAACCAGCAAGCTACTGTGATGGGCTCTTCCCCCATAAAAAATAAGATTAATATCGAGTGAGCCGATGGCTCACATATCAGATATTAAACTGATAAGAACAGATACTACACTTGATCTTAGCCAAAAGGCCGAGAAAGGTATGCTTTTACCAATTGTAGGCCTTCGCTTTTATACACACCCTCTCCTTGTTTGCTTATCTCACCCAGGCGATGTGGGACTGATACAAGGGCATTTCTTAAAATTAATTTGCACTTGGAGAGTTAGACATGGTAGAAGGAATCGCATTCTCTGAAAAGGGGCAGGAAGTTACTCAACAAAGGGGTTCATGGTTGGTGGTTTATTTGTGGGATACGTGTCAAACACAGAAGTTGATAGCTATCGTTGATGTTGATAAGGCTGAAACTTGCAGCAAAAACGCATAAAATGGAAGGATTCATTAGAATAATTAATAAGAAATCAAAGGGTATAGATATTGATCCCATGTTGCAATGACTAAGCTCTAAACAGTTCCATAGGCATTTGAATTGGAGGCTTTACAAGTTCATGTTTTTTCTTTTGTGTATATGTTGTAAGATGCAAAGAGGTTGTAACAATCTAAAACATTGTTGAATCAGTACAGTTTAAGAACTATTTGCCAAATTAACAACATTATCGACATATTAATTTTCCAATTAAATTGTTGATAACACTTCTTATTATTCTTGTCATCTAATTTGACCCTTAAAATTGAAGCCTTGACTCTTTCTTTGTTATAAATTTCACAATTTCATGTATACAGGATATGCCTTTGACATGTACATGGAGATTGTCCCTTCTGTGAGTAGAGTAAGACAGAAATCGGAGAAAATGTGGTGAATATAATGAGAAGGTGTTGAGTTATGCATTCTTTCTAGCATGGTAAATGAACAATTGATTCAGATAGTTATGGCATCATGTTTTCAAGAACGAAGACATGAAAAAGAGATTAATTATCGAACTTTTAGTAGAGGTTAAGTCCATACAGCTCCACGAGTTGCACAAAATATGTGTAATATCGTCTCATTAGCATGTTGGTTGAGCTGTATCTACTACATTGAAACACACGCGAGTAACAGAAATATGTAGCTTGTATGATTCAACTATTGGTAGAGTATTTATAGAAAAGACGATGGTAATGTTTTCTAGTGCAAGTCCATGTACTTTAGGTATGCATCTCGAGTTGAACATACATTTATGTGTGTGCTCTACATATCATGGCATGGATTTCTTAGTTCTTAAATACTCCATAACTACATTAAGCAACACAAACAACTAAACTGAAATTACAAATGGTGGTTCTTGAACATAAAGAAATGATTGAAAAAAGAAGTGCAAAGGAATCTGTAAGAACAAATATATCATTCTGAAACCAAAACTTTACTTCAAAGTTTTTTGCTTGAAAGATAAAACTTACAGTGAAATGGCTTCAAGGAAAAAAGTACTTACCTCTTGCAAGATTCAAGTCAGTTAGATGCAAACTTAGTATAGGCCAGGTATATTTGTTTTGTTTTCGTCTAACGAGAAAGGCTTTTTTTAGAACTTGGGTTAACTTTGTCGAATTAAAAATGTTCAAACGACCAAGGGAGGACATGGGGCGAAAATTCACTCGTCACCCGAGGGCTGGCCTGTTGGTGAACACGAAGTTTCACCCGCGAGTGCAGTATGATGTATTTGCCATCTGAAAGACAGAAAAGCTCCCCAAACCGCGAGTCTAATCAAGAAGTATGTATTAGCTGGCTAAAACAAGTAAAGAATAGCTAATTAACTTGATTTGGTGAGAAACCCAAACCTGATACAAAGAATCAATATGAAAGCAGATAAACTTTAAACTATAGATTGGAGGGGTGCGCCAGGCCAAGGCAGTAGCGCAACACCAAGGCGACACATGAAGAACCCCAGCAGCAAGCTACTGTGATGGGTTCTTCGCCCATAAAAAATAAGATTAATATCGAGTGAGCCGATGGCTCACATATGAGATATTAAACTGATAAGAACAGATACTACACTTGATCTTAGCCAAAAGGCCGAGAAAGGTATGCTTATTCCAGGTCTAGGTCTTCGTTTTTATACTCAACCCCTCCTTATTTGTTTAGCTCACCCAGGCGATGTGGGATAGATACAAGGGAATGTCTTTGCTTGCACTTTTTCATTCTTTGGACCATTTTAATCAGTGTTATAAACTGCTTTGCGTTTTGTAATAACCATGGTCAAACCATATACACGAGGCTTCCCGTTACAAGAGCGTAATTGTAGTTATATAGCTACTAATTCCTATGGGTATTACCACTACGAGTGCAAGTCGATGTACTTGAGGTAGTAATGTGCTCTGCATATTAAGGCATTAATTTCTTCCATACTCCATAACTACATTTGATATTTTGCAACTTTATGACATTAACAAACACTAAAAATCAAACTGAATTTACAAATGGTGGTTCATGAACAAATAAGTGCAACGAGGGTTCAAAATTTGTTAGAACAATAGACCCTGAAAGGTGAAACTCAAACTAAAACGGCTTCAAAGAAGAAAAGATGTAATTCCCTTAATTTTATAAGATTCAAATCAGTTGGATGCAAATTTCGTATTGGAATAAGTTAGTTGGAATGATGGACACTGTTTTGACAGCCGACTGATGGCTTGTTGTAAACACGGAGTTTCACCCACGGGTTCAACTACCATTTACAAGAGGTTGGCTTGAATGTGTCATTTGGGACAAATAAAACCGGCCCAATGTCTACTCATGTAATCCCAATATTATTAGTTACCTTAATCATGTGCTCTTTGCTTCAATAGGAAAATAAAGAAAGACGAGGATCGTCTTGTCGATTGAAAAAACTGTAAAATTGGTCAACAGCAACCACTGAGAACGTGATAGTTCAAAAAAAAAAAAAAAAAAAAAAAAAAAAAAAAAAAAAAAAAAAAAAAACTTAACCCAACTCGCGGTTTTTAGAGAACAGCTGATGGAAGTCTTGTTACGGAGAGTGAGTCTCTCATCATTATTAATGCTTGACATCTATTTTCTGTAATAAGTAGATAAAAGACTAGAATATTTTTACTATGTACAAGAGTTTTATGTAGTTGAAGACAATCGGATTGGGGAGTTTATAGCACGGTTTTGTGCAGTAAGTCAGTTATTCTTGTTTACATCATCTTAGCTTTAAGGATTTTCTTACTGTGCATTTCAGAGAAATGGGTTGATTTAGGCTTTGTTATATCTCAAATAGATAAGATAAAAAGCTTAGCGAAAAGGGCAACGGGTCAAAGTTGAAAATCACTCAACTTTTTGTTAATGCTCAAAACCTTATAAAGTTTTGTTGAATGATGTAGATTATAACAATTCAACTGTATTGAAAGTTTGACATTTAACCTTAACTTTTCCGTGTATCCGGTGGCTTTCTTTGACATGTGCATCATAGATGGCATGCTCCCGTATCTGAGGAGACTAAATCAGATTTTGGAGAAAATGTGGTAAGTATAATGAGGCTCATGTGAATGGTGACCGTAAGTATTGTGGTCAACTCTTGTCACCTCGGCTTTCTCTATCCAAGATGTTAATACAAATATCGTCATTAAACGTTATTTATATTTTTGATCTTTACCTAAGTTTTGTTAACGACAAAAGTAAAATTAATTTTTATAAAGCTTAAAGCTTGTCAATTTTAATATATATTAAAACAAGCTCTTCTCAAACAATATCTTCATCACTCAAGCATTTACATTTTGATTAATCATATCTTAACATGACTCTAACCATAATATATGATAGTAGTTTTTAGAATGTTTTAGTTTCTTAAAAACTAAACATTACTTATGTATTTGCATATTTCTAAAAATAGAAAAACAAAACATGACATAATGTGATGCATCATGGAAATCATTGGAAGATTTCATTAGATATTTTGTGTAGATTTGTACTCTTCATATCTTACACAATCTTGCATAGATATGGTTGACTTTGACAAGATCTTGATATCTTGCTGTCAGACCTCGGCGACACCAAAAGCCATAACGAGCGGAACCCTTTTAAGGGGTCCGCGGTCCGTGGTGGCTGCTGATGGTTTTGGCTATAAATAGCAAAGCCAAACCAAGTAGTTTTTCATCCCTTTCTATCATACTCTCATACATATCTTCTCTCTAACCTTTCTAACTCAGTTTCATATCATATTAGTGATCTCTTTTGTAGCAAAGAAGATCAAGTCACATTCAAGCTTCAACGAGAAGTTGGAAGTCTTGTTTGTTTAGTGTTGTATGATCTTGTGTTGATTCATACTTTATTGTTGTACTAAACCATCATAATCTTGTGAGTGTGAGTGGTTAGTATTTTAGTCCTCAAAATACATTGTGTGTGGGAGTAGTTGTACCCGTGGAAAGAACTCGACATTTAGCTTAGTATCGGAAATAGTGTAAGCGAAGTGTAAAGGTTTCTCCACCGGTGAAAGGAGCTTGTTGACTAGTGAAGTTAAACTCTCAAGTGTGAGACTCGAGGAGTGGAGTAGGGCAAGGAGAAAGAGTCCTTGTAGACCGAACCACTATAAACAACTTGTTGTGGTTTGATCATTTATTTCCTTATTTACTCTTTACATATTGCTTACATATTTCATTAACATATCAAAGATAAATATCAATTGATCTTTCAATAAGATTCAAAACAAAGTTTTTAATTGATAAACTATTTAACCCCCCTTCTAGTTTTCTACAATTGGTACCAGAGCCTCGTTGCTCAAGAATTTCTAAAATAATTTGTATTTTATAAACTTGAAACGATCCATGGATTCTGAAAACTTTAAAGAAGGGCAATCTATGCAAAGACCACCACTCTTTGAAACCAATGGATTTATCTATTGGAAAAACCGTTTTGAAACATATGTAAAATCAAAAGATATAGATCTTTGGTTTGTTATTGTTAAAGGGGATTTTAGTTCTACAACAAAGGATATTTCTGTTAATAAACAAAAGAAATTAATTGCTAAAAATAATGAAGCTAAAATGATGCTTTATAATACTTTGCCTAGAAAAGAATATAAAATAATTTTTATGTGTGAAACCGCCAAAGATATTTGGGAATCTTTGATTGTTACACATCAAGGTAATTCACAAATCAAGGATAACAAAATTGATCTTCTTGTTCAACAATATGAACAATTTGTTATCCCTGAAGATGAAACCATTGATTGTGGCTTTGCTCGCTTTAATACTATTATTACATCACTTAAAGCACTTGATGAATCTTTTCGTAGTAAGAACTTTGTCAGGAAATTTCTTAGAGCACTCCATCCGAAATGGAGAGCTAAAGTGACCGCTATTGAAGAATCAAAAGATCTCTAAAAAATGTCACTAGACGAGCTAATCGGTAACCTCAAAGTACATGAAATGGTGATGGAGAAAGATTCGGAGATCATCAAAGGAAAAAGCGAGAAAATCAAATTCGTTGCTCTAAAAGCAAAGGCGGAATCAAGTGATGATGACGAATCTTGCTCCGGTAGTGAAGATGAGGAGTATGCCATGGCCGTTAGAGACTTTAAAAAGTTCTTTAGAAGAAGAGGAAAGTTTGTAAGACAACCTCGAGAAGAAAAGAAGCCATTCCGAAAAGATCAGGATGACAAAAAGGGTAAAGGTGAAAGAAAGTATTTTAGATGTGGTGATGCAAGTCATCTCATAGGAGAATGTCCCAAGCCACCTAAAAGCAAAACTCAACGAGCTTTTGTAAGTGGTGCTTGGAGTGATAGTGAAGATGATGAAGAGTCAAGCAAGGAAGAAATTGCTCTAATGGCACATGAGTCAAACGAGGTACATTCCTACTCTTCTTATTCTTCTATTGATGATGACACTTTGCAAAAACAATACAATCAATTGTGTGAGCTAAGTCTAAAAATCATAACTAAAAATAAATTTCTAAAAACTAAAAAGGAATTTTTGGAAAATGAAGTCTATGAGTTAAAAGAAAAAGCAAAACGACTAGAAAAGGGAAAAGCAAATGACGATGGTTGTAAATCATGTCAAGAGCTTAATCTTGAAATAGAAAAACTAAAGCTCACGCAAGATGTTCTAATCGAACATAATTCTAAATTTAAAAGGTTTAACAAAAACATCGCTCTTGCCAATGAAATAGTTAAAATACATAAAACACCAGGAGACATGAATGGGCTAGGATTTAATGAGGTATTAGTTCCAAAGAGTCAAAACAAAATGGCCGAAAAGGATGAACAAATGGTAAAAACTGCTGCAGTACAGCACGGACCAGACGAACCCAAAATAAGGGTTCCGTCCGTTGAACGAAATGGTGTCGTGGGTACTTCAGCAGGACAGAATGTTTGTGATACGGACCGTAATGAATTTGTCAAGTAACAAAGAAAACCAAGGATAGTGTTAAACTAAAACCAGCTGTTACATCAGGAATAGGACTTGCTAAAAATGAATTTAGATCAAAAACTACTCAACAACGACATAAAACACCTTTTGCCAAACGCCCATTTCCTAAGAGCAACCACAACGTACAACCCAACTACCAACACAACGGTTGGAATCAAAACTTTCCTAGACCATATCAAACTCCAGATTACATGTCATGGAACTCTTACCCATCGTTTCCATACATGAATCAAATAAATGGGATGTTTAACTGTAACACCCCCGAAAATCTTAATGACAGCGGAAGACTAATTCGGGTGTTACTTGAATGGAGATCATAGTCAATAATTATAGAAAACGACTCGAAAGAGACGTTTTATTAAAATAGTTATCATTCATCGAAAACTCATAGTTTGTTACAAAATATTGTAAATAGATCAAGTGTTTTTCCCAAAAGAAGGATCATGAGTTTGAAAGAAATGATAACTTTTATGTTTTACACCACCAGATAAGCCTTGCCATGCCCCGTTCCGCACCTTGGTCATATCTTCACTGATTACCTGAGATAACATGCTTAAAAAGGTCAACAAAAATTGTTGAGTGAAGTCCATAGGTTTAAAATAAGTTGAACACAAGTATAAGATCATGATCATTGTAAACTAACAATATCATAAGAAAAATCACAGATTATTATGCACTAAGCTCATGAAACCAAGACTCAACTGCATACACCGAATTACCAGTGTACGAAAGTATGCCCCAAAGGAGGTAATAGCCAATTACCTAAAGAAATTCAATATGGTGCGCTCCGGTTATTTCTCTATAACCGAAACGGGGTTCGTTATTCCCAATAGTACTATTCACGATATCTACGTTCACTCGCGGTGACTAATGGTTCATGATCAGGGGACTTGTGGCTAACAACTTAGGCAGTACCAATAATCAAGAAGATCAAGCATTTATGAAAAACCTTGTGTTCTAGTTTAGAGCATGTATCTCCCTCGCGGGGTTTATAAAAATAAAGTAAAAGCGAGGCTATGAACTCACCTTGATGATAATGCACACACACAAATTGATCAAGCACAATGTAGCGGAGGTTCCAACTCGAAACCTAAAATGATGAGATGGCGAGTCTCAGTAAATGAGCATTTTGGTTCGCGACCAAAATAATAGAGCATTGAATATTCTTATTCAATAGATCATTGGATTGTCCAATCCAATAGTGTGCGATCGTGATTAATGTTTTAAATTAATTTACGTGCTACATTGTCTTAACTAGTGATCCTCACTTACGCATAAGTGAAATGTTTTCCCCGTTGTGATCTTAGTAAATTCGTTGATCATTTTAACGTATTTAGATTCCCCGAGTATTTTATCGAAATAAGTATATTTTTACATATACTTCGTTATTTTCTAATATATATTTACATATACATTTATACATTAAATAAGTTTATCATTATTCGAAAATATTACGCTCATGTGATCAAAATACTCATTTTTACGAGGCTATTATGAAATCATAAGTTTTGATAAACTTTTCCCAATTTACACTTTTTACCCTCGAGTTACAAAAAGTACAAGTTCAGCCCCTAACCTTTTAGAAAATGACACTTTGTACCCATAAATATCTCATGCTCAAAGTTTCCAGATTTGACGCTTTTGGTCCCTATAGAAATCTGTTTTTGCAAGGTATAAAAATAAATTTTGGATTTTTATACTTTTAATTCTTTGTTTTACTTTACTATAAATGTACTTGAAGTTGAGGGGTGAAATCTGTCAATAGGTGATAGTTATAAAAAGGGAAGGAAAAAGGGTGCAACAAGTGAGATTCGAACCAGGGACCCCTTGCCCAAACCACACGCTCTTAACCAACTGAGCTAGTGCTTGTTTTGTGTTTTATTCCCACGTAATATGCTATATATATCGTACAGTTTATGTGTTATAATCTTTGTATATAGGCTACTGTGATGTCGAGATACATGCATGGTTCCATTTTCTTATTTTCCTTTCTACTTCTTCTTCTCAAGCTAGCCTAATGTGCCATGGTTTCATTTTAGTTTTTATTATGTCTATTTCTTCCACAAGGTGATGAGCTCATACGTTTGGCTTATTACAAATAAGCTCGAAAAAGCTCTTGGCTTCCTTGGGCTCGAAGTGGGTTTGAGTTATACGTGTGACATTATACTCGTGATAACAGAAAAAGATATCGAAAATGAAATGCGAGAAGGTTCTAGCGAAACTTACAACACTCACTTGGAGTGGAGATGATACGTGAGATGAGTGAACGTGTCGAATGAACTCGAGTACTCCTTGTTCTCCTTATAACTTGTTACCCGTATTCCTATTTACTCAAGTATTCTCCTAGCTTAAACCTTTCTCTTCTACACCCAACTACACGAGCTAAAACTCTTTTGTGTTTCTCCTTTGCTTGACTCGAACTCCACAGTGGATGATGTATGAGTGAGAGATGTGTGTGAGCTTTGTTGGTGAAATGGGAGAGTTAGTTTGATAAGTGATTTTTGTGTGAAAGTTTCTAAGTATCGAGAGGGTTTTTAAAGGAGGAATGAGTATGGCTTTTTGATTTGTTTAATCGTGTTCTCCCACGTTTTCAAAGAAAGAATAAGATAGTGAAGGTTGTCTTGAAGCATGCATGGTCTCAGCTTACATTTTGGGCGTGGAGGTGTTGTGTCAAATCAAAATAGACACAAGGTCCATTGGTTAAAAAAGTCAAGACTTAGTCAAGGGGTTTGGCCTAATTATATATATTAAGTTAGGGTGGCTAATGTGTGTTCCTGTCTCCCTTTTTCACACATACACGCAAAGGTTAAAGACCAAGTTAGATAGTTTTTGCATGCTTCTTATGTTGAGGCCATGCTTGGCGTACAGAAAGCAAGGAAAGAAATATGAAACACACATTTACTACTCTTTTAAATGTAAACTTGGGCTTTGGTTTTGATCCATTAGACGAGGCCCATTTAATTGGGAAGTGAAAAATGGATGTTGGGCTCCCTTTGTGGTGCGTGAGCTAAGCCAAGGCCCAACGAGAAATGGTGTAAGTTTAGGTCCGGTCTAAAGCCCAATAATGATTTGAGTTGGATCACGGGGTGTACGGAGTCCAATGAGTTTCGAGGTCCATTACAAATCTGAATATATTTTTATAATAATTAAATTCATATTTTTACAAATTTTTACGTATTCGTTACGTGTTTTAAGGTTATCAAGATCGTGGGGAATTTTATTTCGATCACAACGGTATAGTTTTGAACGCTCAAGCTGCGTTGATCATGCATATGCCAAATTATATGCAAATGTGATGCTTAGAAAATTTCATGACGAAATAGATCGTGTTTAATTCCTGATTAAAGCGTTAAGTACATTGAAATTTTCCGGGAGCTTACAGTACCTACCCCTTAAGAGAACCGCGTCCCGCGGTTAAACTCGCAGAGGCTGTCATGGGTGATCTAGATGAACAGGTGGGGATACTTGGAACGCATTATATCCTCGCGCTCCCAGGTGAACTCTGCACCTCGTTTCTTATGATTCCATCGAACTTTAACGATAGGAATGCGGCTTTGCTTAAGCCTCTTAACTTCTCTGTCCATGATCTTGACGGGTTCTTCGACAAAGCTAAGTTTGTCATTGAGCTGGATGTCCTTGAGTGGTACGACTAGAGTTTCATCCGAAAGACACTTCTTAAGATTTGAGACATGGAACGTGTCATGTACTCGGCTAAGTTCTTCGGGAAGATCGAGTTTATATGCCACTGGACCAATTCTTTGAAGAATTTTGAATGGTCCGACGTATCGAGGTTTGAGCTTTCCTCGTTTTCCAAATCTGACCATCCCTTTCCAGGGTGATACTTTGAGCATTACACGGTCTCCGACTTGGAATTCCATTGGTTTTCTTCGAACATCTGCGTAGCTCTTTTGTCTATCTCGAGCTGCTTGTAATCTTTGCCGAATTTGCATTATCTTTTCTGTTGTCTCTTGGACAATTTCGGGGCCTGTAAGTTGTACTTCTTCAACTTCCGCCCAGCAAACTGGCGATCGGCATTTTCTTCCATAGAGTGCTTCAAAAGGAGCAGCTTTAATGCTGGCGTGATAACTGTTATTGTAAGAGAATTCAGCCAGAGGTAAGTGCTTATCCCATCCTTTTCCGAAATCAATCACACATGCTCTTAGCATGTCTTCCAGAGTTTGGATCGTTCTTTCACTTTGTCCATCTGTTTGAGGATGGTACGCGGTACTCATATCTAAGTTGGTACCCATGGCTCTTTGAAGCGTTTGCCAAAATCTTGAGGTGAATCGGCTATCACGGTCAGATATGATAGAGATTGGTACACCGTGACGAGAAACAATCTCTTTGATGTTCAGTCTAGCGAGTGTAATCATCTCGTCGTTCTCCTTGATTGGCAAGAAATGAGCGAACATTGTAAGACGGTCTACAATAACCCAAATGGTGTCAAAACCATTAGAAGTTTTTGGCAACTTTGTGATGAAGTCCATTGTGATTCTTTCCCATTTCCACATAGGAAGTTCTGGTTGAGTTAACAATCCAGATGGCTTTTGATGTTCAGCTTTAACTTTCAAGCATGTCAAACATTTACTGGCGTATACAGCGATATCAGCCTTCATATTAGGCCACCAGTACAAAAGCTTTAGATCTTGATACATCTTGTTGGGACCAGGATGTATGGAATACTTCGATTTATGTGATTCATGCATGATGAGTTCTCGGATACCTCCAAAGAGTGGAATCCAACTTCGATTCTTGAAACATAGCGTTCCGTCCGATCTCTTCACAAATCCATTCTCATTCTCCGGCATGCCATAAATCTTCTCATTCGGCCTATTTTCTTCCTTAAGGGCTTCGATCTGAGCTTCAAGAATTTTCGATGGTAGGGGTGAATTGATTACCATTCCCAATGATCTCACTCTAAGTGGCTTAGGGCGATCTTTTCTGCTCAAGGCATCGGCAACAACGTTTGCCTTTCCAGGATGATAACGGATCTCGCAGTCATAATCACTAAGCAATTCGAGCCAGCGACGTTGACGCATATTCAGTTCCTTTTGATCTAAGATGTGTTGAAGACTTTTGTGATCAGTGTACACTATACATTTGGTTCCGTACAGATAATGTCTCCATAATTTGAGTGCAAATACCACGGCGCCAAGTTCTAGATCGTGAGTAGTATAATTCTTCTCATGAGTTTTGAGTTGTCGTGAAGCATAAGCAATCACCTTGTTCCTTTGCATGAGAACAGCGCCTAAACCCATGTGTGAAGCATCACAATATACTACAAAATCTTCGGCTCCTTCCGGTAGTGCCAAGATAGGTGCTTCGCAAAGTTTGTTCTTTAGGAGTTGAAAAGCTGATGCTTGATCGTCTCCCCATTCGAATTTCTTCGTTTTCTGGGTTAACTCGGTCAATGGTTTAGCTATTTTCGAGAAACCTTCGATGAATCTTCGATAATAACCAGCAAGTCCTAAGAATTGACGAATTTCAATGGGGTTAGTGGGTACTGGCCAATTCTTAACAGATTCGATCTTTGCGGGATCCACATGGATTCCTTCACTGTCGATCACATGACCAAGAAATTGGACTGTCTCAATCCAAAAGTCACACTTGGAAAACTTTGCGTACAATTTTTCATCCTTGAGTAACTTCAGGACAGTCTTCAGATGTTCCGCATGTTCTTCTTTATTACGAGAGTAGATAAGAATATCGTCGATGAACACAATGACGAATTTATCCAGATATGGTTTGCAGACTCTATTCATGAGGTCCATAAATACGGCAGGTGCATTAGTTAAACCGAATGGCATTACTTGGAATTCATAATGGCCATATCGAGTTCTAAATGCGGTCTTGGGTATATCTTCTTCTCTTACCCGTAACTGATGATATCCAGATCTTAAATCAATCTTCAAGTATACACTCGAGCCTTGTAACTGATCAAACAGATCATCGATTCTTGGTAAGGGATAGCGGTTTTTGATTGTGAGCTTGTTCAATTCTCTATAATCGATACACATCCGGAATGATCCATCTTTCTTCTTAACGAATAATACCGGTGCTCCCCAGGGTGAGGAACTTCGTCTAATGAATCCTTTCTTAGATAGCTCTTCTAGTTGTTTGGATAACTCTTGCATTTCCGAGGGCGCTAAACGGTACGGTGCTCGTGCTACAGGAGTAGCTCCAGGAATAAGATCGATTTGAAATTCGACTTGTCGAGCAGGTGGGAGTCCAGGCAAATCTTCTGGAAACACCTCAGGAAATTCCTTGACTACAGGTACATCCTCTAGTCGTTTCTCTTCCGACTTCTTTTCCGTTACTTGAGCTAAGAAGGCATGACATCCTTTTTCCATGTACTTTATTGATTTCGCACAGGATATGATACTTAAGTACTTTCTACTTTGATCTCCTTGGATGACCAAGGTTTCACCGTTGATCGGGATATGAACGGTTTTCTCGTCACAAACAATCCTAGCACGGTGTTTGGACAACCAATCCATGCCAATTACGACATCGAAACTTCCAAGTTTGATTGGCAAAAGATCTATGAGGAACGAGTGATCTTGTAATAGAATAGGACAATTACGGATTACGGTGTTAGTTCCTATTATTTTCCCATCAGCAAGTTCTATCTCATAAGTTGTATCTAAGGCGATTGGGGATATTTCAAGTAATGGTGCAAAAGTAGTAGATACAAAACTCTTATCGGCTCCAGAATCAAACAAGATTTTTGCAGAATGATTGTTAAGAGAATACGTACCCGTCACAATGTCAGGATTCATCGGTGCATCTCCATCTCCTAGCATGTACACTCTTGCACGCGCATTGTTTGTTTGAACGACATTTAACTTTGGGATTGACTCTTGAAATGACCTTGTTCTCCACATCCATAGCAGTTCATGTTTGTCACAGTGTTGCCCCTTCCAGGGTTTCGGCAATGCTTACCTTGATGACCTACCTTGTTGCACTTATCGCACTTCACAGTACAAGGTCCAGAATGGTGCATCAAACACCTGTTACACTGGGGATGTGGTCCTACATACCCTTTTCCAGCAGTGGGTGCAGCATAAGCCCTTGCGGCTTCTTGCCTTCGGTTTTGCCGATTGTGATGGTGGTTTCTGTTGCGGTGATATTGGTTGTTGTTCCGATTGTTGTTGTTGGACCGATGGTGGTTGGAATTTGAGGTTTTCTGATCATCAAGCTTTCTTTTGTTGTCACTTGAGCCTTGTGCATTTGCAAGCTTTAGTATTGGTTCCATAAGGCGGTGGGATACAATGACAACTTCTTCAACAGTTTTTGGATTCGAAGCGATGACATCTCCTTCGATGCTTCGAGGTAAACCTCCGATCAAAGCTTCCAAAAGCTTTTCATTGGTGGGAAACAGATGAGGACATAGAGCTCTCAGCTCATGGAATCTCTTGAAGTATGTCTTGAGATCATTACCTTTAGCAGCCAAGTGGTAATACTCATCTTCGAGTTTCTTGATCTCAGTTCTCGGGCAATACTGTTTCATCAACAGTTGTTTCAGATCCGACCATGAAATCTTACAAGCTTCTTCCATTCCAATTGGTTGAGCATGGCCTTTCCACCAAGATAACGCATCTTCTAACAAAGTTCCAGTCGCAAACTTGACTTTGCAATCATCTGTGCAGTCACTTAGCAGAAATACAGTCTCGGTTCTCTCAAACCAATGAAGTAAACCAATAGCACCTTCAGTGCCCTTGAAGAATGTCGGCTTGCAGTTCATGAACTCTTTGTAACTACACTTGCGAGTTACAGTGGACTCACTTTGATTTGTTGGAGTGTTAGTTGCATTTGAGTTTGCCATTTCAATAAGACGTGCAGCTTCTGTGGCACGATTCTCTTCAGCAATGCGAGCAGCTTCAGCCTCACGTGCTGCTTGAGCGACACGCTCAGCTTCAGCCTCTCGAGCAATTCGGGCGTTCTCAGCTTCTCTTGCAATTTCGGCTTCTCTTGCGATCTCAGCTTGCCTTGTGATCTCAGCCTCTTTTGCAATCTCCGCTTGCCTTGCAATTTCAGCTTCACGTGCCTCTTGGGCAATTCGTTCAGCTTCAACGCGTTCAGCTTCGGCTCTAGCAGTATCAGCGGCATGTTGTGCTATAGCTGCGCTAACACTTTCAGCGACCATTTTTTGAATAGCTGCGGGAGTGATGGTGGATGAGGTAGCTTTCTTCTTGACCATTTTTCTAAAATTTCCAAGAATAAATACCAAGATTAAGAAATTATCGATCGATGATAAAACTGATTACTTATTATAAATATCATAATAGTCCAGATCACCACTTTAAATTAATGATATGATATTGATATGAACAACAATTGAAATATGATTTTTTCTCAACAAATCATAATATATGTATAAGGACATAAGGATCGGTTCGGCATACATTACCGAGGAATAATATCATAACATCAGAATATAAGAAATACAACCATTGGATACATGGAATACATCATTACATAGTATTGTTCACAACCATAGGTTACATCATCATAATTCTTGTTCCAAGGTTACAAACCAAAAAGATACAAGCCTTAATGCCTCATATGGCGGCTTTATAATACATACTAAGATAAAGATGACTAGGATTTACGCATCTCCCGATGCGTCATCCTGACGACGACGAATCTCCTCAACCATGGCTGTCAAGTCTCGGATCTGCTGCTCACGGGCTCGATCTCTCGCCTCGAGGTCATCAATCCTCTCCTCCAGAATAGCAGTGTGAGCATGAGCGGATGCAAGTTCGTGATGCAGGACTCTCTCTCGACCTAAGGCAGTCTCTCTCAAAGTACTAGCATCTCGAATAGTAGTCTCCAACCTTTGAGTCAATCGGTTAACGGCCTCTCTCGCCTCCACAATCTGGGTACTCATCATATCAAACACAATCTCAATGGAGTAGCGACCTATCACGAGGTTTTCGACTTCTTCCTCCAAGCTCTCTATCCTAACCAGTGGAATCTCATCATAATGTGCCATGAGCTCATTCAACTGGTCTTCGTGCCTGATAAGTCTCGTAGCCAACAGGGGGTTAGTGTGGTGTACCGATTCACCGGTAACAGGCAGAACTGGAGCTGATGCAGTAGTTGAGCTTTCTCCAAGCTCGAATGAACTAGGTGCTCCCTCCTCTTCTCTCCAACGTCGAAGTAAAGGTATCAAGAATGACCATCGCCTAGCACCGGATTTCTTCCTTGGTCCGGTCTCATTATCCACTTGAGTAGGCATGTCAGGATCAGATGGTGATGGTGAATAGCACTTGGTGCAAAGCGGTAAAAGTGGCTCACTAAAAGTGTCCAAAGGAGGTGATGCTGTAGGTGGTGATGAAACAGGAACAGTAGTGGTCTGATGGTAGAACACAGTAAGTGGCAGTGGTGGTGAAGTAGCAGTAGGTGGAACAGCAGGTGAAACTGGTGATGACTGAGCGGGTGGTGACTGAGCTGATGGTGACTGAGCTGGTGGCATCACATGAGTCATAGTGATGGATCGCATACGCTTCCTAGCAGTGAGTTTGAAGGTCTTACCATTAGGATGCAGTCTATAAGGTACTCCAAACGGCTCAGGTTCATTTGGCTTAAGAACACGAATCCTACGTCGACGACGACAGATAGCTCGGGAAGATGATCCAGAAGAATCTGATGAAGCAGAGTCAGTGCTTTCTGATGACTTGGATGATCCATCATCCACAGCAACATCTGAAGCAGGTAGCCATTGCTGCGACTCATAGTACTGATCTAGGGTCATGGAAGCAAAAGCATTGTACTCTTGAGGATGAGCAGTCATAGCTGGAGCAGTAGGAGTTCGGGCAACTTCACCTTCCTCAAAAGGTTCAGTTTCGTCCGATACAGTAGCTGGTATGACAGGACTGGGATGAACTGGCATAGTGACAGCCGTAGAGGACATGGTATCTTCCATCTCGGTGTCTGAGGACAGAACAACTGGGTGGGATGCAGACATGGTACTGTAACAACCCATAATTTAATGTAAGTAAATGCCAAATAATATAATTATTTTAGTTAGCTACACATATTTGCCAAGCAAATCTCCATGCCTAACTAAAATGAATGCAATTTACTTATGATCTAGTGATGCATCAATCCTAATGTATAGAGCGGTCACGGAAGGGCGTAAGGCAGTGGTGTAAAATAGTCCCGTTTTAAAAGTGCGGTTATAGTCCAAATGTTTTTGAAAAACTCTTTGGTTCTCTATAACCTTGGCTCTGATGCCAATCTGTAACACCCCCGAAAATGTTAATGACAGCGGAAGACTAATTCGGGTGTTACTTGAATGGAGATCATAGTCAATAATTATAGAAAACGACTCGAAAGAGACGTTTTATTAAAATAGTTATCATTCATCGAAAACTCATAGTTTGTTACAAAATATTGTAAATATATCAAGTGTTTTTCCCAAAAGAAGGATCATGAGTTTGAAAGAAATGATAACTTTTATGTTTTACACCACCAGATAAGCCTTGCCATGCCCCGTTCCGCACCTTGGTCATATCTTCACTGATTACCTGAGATAACATGCTTAAAAAGGTCAACAAAAATTGTTGAGTGAAGTCCATAGGTTTAAAATAAGTTGAACACAAGTATAAGATCATGATCATTGTAAACTAACAATATCATAAGAAAAATCACAGATTATTATGCACTAAGCTCATGAAACCAAGACTCAACTGCATACACCGAATTACCAGTGTACGAAAGTATGCCCCAAAGGAGGTAATAGCCAATTACCTAAAGAAATTCAATATGGTGCGCTCCGGTTATTTCTCTATAACCGAAACGGGGTTCGTTATTCCCAATAGTACTATTCACGATATCTACGTTCACTCGCGGTGACTAATGGTTCATGATCAGGGGACTTGTGGCTAACAACTTAGGCAGTACCAATAATCAAGAAGATCAAGCATTTATGAAAAACCTTGTGTTCTAGTTTAGAACAAGTAATGTTATCACAAAAGTGAGATATGAATACAAGGTAATCATATGCTCAGAAAAATAACAAGTAGCATGTAATTCCATTTAATAAAACTAGAGTTATGATATACGTGACTCTAAAAACTAAGAAAATAAGAAGATACATGACTAGGAATTTCTAAACCAACTATCGCTTGATGCTAGGACACCACTAAAATCTTCTAGCTCAAGTTTTGTTTAAGTTTGATCTCGTCGAAACGTTCGAGGAGATGATAGAACATGAAACGTTGGTCTTCTCGTACTTCATGTATCAAACTTTCAACATGTTGACAATGATAGCAAACTTTGTCATGGCTAGGTAGTGGTGGTGGAAGAAATGAAATGGCTTGATGCGAAGGATAAGTGAAGTGGCTTGTGGAGCTTCAAACGATGGAGGGATTGGTGGAGGCGCATTTGAGAATGGCTCGACTAAGAATGATGGTGGTGGTAGAGAAGTGTCAACTTCCATATGGTCGTGTGGTTGATTTGATGAGTTCTCATAATCCAAACGGGATTATATGATGGAAACGGCGAAAAGGAAGCCGGAGCAAGTGTTGACTCAACACCTTGATTTTGTACCATTATTCCTCCTAATGAGGAAAATGTTGTCGGCGGAAGCGGATGAGACGGCCTAGGAGGCAAGTCCTCTAAATTGTAGAGGTGTGGTGATGATAGTGGGGATGTAAATGAAATAGCTCTAGGAACCAATGGTGATGGTTTAGTGGAAATGATATTGTTTGGCGTAGGAGGTATGGTGGTGTTTGGCATAGGTAGTTTTGTGGGTACTATCCTTTTAGGAATTGGTTTGATTGGATGAGGAAGGATCCTATCATTTGTTGGCTTGACCAGAGATGATTCGGTTGAAGAGATTTCGTGTATAACACGCGCCTTTTTCATGGGTGGTTCTTTGGTGGATAAATTACTACTTGGGGTTTTCCTCATGATGAGATGATTTCAAGAGGTTTACAAGGGTTTCTAAAGTGCTAAAAATTAGGAAGAAGGTGATGACTATGGAGCTCCTAACAAAGTGGTTTATAAACCAAGAGATTTAGCAAGTGCATTTAAGCCTTAAGCCAATTAGGATTCATTTGAATGTGATGATTAACATGCACAAGAGTCAACTACAGAGTTTGCACTGATCTAGGAACTCATTTAAGATGAGATGGAGTGTTTGAGTTAGGAAGATGAGTTGAAATGATTGTTTTATCAAGATTTGACATAAACTGTCATCCGGATCCCACGGTTCCCTCCTCAGAGGGATCCGTCTAGGCTAATCCTAGGGATCCGACTTTTAGCAGTTATGAAAGAGTGGAAATGATGTTTCTAAGATCTAAGACCTATAACATCTTGAGTGTTTCAGTCCTCCTAAGTGTTTTAAATGAAGGGGTGCTTAAGTACTTGAAGGTAATGAATGATGTAGCTAATGATTGTCTTTTATGGAGGGATTTGGAACTTTCAAGAGTACCAATGGATGAGCAAGGATGACACTAAAAATGAGAGTGTCAATTGAAGCTAAGTGATCCTAGAGATCAGTTTGTGACTTAGGATAGTGTTTTGGAAAATATCCTAGAAGCTTTGAGATGAGAAAACTAGAATTTGATCAACTTTGATCAATTTTGAGGTAAGAATGATTTATGATAAATTTTGCCATAATCGGAGGATTTTTAAGACTAGATGTGAGGGATCATGTGAAAAATGAAGTGTGAGTTTAAGAGCGGAAGAGTAATGGATTAAAAATGAAACGATAGATCTACAAGCGTCTTAGAGTGTGATCTAGGTGAGCTATGTGTGAGTAGGAAGGATCTACTTATCTTGATAAGGACTTAATTTTGCCTTAAGACAATATGTTTAGCTTAGTGTGAGGTGTTCTAAGGATATGATTGAAATACAATGTTTGCAATTGCATTTTCTGTTTGTCGGATCCCACGGTTCCCTAAGTGAAGGGATCCGTCTAGCACAAACTTTGGGATCCGTCCATCTTCTTAGCAGAACCTTTACTAAAGGTATGCAATGATCTTGACAATGCATCATATTCCAAGGTTGGTTTAGAGGGGTTCTAACACTAAGATATCAAATGTAATATGTTTTTATTTCAAGAAGGAAATAGGATTACATTGATAAAGCACGAGTACAAGAGAATTGATCCTATTTTGAAATACTACTAGGTTTCTTGAGTGTTTTCTCTAGGAGGATCATTACGTGATTGATGAGTATTGGTGGAATCAAGAATGAAGAAAGTCTTCATGAGAGATATGTATAGCGGTTCCATCATCTTGTTCACAAGTACGTACAACGGACTTTGAAATTGAGGATGGAAGTGCATAACATTATGATAGAGGCGTGTCAAGAACATTTCATAAGGGATGAGTTTATTCTTGGAGCCTTGAAGATTTGAAATTCGCCTTGCGAAGAAGTAGGCGAGATTGTATGGTTGTTGTGTTAGCAAACAGTACAACATGTGAGCACAATAAGCGGGAAGAATTTCTCGATTTCCCCTAAGGCTCCAAACATTTTCACGTAGGATGAGTGCAAGAGGCTTGTACTCTTCTCGGATATCCCTTGTAAAGATCATGTTTGGATCGGAGTAATATGCTCGAGGTTTGTATATTATGCGCTTTAAATCTTCCGGAGAGGGTATGTGTGAACAATATGGACTATTTTCTTCACGAAAGTTGAAGAGAGAATCAAGAGACCAATCTTCAGTGAAGGCACATTGTCCATGATTAGGAATCCGGAGGATGTGAGCAAAATGCCCAAGGGTTAGAGTAAACTTTTGGTTTTTGATATAAAACCAAAGAGATAGAGAGCGATCCTCGTTACGAACGAGTTCGACTTGACGGAAGAATTCCATTATGAACCTTGGACATATCTTCTCATTGATTTCAAGAATACATTCTAGTCCTATGGCTCGGAAGGAGGTATTGATACCTTCTTCGAATTGTAGAGAGGTGTCTACAATACGTCCTTCGTAGAAGTGACGGTTTTCGAGATTATTGAACCCACGGACATGATTGCCAGGTGTGTTGGGTTCGAGAGAGATGTTCGGAGTATAGACCCTAGTGAGTAAAAAATCAAACTCATATTCATGCGTCATAGTTGAACCTATAGAAATGATAAGTTAATAAAAAGAGATGTTTGTGGTCAACCTATGATTATCTAATGTTTTTACTAAATTTTTATTAACAATGGTATTTAACAGTTTAACTCACTCAAGGTTTTGACTTTCTAGTGGATTATTACATTTAGAAGGATACTGGTTTTTAATTTGCATGAAAAACTGTTTTCCATAGGACGGATCCCATGGTTCCTTTTCAAAAAGGATCCGGCTAGTATAACTTCTGGGATCCGTAGATCTGTATTTACAGAACCAGATTATATGAAAACGCATAGGTTTTTAGATCTCATAGTTTTATACCAAGATATATGTTTTAACCTACATTTTCTTTTAACATGCATACATGACTTCTAATGTATCACGAAAGAAACAAATAAAACAAAGGAAATGACAAACACATTATGATAATAATAACCTAGATAACTAGATTATTAGTAATATTGCATTTCAATACTAAGGATGATACAAAGGATTGGGTATATGATCCCAATGTAGATTAACAACACAAAGTAAATGTCTCCATATGTGAACTTCATTATAGGGAACACAAGTGCAATGAGTGTTAAGGCGATGAGCACGAGTGCGATGTAAACCATGTTGATGACGAATCTTCTAGGTTTCGGTTGAGATGGAATGAGGAGGAAGATGAAATTTTTGAATGAGAGGAAATTTTTGAAATTGGAAGATTTGAAAAAGTGAGGGTTTGGTAGAGTGGTCGACGGTGGGGTTATTTATAGGGAAGGAGGAATTTTTGAAATTCATGTTTTGTTTTATTATTGGATTAAAAGAAACAAAACATAAGTTTTATATACCACGACTTTAGACGAGAAATAAAACACGTATGTGAGAAAAAGGCTTGCTAATGAAGCTTCATGTAAAACATGTAATTGCACAAAAGATAATCATATAAATACCTAAATAGGTATACTTAATTATCAAGCAAAGTAAAAAGAAAATCATACCTCTAGCGCACTTAGGAATGTCTTTACAAATGACACAGCAAATGTCACTTAGACTATTCCCGCTCTTTTGCGTTTAATATACCTTCTTAAGGAATGTATTCTTCTTACCAAGCGACTCCTAAAGCTTGGTGGGTATGAGCTTTGACTAATCAACATGACAAAGAAGATTAGTGCAATTAAATGAAAAAATAAAAAAAATGTTGTTATCAAATCAACATCCAAACGTATAGTTTTAAAAGACATGGTGTTTGTTTTTATGAAAAACCTTCATTGTAGTTTCAATTAACCATGGATCGTATCAAGTTTTTAAAGTACAATATACTTCAAGAAACTTGGTAAAGAAGCTCTGATGCCAATTGTGGAAAACTAGAATGGGTGGTTGAATAGTTTTACCAATTAAAACTTCCTTTTAAACTATTTAGATCGACTTATGTCAATCTATTTAATTGTGTGTGTTGGATGTTGACAAACAAGCATATAAAGATATGTAATGAAAAGATAAGAGTAAGAAGCACAAAACCACAACGCGAGTATTTATAGTGGTTCGGCTACAAGGACACCTTCCTTGCCCTACTCCACTCCCCGAGTCACCTACTCGAGAGTTCGTAAACACTACACCAATCTCCTTATGGCGGAGAAGCCTTCACAACGTCGCCCACCCTTTTTCTGGTGCTAGGCTAACCACCGGGTTCTTTCACTCCAAGGTGAACCAAACCTACACAACGTCGCCTACCCTTTATAAGGTACTAGGCTAAGTACCTAGTTATTTCACTCCAAGGTCAACTACACCTTCACAACGTCGCCTACCCTTTATTAGGTACTAGGCTAAGCACCTAGTTCCATTGCAATGGAGGAACTACTACCACACTACACCAACGACTAATCCCAAAGGAGATCTACTCCTTTACAACATCATCAAGGATATCAATATCCTTGGATCTAATACTAGTCTATCTTGTACATCGAAACACACCATATCGAATGTACATCTAAGGCACCTTTCACTAATGCCTTTGACTAGATCTACAAGACACCTTTCACTAGTGTCTTGTGTCTTCACTTCTAAGCACCTTTCACTAATGCTTCTAGTCTTGACTTCTAAGCACCTTTCACTAATGCTTCTTGTCTTGACTTCTAAGCACCTACCACAAGTGCTTATGCTATAGACGATAGATACCCTTCACTAATATCTTCGTCTTGACACTTGAGACATCTTTCACTAATGTCTTCAACACTACACTTCTTTGAAGAAAGAAAGGAATCATCAACAAGAAGACTTCAGTAGCCTTGATGATGAGGAAGCATGGCAACTCATGGACTTGAGCTTGATCGACTTCAAAGGTGGTGATCTTGCCTTTAAGAGGAACCTAAAAGATTACACAAAAACAAAACTACAAACATAGATCTCTTGGATCTGAGGTTAGTGAGTTTTTAACTCAGGGAGAAAGTGTGTTAGAAAGGGGTTAGAAATAATGAAGAAATGGCTCACTATTTATAGAGGAAAAATCCTACTGTTCCCCGGATCCCACGGATCGCTACCACAAGGGATCCGGCTAGCACAAAGCTAGGGATCCGTGGAACGCTCCTCTTTGCCCATGGGTATTTTGGTCATGGGTCATGGGTTGAACCATGGATCTTTGGCTAGATACAATGTATCTTTAAGTGCAATGCACTTAGTCACTTGGGTATGGGTTGATCCATGGGTTATGGATATCATCCATGTGTGATATAAGCATGATGTCATGCAATGGGTTATGGGTCAAGATCCATGGGGCATGGGCTTTGGGTTGTACCCAACTACATTCAATGTATTTGCCCAATGGGTTGTGATACTTAAGTTTCTACCCATTTATATTACCCAATATACTACATACTAGTTATGTGTATATTTTACCCAAATATGTAAACACTAGTTGTTGTACATATGTATTCCTAAATCATAAAATCACTTATACTTGTTTTGGTGTTTTATGTGAAAGTCTGAATGTGTTAGAAACTATTAGTTCAAACCATTTACGTATTTTATTTGTTTCGTTAAAATGATTTTACGTTTGTTATCGACAAAACATTATAAGATCGTAAAATATAAATAAACATTTTTATGGCTTATTTGTATTGAGAGATAATACAGTTTTTACCAAGAAAAAGGAGTCATATATTATCATTGTTCAAATACACGTTGATGACATCATATTCGGATCAACTTGTCAAGAGCTAAGTGATGATTTCTCTAAAATCATGCACGATGAGTTTGAAATGATTATGATGGGTGAATTAAACTTCTTTCTAGGACTTCAAATTAAACAACTAGAAGATGGCATATTCTTTAACCAATCTAAATATATAAAATACATGCTTAAGAAATTTGGTCTTGAAGATTCCAAACCAACTAAGACACCCATGTCCTCGGACACTAAACTCACCAAGGATGAGGAAGGTGAATCCGTAGATAACACTAAATATAGAGGAATGATTGGTAGCCTACTCTATCTTATGGCTAGTAGATCCGACATTATGTTTAGTGTTTGTGTATGTGCTCGATTTCAAGAAAACCCAAAGGCACCACACTCAGAAGCCCTAAAAAGGATTTTTAGATACAGTAAGGGAACAACGTGTTTAGGATTATGGTATCCCAAAGGAACGGGTATAGAAACCATAGTGTATGCCGACTCGGATCATGCCGATGACTATGTCGATAGAAAAAGTACAAGTGGTATTTGTACTTTTGTTGGACATTGTCTCACCTCATGGCTTGCAAAGAAGCAAACGGCTTTAGCCATCTCAACTACTGAAGCCGAGTACGTCTCAGCCGGAAAAGCATGTCAACAAGCTCTTTGGATGAAGCAAGCTCTCGTAGATTATGGAATTCATCTCAACGATATTGTTTTACTTTGCGACAACAAAGGAGCCATCGATCTTAGCAAAAATCTCGTTCAACACGCTCGTACAAAGCATATTGAAATCCGTCATCACTTCCTTCGCGACAATGTTCAAAAAGGAAACATCTCAATCGAAAAAGTTCCCTCCAAAGACAACATTGCCGACATCCTAACTAAGCCTCTCAAAAGAGAACCATTTAATCTTCTTAGACTTGGTTTAGGATTAATGGAACCAAACATGTAGGATAAACATAGCCTAAACCTTAGAATAAACAAAACAAAACAATTTTGTTTCATATCTGCTACTGTAGCCACGGCACCAAACGACAACAAAGACGGAACCATTTTTATGGTGCCGTCTGGTCCGTGGTGACTACAGAAGCAAAACTGCTACCTACAAAACATCTTCTTCCTCAAAACCCACTTTACCAAAACGTGTAAACATTAAACCCAACTCACTATTGACAGCTTCTCACCCACTAATCACTGGAGATAACATCATTGTAAGTATCCTAACTACATTTTATCTCTTAAATTATGAGTCTAGGATTCTTATTTATGCACAAAATCACTACATGGGGTTTGTATATATTCTTATATAAAACATGGATTCAATTGGCAAATTGCATAACTAGTCATTGAAATTAGGTACTACATTATCATATTGCATAAACAAATCATGCTTCCCACTAATCAATAGATAATGACTATAAGACCTTATTCAAATAACCAAACACCCCATGTCAAAATATTTTGAAAAGCTTATCACTTGTAGGAAAACAATTTTTCATTGTTAATACAAATAGAAACGTTAAATTTTCATCACTTGCATGCTCTTGAATACTAAAGGTATTGCATAACTAATATGCATTCCCGGGTATATTCAAATGAAGCCATATTGAATTAGGAGCATTTGGGTTATCTCATGGTATTTGCCAAACACCCCTCTAAAACCATTTTTGTGCATAAAATGAGTCGAGATAACCGCAACTCCAAATCGTTTTCATATAGGCACACACTAGAACCAAAACATTAAGTTTATTCTCATTTGTAACATGTTAATTCTTGCTCCTAGGAATAACCATGGTAGCCGCAAGATTCTATGATCACAAGGATACCCTTAGCTACATTCCCAAACATCACAAAACCAAAGGACTCACCAAGGAACAAGTCGAAATCTTTAAGAGTCTAGAGACTAGGTACTTCCATGAGGGTAGAACCATTCACTCCTCTTTTATCGAAAATACCAATCTCCGTGAAGAGCTAGCCGCTATTCAATTCGATTGTCTCCTTGACATCAATGAACCTATTTGTCCTAGGTTTGTGTTAGAGTTGTATGCTAGTGTCACCGTTTTCATTGATGACGATGATGAGTTTAACCTTAGGTTCAAGATTAATCAAAATGACTACACCATCTCCTTAACCAACTTTGCTCAAGTGCTAGGAATTCCCAACCGAGGTACATGTGTCTATTCGGATAAGTGGTCACTCACCATCCTTGATGCAATCAATGACCGCTCTCTTCCCTACCGAACACCTTTAGAAAATAAGGATGTCATCTGTGAGCACCTATTTATCCCAAAGGGAGATACAACCCGAGTCACCCAAAAAGGAAAAGAAGTGAACCGAGATCCATATGGAATGGAGCTCAATGAACTTAAGCCCGAATTTAAGAAATGGGAAGAACTACTTAGAGCCTGTTAGGATTCAAATATTATTGTGTTGATGATTCGGGTGGTCTTGGGAGATCAAAATACATGTTAGCCATTAGAGAGAGAAAGTTAGAGAGTTGGGTGTTTTCTTGGTAGAGAGTTACTTCACAAATTGTAGAATATTAGATTGAAAAGCACCACCCCTTCCATGGATGGAAGGGGTATTTATAGTTACAATGAAACCGTCCTCCTATCGGACTGTGGATCAGGGATACAGTGGGTAAAGACCCGTCCTTCCTCCACGGTGTTGCTCTAAACTAAACTACGCTACAAACTAACTAATAAGCTACTAAATAATGTAAATAACGACAAGTCTACGAGCTAACTTATGCTAGATAATATTTGGGGTGACCGACACTTCACTATGGAATTTTCTAATTCCTAACAATCTCCCCCTAAGGGAGGTCACCCCATGTTTTACATTTCGAATCCTAGCATTCTATCTTTGTCTTTAGTCTTGAGCTCGTAGACTTGAATTCTTCAACTTCTGCATCTTAGTGCTTTAGCAGTGACTCTTCATAGTCCGCATGGATTTGTACTTTTAGTGGAGGCCTTTAACTGATCCACATCTTTGATGATCTTCGAGCTTTCATTGAGATCATCAGCCACAGTAAATCTCTGGATCACCCTTTATTGTGTTGCCAACATGTGAAGTTGTGACTTTCGGACCGACATGCTCACACTTTTTGAATCAAGACATCTTTCCATCAGAGTAGCGGAAGCTTTACTGGCTCATGATATTTGCAGCAGCGTAGCAGAAGCATAGTATAGAAATATCAGAGCCAGGTTATGTAGATATGCACCAGTCATGATTTCTTCAATTAAGTGTGGATGCTGTGAGCATGCGGCTTTGGATTGACTCCTCAATTCTGATCAGCTGCAACCGTCCAAATGTACCTGCAAACAACAGTTAGCAATAAAACACACGAAAGTGTCTTTGATCACTTTCGTTGAATTGAGGTACACGGCCCACGGTTCCCCGTTGATCAGTACATGTACTGCCTGTGATCAGGTAGGATTCTTAAGAATCTCCTTGACAGGGTTTCGCAGCTGTTCTAGCTGTTCTCAAACCGGAACGTCTCAAAGAAGACAACACGGAGTGAGTGAACCAGTGAATTGATATTCACTGATTGATGAAAAATGATTTGAAAAACAATCGTGTATTGCTTAAAGAAAGAGTTTTGCAATACAACGAAGGTTTTATGAGAAAGATCAATTTTCAAACAAAAACACTTTTTGTATTTGAAAAGAGTACACATTCGACGTGCTAGCGAAAAGAAGAGATTCGCACATCGAACGGTTTTTCTAAAAGTATTTTTCAATCAGAGATACTTTTTGAATTTTGAAAACATAAGTACACATTCGACGTGCTAGAGAAAAGAAGATTTGCACATCGAACGGTTTTTCCAAAAGTATTCGTCAATTCCATTCCTGGACCAAGGTAGATTCAAGATTGAATCTCCCCATCGTTTCTATCCAGTTTTCACAAGTTTGATCTTACGAGAAGATCTCACATGTCACCCACCAAGAGCTTGTTTGAAGTTGGCTCTAGAAGGATTTCCATCTTCATCGTGAATATTTTCATATCACTCGGATGTTCTGGCAATACCACAAGGATAATGCGTAGGACTCTTAATATATACTTACTTTCCACATTGTGTGAAAAAGCAAGTCTTCAAGAATTTAGTGTCCTAACGAGATATTGTGGATGATCTCTTGGCTCTAGACTCAATAGTGCACATTTGGTTCCTGTGCCGGAGACTAGGGAGAGGGTCTCCTTCTTCAATATCAGCAATCTCTAAGAGAAAGTCGATAGATAATGTCGGTTCCCCGTGAGAAATGAAACAAGCCCTTTTAAGAGGAACTTGAGTGGCTTGGGAAGTTTAGTGCAGTGCGTCACTGGGTCCATGACGTCTTGTCTTCAATACTAGTGTTACCTTAGTAAACACCAGTCATATGAATTGAACCCGGTTTCTTCCCTAAGGTTGAATTGATGGAGGGCTATTTCTTTTCACCCTTTTATCATTCATTTCTTTTTCATTCTTCAACCCCTTCAGTGCTTACCGAGACTTCATAACTAGAACCTTGTTGGGTTTATTCCAGTACTAGCTCAGTCTCAGTCTGCACTCTTCCCATTCCTCACTTTTCTCCTTTTTTTCAATATACCTAAGGACTCTACACTATCTAGTGGATTGTCCCTGGGTAGATCCCTCCGGTTCTGGCGGATCATGGGAACGAATACCTAACCTAACCATCCTTATAACTCCATGCATAAAGTAAATTGGTCGGTCTTTTGGTATTGTTCTTTCCTTCATGAAACCAATTGAAAAATCATTTGGAAAAACAATCAAGGTACTTGTGATACGAGATCAAAGCATTTTGTACCTTAATAGTTTTGATCATTTAGAAAACCTTCCCCTCAACATGTGCGTGTGATTTAGAAATTGTTTGGCACATGGAGGCAAGAGGACTTTGAAATATTTTCTTTTATCACAATTTTCATACGAAAAAGCCATTTGATTTTCTTGGTAAAATTCTCCCCCTCAATATATGCATAGGATATTTTAAAACATCTTATCACATAGAGGCAAGAGTTCTTTTGAAGCACATCCACAATCACAAAATCCATTAAGAAAACCATTTGAAAACACAATCAAGGTACTTTATAATCTCTTTAAAAACTTTTGTACCTCGATAGTTATGCTGCCCCTCAATATATGCTTCAAGATCGAAAGCGTTTAGCACATATGAGCGAGCAGCGTGCACAATTATTAACGATCACCTTTTATCAAATTTCATTATTAAATCACAAATTCTCCCCCGATAAAAAATATCAAACCCTTTGAGATTTTGGATCCCAAGTGATTTAATTAGGTTTAGAAAACATGGGAGAAAATGTGGCCTTGTTTAAATACTCATCTGGTTTTTGGATAAATTCTCCTCCTCAACATGTGCATTATGTATATTGAAATCGTTTGGCACATGGAGGCAGGAGTGCCTATAAAGGACTAAAAACTCATTCCATTAAAACAGATTTGAGATTTAAATCACGATCTCTACCCCGATCAGAAATATCAAACCATTTGAGATTTGTGATCCCAACTGATTTAAATCATTTAGAAAAATTTGGGGAAAGACGTGGCAAGATTTAATTTTGAAAAATGACAGATAAGGACCAGATTTAAGACTTTAAAGATTGTTAGTGTCAGGTATGATTGTTTTAAGAGACCTTTAAGTAAAATAAAACAGTTTCACAATCAAACAAGAACAGAAAAAATTTCATTTTGACAGATCTTTGAGTTTTAAAGAAAATCATACCATGACATAACATTAAATCTTTAGATCACCACTTTTTGTTGTACAAAATGGACTTGATAGATGAAATATGGTTTGAAAATATTTAATTTGAAATCACTTAAGATTTGACAAAATAAAGTCCGGTTGATTTCAAAACACTGAATCCGATTGATTTTCAAAACAATATTTTTCCATTTTCAAAAACGATATTTTTCAAAGTTTTAGAGAAATGGTGTCATCACGATTATCCTGCACAAAGATACGTTAGGTGGTTGAGAAGCTTCTGTTGTTGTTGTAGGGCTTGGAAGAAAAACCGTCTGCTGATGCAGTGAGACTTCTTCTTACGTTGCATTTTGAATGCCAACTGAGGTCAAATTAAGCTCCGTTTCTTCAACCAATTAGAAGAAAAACCATCTGCTGATGCAGTGAGACCTCTTACGTTGCATTTATGCCAACTCTCCATAGAAGTCCAATTAAGCTCCGTTTCTTCATCTGTCAACCCAAGAAATAGTTACCCTTTCCTTTCGGCATCCAATCATCATCAATTGTGGGATCCGGATCGGGAACATTCTTTTATACCAATATATCTGCATACGTTAGTGAACACACATTAAGATATATGGTGGTCGACATCACCCAAACAACAATCGACTAATAAAAGTCAATTCAACATGTCAATCAGATCATATAAAGCATGGGAATTATGTGTTCATCAAACTTTAATCATCTAAACCTAACAATCATATCCTAGAAACCTAGTCCTTCAACATAGGCAATTATATTTTTTCAGATAAACACGTAGGATAATTAAGAAAGTCCGTTAGATGATATAAATTTGAAAAATATTCTTCCCCTCAATCAATGACTCTTTTTCTTGAAAATTTTTAAAAGTGCTGAAGTCATCGATTGAGTTTTTGCGAATTAATACGAAAACTCTGATCCTGATTGATTTTTCAAGCAACTCATTTTACCACCATTTTGAAATACAACAAATATTTTTCTGAAGAATTTTAGACGGAAAAACATTTGTGTAGGAACAGCAGTCCTTCGACATACTTTCCTCAATATATTTTAGGATAAGTACACGAAATATTTGAAAATTGGTTTAGCGCAGCACTTTCCTTTCTTAAAATAACGGGTTGCTATCTGAAATAATAGCAAACCATTTTTGAAGCGCGGGTTACAGTTTGAAATAACTGTAAGCCATTTGTTGAAGCGCGGGTTACAGTCTGAAATAACTGTAAGCCATAGTTTGTGACATGTTTAGAAAAAGAATATTTACACCTCCTGCTCGAACTTCATCTATGGTCCCGTGCCATTATTGAATGACATTTCTAAGACCGTAGATGTTATCGATACCAGAAGACATGTCTTTGAAAACATATTTTTGGTATTTTTGAAATTTTCTGATTTTTTTTATGGATTTTTGAAGGTTTTATATTTTTCTATTTTCTTTTGTTGGTTTTATATTTTTGTATTTGGTTTTTAAATAAATATATACAAAGATAGAGAAGATGATATAGTTAAAGAAGATGATGATACGAGTACCGAGATAAGGATATCGAGCAGCACGTCGTGGAAGATAGAAGTCATCAACTCTTAAACATTCACCACCAAAGCTTCCAGGGCTCTTGAATCGAAGAAAGAAATTGAACCATCTGAAAGTGAGACTTTGGCAGCTTCCCCCCAAACCGAAAATCCTTTAGCTGAGCAGATTCGAAGCTCTATTTCAAGCTTGCCTTAGCCAGGTGCACAGAGAATCACACCATTATCATAAATTCCGTTACTCCTTTCAAGAATAATCACCGTGATTCTTCGTTCGAGGTTATATCATCAACAAGAACAGCAACGTATCATCCCACGTATAAATAATCTTCTCAAATTTCTTTTTCCCACTGAAATCTGAAGCGATCCATTCCAAAAAGGTGTCACGAGAACACTTCCCCCACGTAGTTGAATTGATGCAGTCAGTCTCTTAGACTAGAGCTCACGAACCCGAATACACATACCCGAAGACAAAGAAACTTATACCATCGAAGTAGCAAATTAAGTCCAATAGCCAAAGAATAACCCCGATGTATACTTTTCTCTCCCCTGAAGAAAGTGTATGAAGCTCAAGAACCCGAAGTACCCGAATGCCCAAAGAGAGAATAACCGATAACATTGAAGAAGCAGGCCGAATCACTGATTATCTCTGCGGGTGACAATCTCTTCGGATGTCAACACCGGAATAAGTGATTATATCTCTGAATCACAGATTAAGCCCTCAGGTAAAACAGCTGAGCATCCCCAATGTACACAATCTCTATCCCCTGATGATTGTGATAAAATCAAAATCATCACACACTTGTAGGGCTGCTCAAACGGACCGGACGGACCGGACCGACCGACAAAACCGACCGGACCGGACCGAAACCGACCGGACCGATGGACCGGCGGTCCGGTCTCGGTCTAGGATTTTTGCCGGATTCGGTCTCGGTCCGGTCCGGTCCGGTCCGGTCCGGACCCAAAACCGACGAAAACCCGAAATTTAGCCTTGTGGACCGGACCGACCGACAAAACCGACCGGACCGGACCGGACCGGACCGGACCGACCTCATTCGGTCTCGGTCTCGGTCCGGAGTTTTTGCCGGATTCGGTCTCGGTCCGGTCCGGTTTTCGTCGGTCCGGTCCGGTTTTAGACCGATGAGCACCCCTACACACTTGTGTACCTCTTTCATCTTCAGAAACTAACTCTTCCATCTCTTCCCCCACGTCGTTGGAATAATAACAAAAAAGCCTTCATGAGTAAAACCTTGAGTTTCTCTGCGGTCATGACATTTGTTTTACCGGGATTTCTTCAATCACTTAGAAGAGTTAAGTTCATCAAGTTTACTCGTCATGAGTCAAACCTTGAGTTTCTCTGCGGTAATAACATTTGTCTTCCCGGGATATCTTTAATCACTTAGAAGAATTAAGTTCATCAAGTTTACTCGCTTTGTGTTTATATGTGAGTCTCCTTTCTCTTTGCTGGTTTTGACACTTCAGAATCAGCAACTCATTGTAAGCCCGTATACTAGAAATTTGTTGAGAAGAACACTTGAACTCTTGTGGGAATCAACTTGCTGAAGTATAACGTGAGCAGGTCTAATTAGGGATTAAATTTGGCATTTCATACTCCCCCGATTAGTGCTCTCCCCTAAACCGACAATCTTTTAATAAATGCTCAGAATAAGAAGAAGTCTTTTGATAATCAAATTCAACCCGTCTTTTAGTCTTCTAACATACAGTAGAAAATGTAGAATCGACTGTAGACTCGACCTTCTTCAAGATTGTCCAGTTGGGGAATAGAAAGTCAACATCTTCAACTCACCAAAAACAAGAACATCAGCAAAAGGCATCCCAATCAACTTACATCTTGCACATCCCCTTAACTAGAATCCCTCCCAATCAAACAAGAACAGAAAGATGTTCATCAAGGAAATCAGCAATCAGGCCGCAACGAACACACGAAATGGTAACACCAAGCAAACAATCACATCAAACAAGAATAGAAGGTTGTTCGGAATCATCATGTTGATGTGCACGTGAAGCATTAACCGGAAGCACTTTGTCAATAAACTCATATCAGCTTGTGAAGATGTCAACTAACGGCTCTTAAGAGGAAACTCCATGTGAAGATTACCCGAAAAGAAGAGGCTCGGTTCTTACATGAGTTTAGAGCCGTATGACCATTTATATTCTCAAATATCAATCAACAATGCAAACAATTCACACTTCTTCTCCCCCTCAAGAATTGCATACGGAGATGCCATTCTTGACTAAATAAGTGAAAATCATCCGAATGTTCTATTCACACTTCTCTCCCGTAAAATCAGCACATGATGTCGCCATCTTCATTATAATCGAGCAAGTGGAATGAGAAATCAATCAGTGGTAGCCCGGTTCACTTGATGACTGAAGCGCATGGAAAAAGTATGAAGCATGTTGATGAGAATGGTCATAATAAGAAGATTTCTCTTCTTCAGAAGATAAAGCGCACTGACACGTACACTTTTCTTTTCTTTGAGTACGAGGCATGAACTGTTGTGTTCATACGTCATAAGAAGATTTCTCTTCTTCGGAAGATAATGCGCACTGAAACGTACACATTTCTTTTCTTTGGAGTACGAGGCCTGAACTGAAGTGAACAAACGTCATAATCTCTCTCTTTTCAGCTCTCTTAGCAAAACATGTAATCAACCCCATTATCATTCAGTAGGCTCTTTGTTGTGACAGCTGATGGAGAAAACCCAATATGATGAATTTGACCCTGAAGTAAACTAACCCGAACTCGTGACTTAAACTTGCACATGTGTAACAAAGAGCGGTGCCGAGAATTCATGCTCCATTGAATCTCTTAAGTACTCTATACTCTTCAACCAACCAACCATCAAGTAATAGACGTACATTACCTCTTGAAAATCCACAATTGAATGTGACACTGAGCACTACAACGTAACTCCTTAAAGTGATAGTTATTTTGTGGTGGTATGAGCCCAATTCCCCCAAGTGGTAAAAGAAAAGGTAAAAGACACCCAACAATAACTAGATTTCTAAGTCTTTGTTTTTGATAATAAGCTCGAACAAGGATCATGAAGAATCTTCATCCATCCATCCCCGATATCTTTAGATACTAAGTACACTCGCCCGTGATATTTCACTTCAACCTCAAATAAACAATACTGAATTAACGCCGTTGTCACATCTTGTTAAAAGCTCAAATCTAGCCTCCTTTGCCCTTTAAAGTGAACTATGATAATGGTTTCATCCTGACCATGGTTACAAGCACAGAACCCCGTAAAACCATATAATAACTAAACTGCCATGAAGAATATTCAAACACACATCCAATTTATGAAGTACACCCTTTTATCCCTTCTTCGAAACAGAAACTGTAGCACCAGCATCAGATAAGATCTCGAAATACACTTTCCTTTTCTCCAGGATGGTTCCATCATTACGGGATTTTACAACCCTATGGTTTAAACCGAAAAATAGATTCTTTCGCGGGATTTTACAAAACCAAGAATAAACCGTAAGATAGATCCGGAAATGAACCTTACTATTATCAGGATGTTTCCATTGTTACGGGATTTTACAAGTCTATGATTTAAACCGAGAAATAGGTTCTTTCGCGTGATTTTACAAAATCAAGACAAAACCGTAAACAATATCAGCTTGAATGTGTAATGACAACATTGGTTTTGGTGAATATCTGTTTTAGGGGAACATGCAGCGGTTCATCAACTGTTTATTATCCAACATCATCAATAACATCAACCATCCAATCCACACACATTGGTAAACACATCATACACGCATTCTGTCGGCAATTGTAGTGACCACACAGAGAGGTAAACCCGATATACCAAACTTGATCATGAAGTAGAATTCCCCAGATTTGTTACTTAACCTTGTACTAATCCTTGTGAAGAAGAAACGGTGTACCCAATGTACAAAACCTCTTGACGTATCCTCAACTGCGTGAGACACCGAAGTGAAAGTTACGTTGTGGGTTAAACGAGAAAGAATCACAACCGTAATTAAATAGCCAAGTCTTTATCACACTCAATAAAACGCCCAAACAAGTCATCTTCGCGGAAGGGTAGAGAGAAAGAAGACGAAAATAAGTAAACGCGCCCGAAAAACTTCACTTCACGTCCAAGTAAGAAATACCGAACAAACAACCCCGTAGTCAACCTTGTCTAATCAATAATTCATGCCGTGAACTAGTATCCTCCGTGAAAATGGATAAACCAAGGTATCAAACCTCATACCACATCAAATCTCGTCATTAGATCTCATCATCATCATCAAAACGTACACTGGATCCAACTTAAGCCCATTAAATATTTAGCACGTTTGATAATAAAAATCCATCCGGAATAAATTTCTCTTAAAATTCAAGTTATCTTAAAATTCAAAAATGGCACCAACTAATGTAGTATAGCCCAATTCACAACATTACTTATCATTAAGAGAATGAGTCTGCGGATGTCCGATTCAAATGATTAAAACCGAGATCCAAAAGATACCATATACCCGTTCCAAAATGAGTACCATTAAACATAAGGTCCATTGATATCATTTATAACCCCCGATGATAACATTTATCACACCCGATCATTCAAATAACTCCAACAAGTCGTACACAAAAAGAATCTCGTGGCCCAACTCAGTATTAATAATACCCAAGGATACCATGCTCCATAACGAATGTCCATGAATGTCCACCTGATCCAAAATATACTATAACCACGGCCCACATATGAAATGTATCAACAGCCCAAGCATGAGATATACCCGATCCAGTCACAACTGAGTATACCATACCCTAAATACATGGATATAAAGCTCACCCAAATCTCACACTTAACCCTAATCTCACATAAGTCCGCCCCCCTCCTTCTCTGTAATACCTCATTCACCAAACCCTAAAAATTAAAAAAATAATCCGCCTCCATCAGTTAAATCGCCAACTCACATCTCTCCAAAACAACCCTAACACATCTTCAACAAAAAAAACGCCTCCCCTTCTTAAACAAGAATAAGCGCATCAAATAACCACGTCTCGCCACAGAGATGGCTTTGAGATAGTGAAGAGGCCACAGGGATGGTTTCAGTTTTACGAGTTCCAATAATAAGCCACAGAGATGGTTTTTCAAGTAATGAAATAGGCTTCACATCCTCATGGTCACGGGTAAGATAAGTATGATCATTGTTTAATTATGTTATGAGTCTTAAAATGAGCGAAAGGAATAGAGTTAACATAATTGTTAGACTCGTTTCATAAGCTCAAATAGTATCAAATAACTGGATTTATGATGACAAACGTTCAAGTAAGCAAGTCTTTGAAGCAAATAAGACCATTGAACTTTTCTGAGATCCTTTGTGTATTGGTTTAATTTTAACGAACGAATCAAGTCAAAGGGATAATATACTTGTTAATCTCTTTTTCTTATTTAGATTCGAAAATAACCATTATGAAGCTATGCTTCAAAACTGAATCTGTGATGATTGGAATACGGAGTGTTAATCTTCAAAGGTTGATATGGATCCATATGAGCCGAGTAAAATCTGAGATTCATTAATCATTTACATTAGTCCATGTAAGATAGGATCAATGAAGAGTGATTCGTGATAAAAGCCTTTTGAGGTTTTTGGAATAATACGAGACACACGAAATTACAAACCGAGATCTTTGAGACATGTGAAGTAAGTGTGAATCATAATGAGTACTTCTTGATGATTGTGATTGGTATGTGTGTTATATGTTGTACGTATTGAATGATGTTGTATAAGTTTTGGTATATGGTTGCATCTAGTAGAGGTCATTGGTCATGTAATCTCATTCTTCATTTCTGTCTCCAAGTAGCTAGCTTAAAACAATAGCCGAAACAAGTCGCTAGCCAAATTATCAAACCAAGTCGCTAGCCAAATTATCAAACCAAGTCGCTAGCCAAATTTTCAAACCAAGTCGCTAGCATTATAGATCTAAGTCGCTAGTAAGTCAAAACTCACAAGTCGCTAACCTTTTTCATCAAAGCAAGTCGCTACCCACTTTTTCCAAAGCAAGTCGCTACGACTTGTTAAAAAACAAGTCGCTAATCGTTTATAGTCATAAGTCGCTACTTTGTTTTTGACATAACTCGCTATTGACTTTCAAGAAAGTCAACGAATAACCAAGTTGCTACAGAAGTAAATAGACAAGTTGCCATTGACTTATTGACCATACAATGAATCTGGACATTGATGAGGACAAGTCTCTAGGAAGAATATGACCAAGTCTCTACCACGAACACCATTAACACCAGCAGCAACGAATCAATAAACACCATATAGAACGCAGCAGACATCATTAACAAACTTTATAGAGAATCAGTTTTAAAAAAGACGCATTTATGACAACCAAAACTTACTCAATATAACCAGATTTGTTATCAACATTCATTAATAACCAACCAACAGTTAGCACCATAAAACCAGATTCTCAACAACATATTAAACTGTTTTACCAAAATACTCAAAAATGTTTTCCAACCATAAAAGAGTACCGAAAACAGTTAATGAACAAAAAGAAAAACCACAAGCAACAACCATGGAACGGACCACACAAATCAAAGATAACACAATAACCTTGGCTCTGGTACCAATTGTTAGGATTCAAATATTATTGTGTTGATGATTCGGGTGGTCTTGGGAGATCAAAATACATGTTAGCCATTAGAGAGAGAAAGTTAGAGAGTTGGGTGTTTTCTTGGTAGAGAGTTACTTCACAAATTGTAGAATATTAGATTGAAAAGCACCACCCCTTCCATGGATGGAAGGGGTATTTATAGTTACAATGAAACCGTCCTCCTATCAGACTGTGGATCAGGGATACAGTGGGTAAATACCCGTCCTTCCTCCACGGTGTTGCTCTAAACTAAACTACGCTACAAACTAACTAATAAGCTACTAAATAATGTAAATAACGACAAGTCTACGAGCTAACTTATGCTAGATAATATTTGGGGTGACCGACACTTCACTATGGAATTTTCTAATTCCTAACAGAGCCAATGTCATTAGCACCATAGGGAATAGGGATCACATCAATGCTTGCCTTTGCCACATGCTCTACACCTTGTCCACCCGTCAACCATTCAACTTAGCCTACTACATAGCTAGGAGAATGATTGATATACCTACTCAAGGATCGGTTGCTCTTCCATACGGGATGCTTCTCTCCCGTCTCTATAGAGCCTATGCCCCAATTCCACCAAGCCCAAAAGGGATGCATCTTCACTATGAGCTCATCCCTCACATTTTTGTGCACTTGAGTGACGAGAGAGTTGCTAAGACAAAAGGCAAGAGAGCAAAACCTCCAACTCCATCATCATCATCATCAAATAGCTCCGAGGATGGTCTCGCCTACCACCTCATGAGTATTATGCATCTCTTCTCAAGATTGAGAATGAATCCGCGGAGTTCAAACAAACCAAGGGGATGTTCAAGTGCCTTGGTAGGATGATGAACAAGATTTACAATAAATTGGACAAGTAAAGGTCCTTTTAAGGAGTGTTTGGAACAATACATTATCTTTAATGTTTGATACAATTTGGTTGTTTTTATTTTGTAGGATGATAATATAACTAAAAATAATGATGTATGCTAACAATCTTATGCAGGGGGATAGCACAAGTATGCTATCAAATTTTACCCATTTTCACTATAATGTGAAAATCGCTTGGTCTCGCTCAAAATCTATGCTCCACTATGTTTGTGTATGTGTTATTTACTTTTCCTAACTAGAAGTAATTAATGTCACATGTTTTGAGCAAAATTCCAGGTTTCGGAAATGTCCCGGACACTTAAAAATACGTTCTGTGAACTTTTCTGGTCTGCACCGATCAGACGGCACCAAAATTTTGGTACCGTCTGTTATGCAATTTGGTACCGCCGTACCTGTACAGGCGGACCAGGCGACACCCTTTTAAAGGTTCCTTCTGTGTAAAATTTTGTTGCCGTGGATCCTCCAAGTAATTTTCTGAATTTCGGTTATTTCGACATTCCAAATTACCATACATTGCTTGTAAGTTAGTCTTAACTAGTCTTTACCCATATTAGACCTAGTATAACACACTTAGGCATATAAGAAATCCACTTCCCACCAAAATTAAAAAATTTGAAAAATTCACCCAAGGAGCCCTTTTGCATAAAGGAAGGAACCAAAATTTTGGTACCTTGAAATCCGTGGGTAATCTGATTGTTAGGATCTTACAATCATTAGAACACATTTATTGCAAATCTTTGCCTCTTCACTCCATCCATCTTGTATGGCTTGACTTGGGTGATATGACTAGCATTTAACCCACTTTCAAATCATTAGGAACCTCATCCCTTCTATGGTTTAACATCAAATCAAACACATTTCTCCATAATTTTTCACTTCTATAAAATAAGAGGTTTTACCATAATCATCTTCACACCTTCTTCATTCTTACCATCAACTAGCAAAAACACAAGTCAAAATGACAAAATCTTCACCTTCAACCAAGCCTTGCAAGAAAACCGCTAGGATTAGCGTAAGGCCTTGTTGTTTTGTCAACTTGAGCTCCTCATCCGAGTCATCTCCACTCACAATCTCATCTCCCATAAGGGATGACATAAGCCTAACCTTGGCTACTCCTACTCAATCACCCATTGTCATCACCACTCCACCACCCACAAAAACACCAACCTCACCACCACCGACACCTCTCCAAACATCAAAAACACCATCACCACCAAAGTCTCCAACCCTCATTCATTTGGAGTTATTCTCCATACCTCATACTTCTCCAAATCCTTTCTTGGAGGACTTGGAAGATTTGCCCCCTAGGCCCAATCATCCACCACCATTGCCATCATTTGGCACCATTGAGCGAATTGCTCATGAGTCTCCTAGACCCTCGTTTGATCCAAACGCCCCGTTAGGGCCAAGACCTCTTTTCTTCCACCCCATTCACAAAGACATCCATGGTCCTTTGTATGGGGATCAACTACTCCCTACATCAATGTCCCCTCACATAGAGGACATTGAGGAGTCCATGTGGGATGATAATCCCACAAGAGAGGAGATTTAAGCGGAACTCCAACATCTCCACCAATTCAATAATATGGTGGATTCTCACCTAAGTGAGACTATGCAAATGCAAAATGCTTTGCTAGCCTCCATAATCACCAACCCAAACACCACCACCAACATCAACACATCTACCATTCCACCACCACAAGCTCATCAACCATACTACCCCCCCTAGGCATGGTTGCTCAACTTGTGAGCAAACCGCCCAAACCATTGATCGGACCCGGGTAATGGTCCATGAATTCCAAGAAGAAATGAGGTTCATCCTCAATCACATCCTTGAGCGACTCAACGCTCTTTCTCATCCACCATCTCATTAAAATGGTCCTAGATTAGCTTTTCTAAGCATTTTATTTTATTTATTTATTTTTCTAGGATTTTTTTTTATTATTGTACTAAAACACTTCATTGTGTTCTCTTTTCATGGTTTTTAAATCATGAAAAAATTTAACTAATGAATGGTGTTTTCTATATTGTTGGTGCTTATTAAATAGTGTTTGAAAATGCTTGTGAATGATGATTAATACTAACAAATCTTTTTGTAGATTTTTCACAATCCATGTATCTTCCCATTGGCACCCAATGTAGGGGGAGCTTTGATCAAGGGGGAGATAATGGCTCGGGCTCATTATCAATTCCGCATCGCATCTTTTTGTTGTGACAAAAAAGGGGAGAATTATATAGAACTTGGTTATATTTGACTTTTCTGAAAAAGTCAAACTGCATATATTGACTTTCTGAAAAAGTCAACATGATACTTCATTGATAACACTTGACTTTCTGAAAAAGTCAACTGCATACTTTGACTTTCTGAAAAAGTCAACATCATGCTTCAACTAGTGAAGACTTTGACTTTCTGAAAAAGTCAAACATCATACACTTGCATTATCATTTCTTTTTCAAGTTCTAAAACTAATATTTTTATAACTCTTGTACAATCTTTGTATCTTTTATAAAAATAAAATTTATATTTTGTCCTCAACAAAAAGGGGGAGATTGTTAATACAAATATCGTCATTAAACGTTATTTATATTTTTGATCTTTACTTAAGTTTTGTTAACGACAAAAGTAAATTTAATTTTTATAAAGCTTAAAGCTTGTCAAGTTTAATAGATATTAAAACAAGTTTTTCTCAAACAATATCTTCATCACTCAAGCATTTACATTGTGATTAATCATATCTTAACATGACTCTAACCATAATGTATGATAGTAGTTTTTAGAATGTTTTAGTTTCTTAAAAACTAAACATTGCTTATGTATTTGCATATTTCTAAAAATAGAAAAACAACACATGACATCATGTGATGCATCATGGAAATCATTAGAAGATTTCATTAGATATTTTGTGTAGATTTGTACTCTTCATATCTTACACAATCTTGCATAGATATGGTTGACTTTGGCAAGATCTTGATATCTTGTTGTCAGACCTCGGCGGCACCAAAAGCCATAACGGGTGGAACCCTTTTAAGGGGTCCGCGGTCCGTGGTGGCTGCTGATGGTTTTGGCTATAAATAGCAAAGCCAAACCAAGTAGTTTTTCATCCCTTTCTATCATACTCTCATACATATCTTCTCTCTAACCTTTCTAACTCAGTTTCATATCATATTAGTGATCTTTTTTGTAGCAAAGAAGATCAAGTCACATTCAAGCTTCAACGAGAAGTTGGAAGTCTTGTTTGTTTAGTGTTGTATGATCTTGTGCTGATTCATACTTCATTGTTGTACTAAACCATCATAATCTTGTGAGTGTGAGTGGTTAGTATTTTAGTCCTCAAAATACATTGTGTGTGGGAGTAGTTGTACCCGTGGAAAGAACTCGACATTTAGCTTAGTGTCGGAAATAGTGTAAGCGAAGTGTAAAGGTTTCTCCACCGGTGAAAGGAGCTTGTTGACTAGTGAAGTTAAACTCTCGAGTGTGAGACTCGAGGAGTGGAGTAGGGCAAGGAGAAAGAGTCCTTGTAGACCGAACCACTATAAACAACTTGTTGTGGTTTGATCATTTATTTCCTTATTTACTCTTTACATATTGCTTACATATTTCATTAACATATCAAAGATAAATATCAATTGATCTTTCAATAAGATTCAAAACAAAGTTTTTAATTGGTAACTATTCAACCCCCCTTCTAGTTTTCTACACAAGAATACACCCAACCACAATTTGCTAATAAGGCGATCACAACCACAACCAAAAACATACCCCACAAAATAAATAAAATAAAAAACTACACACACAAAACAATTGAACTTATGGTTGACTAACAAACCATAACTTTGAAAAGGTTGGGGGTTACCGGTCACCAATTCGGTTAACCTAGTGGTAAGAAAGCGGTCAACAATTTGGTTGGGGGTCAACCAACCAAGCCATTAGCATTGGCCTGAGACGGTGTTGATTTATGCATAATGTTTTCAAGATAAAGACAAAAAAATTAGAGTACTAGTCCATAGAGTTCGACGAGTTGCACAAAATATGTGTAATCTGGTCTCATTAATGTGTTGGTTGAGATGTGTCTACTAACGACATTGACATTTGACGAGCGCTAACAACTAAACTGAAATTACAAATGGTGGTTCTTGAACTTAAAGAAATGCTTAAAAAAGTTCAAAAGGGGGTTTGAAATTTGTTAGAAACAATAGATCATTCTGAACCCAGAAAAATTACTTCAAAATTTGTTGCTTGAAACGATTAACTGTAAGGTGATACGTGAAGTAACTTGCCTTCAAGGAAAAATAGTACTTACCTCTTTTAAGATTCAAGTCAGATGTAAATTTAGTATTGGAAAGGTATTTTTGTTTTGTTTTCATGACACGAAAAAAGCTTTCCAGTTTACAATTGTACTTTGGGGTAAATTTGTCAAACTGAAAATGTTTAAACTGCGAAGGGAGGACAATAGGTGAGAATTCATTTGACACCCGAGGTCAACACGAAGTTTCACTCGCAGGTGAAATTATTAGTTGCATTAGTTATGTTCCTTTTAATTAAACAGGAACTACTGAAAACATACTAGGATAGTTAGCCAAAAAAAATGTTCATCAAATTGTGTATCAGATTCATTGGCTTGTGAAACAACTATTGGTTGTGTAACAAACATCAAAAAAGCTAAAAACATATCTGATATTGCAGCAACCAGACTTACAATTATAGATTGGAAGGGTGCGCCAAGCCAAGGCAACAGTGCAACACCAAGGCGACACGTGAAGAACCCCAGCAGCAAGCTACTGTGATGAGCTCTTCCCCCATAAAAAATATTTTTGATACATATTTTTTGAGTTTTGTTAACATGTGCACACTAGATACGTGTTTAACTTTTTATATACAAAAGGTTTGAGTTAATTAATATCATATTTCTATTTAATCAAGGTAATTTGAAATATTAAATCATGCTCATTGAATGTATTTTTTTTACTTAAAAAGAAATTTTATGTTGATCGATTGCATTTTAAAATATGCGCGACCCATACTTTTAATATCAATTGACATCCGCAAAATCCTCGTGGACAAACATCCGCGATCCTGCTGGAGGAAAGAAAGAGATACAAATAACCTTTCAAAAACTTCTTGAAAGACGGCAGAAGTTGTTTGGAGTGTTGAACTGCAAATTCAAATACAATTTTAAGTGTTTCTCTTGTTTTACAGTTGAGAAAAGGATCTGATATGATAAAAACTTTTGTATAAATTGTAAGTAACTTTGAAACTACTAAATTCCTAGTAATTGTTCTTTGGTTAAAATAAACAATAAGATTATAGCATCGACATAAAAGTCAGTTGGAATGCTTGGTGACCAGGTAAAGTCATAAAATCAAAAACTGTAACATGAAGTATCAAAAACACTGAGCATACACATTTAAAAAACGTTTTTCGCTACAAAAAGCCTTGAAAACCGGGTTAACCCAGGCCTTTTATAACCAGTTTGACCCATGTCTTATAACCGGGTTGACCCGGCTTGTTTCGAAAATGAATACTAACACGGTTCAATTTAATTCGTTTTTAAAACGAAACCGGATCAACCGATTGAGCCACATTGAAAAACACATACATCTGAGCTAATATGTAAAAAGATGAATAGAAATCAGATCTCTATGATAACACAAGACCAGGTACAACATTACATAAACACATAACCTTGTGGGATAGTTAAACTAACCTATAAGTTATAAGTTTGAATAGCTAGCTACAACATTTTAAGGAGAAAATATGTAGTTAATAATCTTTGCTGTGGTGCTGGAAGTTACAATTCCACATAAAAAAGACTGTTTAACAAAAATAATGTAGGTGATCTTACTGACCACACACATACTGGTATGTGAATGGCTAATTAGTCACCATAACTAAACAATAAACTTTACATCAAAATGAAATGCCTTTAAAAAACTTTAACAAAAATATAAAGCAAAAAACAAAGAAGCAAAAATGGTTAACAGACTAGAATGTGATGCTAGGGTTTTTGTAGGAGAAAAATGGTTTAGGGTTTCTTAGGTGAAAAATCATGGTCTATGAGCCCATGGGCTATGACCCATCTAGTCCTGGGCCTAACATCATAAGGTTTTTCTTTTAACTCGTTAGCTATTTGTTATGCTCAAAATATCATATTGTTGTTCGTTATTTTATGTGAAAATTGCAAAAATATAACTATAGCTAAAATAGTAAAATTGCATGTGTAGTCATTAAATATCACTAATACAAATAATATTCAAGCCCGAACGGGCAACAGGCCAAATGGGCTTGAGCCCGAACAGGCGCAGACCAAACGGGCTCGAGCTCGAACGGGCACGGGCTAAACGAAATTCTTAAAATCCGTAAATTTATTGTCAAAAAAAACATAATAAACTAAAATACATGATTCACTTGAAAATTTTATTTCAGGGTACCTGCCGCCCTCACTAATACAAATAATAAAGCACATTATACAAATATTAAAGCCCGAACGGGCAACGGGCAAAATGGGCTTGAGCCCGAACAGGCACGGGCTAAACGGGCTCGAGCCCGAACAGGCGCGGGCCAAACGAGCTCGAGCCTGAACGGGCACAGGCTAAATGAAATTCTTGATATTCGTAAATTTATTGTAAAAAAAACATAATAAGGTTCCTGAAGACTTTATTGTAAAAAAATCAGTCGAGGAGTATGAGAAGATGTTGGAAGCAAGAACCGTGAGTGTATAAGGTTCCTGAAGACTTTACGTTTACCTTTAAGGTCAAAATTGAGTATTGTTGTCATGGATTTAGTTTGATTGTCTATCTATACTACTTTATAATGTATCTAGGACATCTATATTTAGAAGTCTTAAAAAAATAAGACAAAAAACATTTCTATAATAAGAAATTAACAAGACAATAATGTGGTCAACACATTTAATGTAGTCAATTAATTAACTGGTCAATAAATACAATTAATGTAGTTATTAAAACACCCCTTACATAAGAAATACAAATTAGCAAGCATATTGTACAACCTACTCAAACACAATTATTAAATGTCACTAATACAAATAATAAAGCACATTATACAAATATTTAAGTCCGAACGAGCAACGGCCAAATGGGCTCGTGCCCGAACGAGCACGAGATAAACGAAATTCTTGATATCCGTAAATTTATTGTCAAAAATAACATAATAAACTAAAATACGTGATTTACGGGGAAATTTTATTTCGGGGTACCCGCCGCTGCAACGCGCGGGTACCCTTCTAGTAACTCTAAATGTGTGTTGTGGTTATTGTAGAAAACTTAAATGTGCAATTTGCATTCTTGTCGAGGACTACGCCATGCACTTTCAGAGTTTAAGATGTTTTTATGAGATTAACGATCATTGTATATCAAAGTTTTCTAGAGGACCGTGTTTGCATTTTCGAAGTTGCAAGTGTTGCACTTACAGTTTGGTTGAACTACAAGGGCATTTTTTCGATTTACTCTGACTTTATTTGATATTTTATTAAGAAATAATTACATGTTTGGTCCCTATGATTTACCCCAAATAACATATTTAATCCCTAAGTCATTTTAATTACGTCACACGTATCTATTTTTGAAACTTGTTGCCCATTTAGTCCCTATTTAAAAATATAGGGATCATCTGTGTAATTATTTTTATTACACGGATAGTCCCTATTTCCTATAATAGGGACTAAATGTGCAACATGTTTCAAAAATAGGTATGTGTGGTGTAATTAAAATGACTTAGGGATTAAACCTGTTATTTGGGGTAAACCATAGGGACCAAACATGTAATTTTGTATTTTATTTATATAATAAAGGAATTGCATCATTTCGGAGTGATTTTGTCAATTCATTCTTATTGAAAAAATAATTGTACCAATAGGAGAGCTTGATTTCGCCACGTAACCAAAATCGTGTGATGTGGTTGGTTAATAAAAGTCAAAATTAAATTGATTTTGGTCAAACTTTAATAAATTTGGTGGAGAAATTTGGTTGATAAAAAAAACACATAAAAATATAGGTGTCAAATTTATGAAAAAAAAAAACTTATAAAAAGAGGAGGTGATTAATAAAACTTTAGTGGTTGAATTTTTAAAAATTATTTAGAGTTAAGTGTAATATACTAATATTATAAGCCTCTATGTTTTTTAATAACTTTGGATTATAAACAAATACCCCCTTATACTTTATACCATTTATACTTTATATCTTAAAAAAATACAATGTTTATGATTAATTTGGTTGATAAAAAAAACACATAAAAATATATGTGTCAAATTTGTGAAAACAAAAACTTAAAAAAAGATGAGGTATTTAATAAAACTTTAGTATTTGATTTTTCAAATATTATATAGAGTTAAGTGTAATATTATAAGCCTCCATTTTTTTTGATAATTTTGAATTATAAACAAATACCCCCTTATATTTTATACCATTTATTCTTTATATCTTAAAAAATACAATGTATATGTTGTTTTAAAATAACAACATATAAATTTGCATAAGATTATAAGTATCAATTTTTTTTACTATATACGTTCAATAATGACTAATTTATTTCATTTTTAAAAGTTTAACCTATGTGAGCACGAGTTTACATTTTAAATACAGCTAAATTACTGAAACCAAAAATATGATTATCAAATTGTAAGCACGGGTTACTTTAATATAAAAATAAATATACGCGATTGTACTTATAACAATGACTCATGTAAATATCTAGAAAAACATTTTTTTTAAACTTTAAGGAGTATATTTTAACTTTATCAACGCTCATTATGTGATATTAAACTTGGATCATATGTACAACATAATATCAGTAGTGAAATTTAAATAACAACATCAACATCTTTGTCAGCTAAATAAAATTAAATCTTGAGTTATCTAATTGAATTTTTTATAAATATTTTACCAAATTCTAATGGATATTACTGCATAATGAAAAACTCGTGCATAAGAATTAGTTGTACTTATATCACAATTTTCATGGGCAAATTTTTATATGTGTATATACTGAATTGAAATATTAAAATAAATTTGATTTATGTGTAAACTTCGTGCATGCACAAAACTTATAACTATATAATTATATGCAATTACATTTAAAGACACAATATTCAGTGTTAATACAAAATATTTTTTTTTTCAAAACCTCGTACGTGCACGAGTATTATAACTAGTTGTTTAATATAACACATCCGATTTCAAAAACACAAAAAAAGGCTGTGAATAGTTGTGAAATTGATTTAATCACATGAAAAAGGTTGTGATTATGTAGTTGTGAAATTGATTTAATCTCATAAAAAGTTTGTACAAGAGTGTTGTACGTTAGGTGTATGAATCATTTGTTGTTGTTATAGTTGCAAATACATTACAACAATTTACAAATAAGAGTAGTAGGTGTCGTTGTAACATTTAACACGTTATTGGTATGCTAACTTAGTGTCACATCATCTTCTTCTGAATAACACACCAATCACTCAAACACCACCTTAGAGCATGGGGTATGGAAGGTTTTGCTCCTCACCGAAACCTACGTGGCTAGCTCGCCACTTTGCTTTGCTCCTCGCCACGACACCATATCAACTCGCCAGTTGTGGTTTCGCCACTATAACGACGAGGAAGATGACAAACAATTTTTCTGTTATTTGGTTTTTGTTTGTGTTTGTGAGGGTGGGTGGGGCCCAAATGAAGAGGAGTGAGTAAGTTGTGATTGAGGGTATTTTTAAGTGAGTGTGTTGGAATGATGTGACACACGTGAGACCCAAATGAAGAGAAGTGAGTAAGTCATGATACCCCATGCTCTTACATAACACACATTAACATGTTATTGGGTCTTACAAAATACATCACTAAAATAAGCACGCACTCACAATACATTTATAAAAAAAGTAAATGGTCACTTTTTCTTTTTTGGCGTGAGCCATTCAACTGGCTGAGAATCAATTGGTTGGACTTTGGCATTTTTGGTGGTATGATTTTGGCGTGCCATTTGTCCCAAAACATTGCATCTGGCGTGTTTAACACACCCATACCGAATGCTCTAAGATTAACTGATAATCATATTACTTTGATGGCATATAGGCACGTAAATAAATATGGGGCATTTAGTTGGAGAAAAAAATCTCTTATTTTTTTATCTTTAGTTTTGTAAAAATTTGGAAGGTAAATTTATCTTCACAAAGCACTTTAAAATATAGAAAACGCGTTTAGTTGATGTTTGTATTTTATATTTTGAAGGGGGTTGGATTTTGTGATTTTCCTTGTTAAGTGAGGAAAACCATTTTTTTTTTTTTTTTTTTTTTTTTTTTTTTTTTTTCTTGTTAAGTTAAGAAATAGGGGATTTTGTGTTTTAAATAATATATTGTTATAAAACGCTGATTTGAACGCGATATCTGTTTTTCTTGTTTTTCACAAAACATTTTATAGAAAACAAGAATGTTTCCCCCCAAGTAAATGCACCCATAATATCGTAAATGGAATTTATGAAAATATCTTTCGTTAACATTAAATGGAGATTGTCTTTCAATACACGTACATGTGCATTTGAAGGAATATCTACCACAAGTATGTTTTCTTGATTAGTATCTATCATCTATAAAAACACATGTTTAAGAAGTTATTTCACCAACTGTATGATTGAACAATGACTACGGTTTTGTTTTTTTTGTTTTTTTTAAAAGTCTTAACAACCTCTTAATAGACCAAAGCTCTTAGTCAGTTAGAGCTTTTAGGTGTTAAGTGTGTTTGTTTTTTATTTTTTGTTAAGAGGCAGAAAGAGGTAAAAACATCTAGATGGACCAGGCATGAAAGGAACATCTTAATACCTCTAGTTGAACTAATAAATGTTCAGACGTTTTCTTAAAAAAAAAAACAAACAATATTATTTGATTTAGATTCAGATATTTCCGCCTCATATTCAGATTCAGATGTACGAGTCAGATTCAGATTCAGAGCCTCTTAATAAACAAACAACACCTACAACATTTTATTTTTATTGGTGTAGACAATGACTACAACATTTGATTTAGGTACCACTTGCATAAATTCCCCTAATTCCCTTGTCTTTATGGTTCCAACCAAATAAAGTCTTATTTTCCTTGTTATCTCATAGCTAAAATCTAGCATTCTGTATTGTTTGGAAGGGGGTGGTGGTTAATTACAAGATTTATAAAAAAGTAAAAAATATAAAATTACAAATAAAAACTATTTTCATATCAACGGGTGCCAATAACATTAAGAGGTACGGATAATACCGCTCATTTATCAGTTAAAAAAAATTAGTAACTTCGTGAAGTTTATTACTCAATTTCAAGATTTATCTTCCAGTGATTGTAGCTTAAGTTTGAACCGAACAATCATCGATTCATGGCTAAATTATCAAAACCCCCATTCAATGATAATTTACTTGATCTAATATGTTTATTCATATTGCCGTTTTCATTAATAAGAGACTTTTGTTTGATTGGACACACGTAAATATATTTTAGACTCAAAACACTGTAGGGCTAAAGGCTTGAATCAGAACTCACTAACCTTTTAAAATCACCATCACCCATACATCATCATAAAACCAAAATATATAAACCCACTCAACCCATATATTATCTTTGATATTTACTTTTTTTCGTCTCAAATTAATTGTCCATATTCTATGTTTTGTTTTCTCAATTTAAATGTTCACTACTTATAATGAAGAAATATATCGGATCAAGTCTAGTATTTATTTAAGCTATTTATGTCTGAAGAAAATTTTCTTTTAAAAAAGTAATGCAGACAATTATCATTATTATTATTTTTTAAAAGACAACTATCTCATAATTATTTTGATAAATTTGAAGCATCCTTTAAACTTTTGTCGATATTCGATTAGCTTTTTTATATCCTTACATATATATGATCACATCCATTGCACGCATGCAAATAACCAGAGATTTTTCTGTAAAAAATCTCTTTATTCCCGAGTTTATCCTAAAATAAATGTATGATATGTTTAATTCCATCCCCTTTATATCTTGTTGTGCCGATATTTGATAAGCTCTCCATAAATTTGTAACAAGAATATAGCTTTGTGGACTTTAAAAAATGAAAAATGATTCGCACATTTTAATTTTTTTATTTACATACTTAAATACTCCCTCCGTCCCAAAATTATAGTCCCCTTTTGATTTTTTCGGTATTTCTTTTACAACTTTGACCTTAGGTAATTTTGTTTGTGTTATATAATACTTGATGCAAAATATATGAATTGATTGAGTTTTAAATGTATTTTTTATTTGTATAATTTTCATCAACTATTGTATAACACAAACAAAAATATTTAATGTAAAAATTGAAAAAGCTTGACCAAAAAAGTAAAACGAGGACTATAGTTTTGAGACGGAGGTAGTATATAAAATGGTTAAAGCAAAATGTGAATATTATACGAAGTAGTATTTAATGTATTGAAATAAATTTTGTTAGAAAAATGGTGAGCCTTTTCCGTCGGTCGCACGTATATAGAAAAGAAGAGGTGGCTCCCCCACATGCAAACCCAGCCACTCTGTGCTACACATATTTTACAAAATTCATTTTTTTTTCCTATTATTATTATTATTATTATTATCACATCCTCTCTCTCACATACACACACACTCATGATCACTCACTAAACTACACTCAATTTCATAACCAGCAGTATCTTTTAGTACTACCACAAAAACTTTACTAGTAGTATTCCATTCTCACTCACAGATCCCGGTGATTATCACTTTCATTTTTACCTCAATTAAAACTTTTATTTCCGTACTCAGATTAATAATTAGTTTTAATTAGCTCAAATTTACTGTAATTATTAACTGATTCTATTATATATGCACTAATTCAGTTTACCTTAGGTTATTAGTGAAATTAGTTGTAGTTTATTGTCATTAGTGATGCATTAATTCAGTTTACTTTACATCGCTTTGATTTGATACCAGTTAGTTATAATTTAGTTAGATTAATTAATGAAGTGAAATTAGTTTCCTACTGATTCGATACGCTGTAAGCCTGTAATGAAGCGATATCGGTTTATATGAATTAGCTGTGATTAAGTGATCATGCACTGATTCAGTTTACTTTGCATCGGTTTGATTTGAGATGAGTTTGTTGTAATTTAGTTAGATTAATAAAGTCGAATTAGTTACGTGCATATTGTATATACTTAATTTACCGTATTGGACCGATATCTATAGGTTTTTAATTTCAGATGAGCTAGTTACAGTTTACTGGAATGAAGTGGAATTAGTTAGATGTAAAATGCTCTAATAAAAGGATAGCAGTGATGCACTGTATGATGTAAGTTAAGCTCGGATTGTTGTGATTTATTGGAGTTAAGTGGAATTAGTTTCTTACGCAATCGGTTTATTTTGCGTTTTTTTTAGTTTGAGGTCATACGCGTAGTTTTACTTGAATGTAGTGATATTAGTTCAGTTCCGATTCAGTTTGCGTTTTATTGGTTTGGTTTGGTTTGAGGTGAGATAGTTTAGTTCAACTGGATTGAAGTCGAATTAGTTTAAGTTGTAGTTGCATTGCTTGCTTTAGGAACACTGTGAAAGTGCATGATTATATGGATTATAATGATTAAGTTACAAAGAACCAACAAGTATGCAAGTCTTTGCCATTGGTCCTAACTCCTAACTCCTAAGCATGTTAGGGCCAACATTAGCGAGTTGACATTCGTTTATTTCTACCGTCCTCATAGACTGTTGATCTGTTATAGGCTTGTAGTCTTTGGAATTCTAGAATTTTGACATAATGATCGGTCATGGACTTCTTTTAATTTTTCCCTAGGTTACCGTCTAGGATAATGTCGATCACTTGCTTATGTTGCAAGTGGGTCAGTGGGTGCATACATATTATGGTCATACGCCTAGTCGTAACTTATATTCATTTTCGGGGTTTTCTTAGAATGTTTTATCATTACTTGTTTCATCATTTTTGCGCGTATTGGGAAGCTGTGGTATAGTTACCAAAAAATAAGAGTATCCTGATTTTGTGTCATATATCTTTTTAAGTTCTTGGTTTTTTCAATCTTATTTCTTTTGTTGATATATGCATCCTCTTTTTTTTCCTTTCAGGTTTCATAAATTATTAGTCAAAGAACTATAACTTGTTCGCGTTGAAGTCAAATAATTTCTCCAATTGAAGTTGACCATCTCGCAGCTGCTAGATTGTACCAGTTAATAAGCACCTGTGTCCTAGATTGGTTTCATGATGCCGTGGTGTATCAGATGATATGTAGAAACTCTATTAATGCTTAATCAACACAGCAATGAGCATTCTCCTGAAAGATCTACAAGAGCCGTTGTTGTCGTGCATTCTGTTGCTTTGCTGTTTGACGAGCATCTGTCATGGTCTCACTCCTGATGGTAGGTCAACTTTTTTCTTCCGTAACTGTTGTTTCTTATCATAGAAGCTCTATTTCAAAGTCCAAAGATGTACGGAGCCACGCTTGTCGATGGCTATATCTGTTTATAAATTCATTCACTACGATGCCAACATTTGAGCACCAATCACTTTCGATTAGTTTATGTTGTAATCTCGTTTTTTTTTTTGCTTATTGACCAGGTGAAGCTCTAGTTAACTTCCGGACAAGCATTATCAATTCAATTGATGTGCTTGGTCAGTGGAGGCCCGAGGATCCTGATCCATGCGGGTGGAAAGGGGTAACATGCGATCAAAAAACCATGAGAGTTATATCTTTGTGAGTCATCAGGATCTTGTCTTATATCACAAACCTTTATTTAGGAGACTTAATTTGTACCATTAAGCCATTAACTGGCCATGCTAAGTTTAATTCATCGCTAGGATAATAATTATTGTTTTCATCATTATTTTTAAACTGCAGGAATGTTTCCCATCACAAGCTAAAGGGACCGTTATCACCCGATATAGGAAAGCTAGATCAATTGAAAATTTTGTACGTGATTCTGAACTTTTCTCACAAAGGCTGTGCATGCTTACTACAGATAGGCTATGCATGATACGAATACTGATACTCAATATGTAACATATTGTAGGGATCTTCATTACAACAACTTTTTTGGAGCAATTCCTCCAGAGTTAGGAAATTGTACAGAGCTGCAAGGATTGTAAGCTACTCAGTTAGAATTCTATTACTCTTTTTGTTTTGAATGAATTTTGTGGGAGATGCAATTTATGATGTTGAGTGTCCGTTTTTGTGATCTAAGTTATCTATTTCATCTGTTTCTGCATTGACAGATTTTTGCAGAATAATTTCTTGAGTGGATTTGTTCCTAGTGGGCTGGGAAATCTTTCGCAGCTTCAGACATTGTAAGTTGACTTTATTTTTTAGGTTAGACAAATCATATATGCTTAAAAGTATATAATATCCAAATGGGCTTCTGGGGGTATGGAGGTTATCTGCAGTTTCTGTTGCATGTCTCATATCTGAAAGTTGTGGCTAGAAATGTTACTTTTTTATCCTTGGGGGTTTTAGTTGCTAAGCCGGATGGAAAGTGATAATTTTGATCTTTGTCTTAAACATTATTAGCTCATTTTTGTCTTTTTAAAAAAAAAAACATATCACCATGTTTTAATGTAGCGTCAATATCTATTAAAGGTTATCGGAAGTAGCTATTACACACGAGGACTATTGGAATATTAACTTTTGATCAATTTAATGTACTAAATAATGAGATACCCATTTCCTAGAACTCATGTGGTTATGCTACCTTGTGTTGCAGGGATATCTCTAGCAATTCTCTTGATGGAAGAATTCCCACATCAATTGGGAACTTGAAGAACCTTGTAAACTTGTAAGCATATTTGTTCTCTTTTCCCCACTCGATCTTTCTGAAAATTTATATTGAACCTTCTACTGACTTGTATTATTTGTAATCCGTGTAGCAATGTTTCATCCAATTTTCTGTCCGGTCCAGTCCCAACTGATGGTGTGCTTGGTCAATTTGGAAGCGACTCGTGAGTTCTAAATTCAATTCTATGCTTGTCCCATTTAGTGTAGATTAAGAAGATAGGTTGTCCAAAATCAGGCTAGTTTTCATAATATGGAATCTTAAACAAGCCATAACTTTGGTGGAATGCTTGCAGTTTTGTTGGAAACAGCGACTTGTGTGGAAATCAAATTAATAAGTTGTGCAAAAATGATGTTGGAAATCTACAGCCTACAGGTCTTACTTTTTTCCTTCCTAAAAGTATTGTTTGAATTTTTTAAATTGAGTTTTTTACTACCATGGTAATTGGTAATTACTCTCTTAACAGGCCTCTTGAATCCTGTATGTTCTTGACCGTGTATTTAGTATTTATCTGTTTTCAGCTACTAAGTCGGTATCTTACTTTTGCGTTTTGTGTCTATTCTTTCTGTAGGGAGCCAAAATGAGAAAAAGAATTCTGGGCGGCTACTTATCAGTGCTTCTGCTACTGTCGGTGCATTGCTACTGGTTGCACTTATGTGTTTTTGGGGTTGTTTTCTCTATAAGAAGCTTGGCAAAAATGATGCCAAAGGGATTGCAAAGGATGTCAGTGGAGGTGAGGTTCATTCGTTCAATGATTATCCAGTTGAATGGAAGAAGAGATATGTATCAGCTAGCAGTCTAAAAAGAGTCTTTAAGCTTTAGTTTCTAACCAGACACGTATGCATCATTTGTTTTGTAAGGGTGTAGTTTCTTTAGTATGCATCATGCGTAAAGGTGGCAGTTTCGACCCCTTTACTTGCAAATTGGTCGGTTCTGATTATGCTTCATCTCTAACGGGTCAAATTGGTACAATAAAAAATATGCTTTATAGTAAAAAATCAGTCACGTCATAAAGGGTACAATTAATTCATAATACGTTCTGAATCATTTTATTCAGTAAATTAGATCATTACTAAAATAGTCATATTTCACCCTAATCATTTGTAACATTTAGTTATCTTGGACTACCCAATCCAACCCGGCCCGTTTTTACCATTATAAATCACCAATTTTGAATCGCACAAAAATTTATCCATTTTGAGCAATATAAAATTTACCTCTTTATCTCTTTTGATTCATTCCCGCCCCACCCATTTTGCCAACTCAAATTCATGTGGACTAAATCGAATTTATCGTAATATGACGTGATTGGCTTTTGTTTTGCTGTATGTGTGTGTGTTATCTTTTGTGTATAATGAATATTGAGCTTATATGGGTCTGTTATTGCTTCCAGGTGCATCCATTGTGATGTTTCATGGAGACTTACCGTACTCATCAAAAGATATCATCAAGAAGCTAGAAACTTTGAATGAGGAGCACATAATCAGTGCTGGAGGCTTCGGAACTGTATACAAGCTGTCAATGGACGATGGGAATGTTTTCGCCTTGAAAAGAATAGTGAAATTAAATGAGGGATTTGATCGTTTCTTTGAGAGAGAGCTTGGAATTCTTGGAAGCATTAAGCACAAATACTTGGTGAATTTGCGAGGATACTGCAATTCTCCAACTTCAAAACTGTTACTATATGACTACTTACCTGGTGGCAGTCTAGATGAAGCTCTCCATGGTAACAATATAGATTTTTAGTAATAAATTTAATCTGTATTGGGCATTCTTATTGGTTAGTAATGTTAAAGTAGTAGTAATGTAACTGTAAAAATTGAGTTAGATTTGTTTTTTTTACAGAAAATGGTGAGCAACTGCACTGGGACACACGACTTAAGATCATTATGGGAGCTGCAAAAGGGCTGGCATATTTGCATCATGACTGTTCCCCTCGTATCATACACCGAGACATAAAAGCAAGCAACATATTACTAGATGGAAATTTAGATGCTCGAGTTTCTGACTTTGGACTTGCAAAATTACTTGAGGATGAGGAATCTCACATTACAACAATTGTTGCTGGAACTTTTGGATATCTGGCTCCAGGTAAGAACATCGCTGTGATTACTAGAGGCGAGAAGATGGGCCAGACTGGGTAACAGGTCGAAACAGGCTCTGGTTGAAAATGGATCATTTTTAGTACGGGTTGAAATGGTCGGGGCGGATTGGGATGACCCACAAACACCCTTTTCTTATACTTTTAATATATATAACTAACTCGTTAAGCATAATTACAAAACAAATATCATTAAAATTACATTATAACCTTTTGAGACATTAACACAACCCTAACAGACTTCAAGAATAGTAGAATTTAGCTTTATCTCTTCTTCAAAAATAGTGCTATTCATCTGGTAATGCAGAAATTTTATCTCTAAATTGTTTGTTACTTTTCATGCAGAGTATATGCAGAGTGGTAGAGCAACAGAAAAAACAGATGTCTATAGTTTTGGTGTACTTATGCTTGAAGTTATAAGTAGAAAGAGGCCCACCGACGCTTCTTTCATAGAGAAAGGTCTTAATATTGTTGGCTGGGTATGTCTCTACAGTCTAATCTTCATCTATTGCATGCATTCATCCTTAAAACTATATCCAATCGGTATGGATTCAAGTATAGATAGCAATTTTGACCCATCTCTACAGGAATATGCCAGTTTCAGTTTTTTATATGTATAACGGTTCCCGTGAGCAAAATTTTAGAATTTAGCTAAAATGGAAATAGGTCGACTCGGTCAAATGGGTCGACAGTTGCTGAAACTCTTTTCAGATGCTTAAATCGTCTCACAACGTTTTTATAAGAAAGATAGATGGCTATATTAAGAACAATAATATAATATTTAGTACATTAACCATTTATTGAATTATCAAAATGGACAAAAAGGTGTTGACGCGTTTGGACTGACCCTTACCTGTTCTGACCCGTATTAATAATTATACCTTTTGATGTTGCTCGCCCGACGCAATCCATATCATCTAGTTATCAACCTAATCTGTTGGTGGGATCCAATGTTTTCAGTTGAATTACTTGGTAACGGAGGATAGGCAACATGAGATCATTGATGGGAATTGTGAGGGTGTCGAGGCAGAAACGGTTGACCCTCTACTCTCAGTTGCAATTCTGTGCGTGTCTACAAGTCCAGAAGATCGGCCCACAATGCACATGGTGGTCAAAACACTAGAATCTGATGTTATGACGCCATGTCCAAGTGACTTCTATGATTCCTCATCAGATTGAATTTCCTTTTTCTACTTCCGTTTCATGTAACTTTTGCTCACCAATTGGAGATCAAAACAACCACACGGAAGATTCGAGAAGAGCCCTTCGGTTTGCAAATATTTTCCATGCCATGATCCATTCATTGTGGCAGATTCAGAGTAAGAAGATTATCTTACTATCATTGGGAGCAGTGTCTGTGAATGGTATTTTTATTCGCCTAGTCATCATTTTTTTTTTTGGTTTGTGATAATTTAAAGTTACCCTTTTCTCCTGTTGTCCCATGTGTATATGATTACTTTTTACTGTCACCATTCATCAAAGGATCAATCTTGGTGATGCTGTCCATGTATTATAAATTAGAAGTTTTCATCGGTTTTGCTGTTGACATTCGTTAACATTTTCCCCAACTTTGTAGGTCTCTGTTTATCATATTGGGTTTCTAATAGTAGTTACTAAAACCTTTAGAAAAGAAGCAAAATATATAAATTTGTATGTTATATATTAGTTTGAAGGTGTTTTAGTATATATTAGTAGAGAGAGCTGTGGACTAGTAGTTGTGGCCGTTGAGAATGAAATGAATTGTGCGTGATTTGAAGGTGTTTTAGTATATATTAGTTTCGTTTTCTTGGGTTTATATGCGGTGGATATGTGTAAGTGTGTTTAATAGATGGTGGGTTTCAAACAAAACTAGTGTCATATGATGAAGAAATATTGAAATCGATCATCTATATCGTGTTACATGCACAAATTTAGGTGTTGCGTAGTCTTGTTGGTGTCACATGCACAAATTTTGAATTTCGCAAGGAGTATGCACAAAGTAGTAGACTAGTTATTGATTCAATTCACAAAAGAAACTGCAACTCAACTATATTGTGTTACAGACAAACAAAGTGAGATCGAAAGGGGAAATTCTTACTTAAATAGTGGGATGAAGATCATATATAATTAAATTTATTCCCAACCTCCATCTTCAGCTTGCGTTTGGGGATAATTAATCGGATCTGCAAGTTTTGGCGAGACAAGGCTTTCCACACAGGTAGATAGAACCATCAAAATATTCAAATTATTAGAAACAACAGTTTCACAAACAGTTTGTTCTTCAAGATCATACATCCACATTCGATTGCGGGAAATCATAATTTTTCTCTTGTCATAAAAAATAGAGTAAATTGCAAAAATCGTCCTCGTGGTTTAGCCAAATTGCAGATTTCGTCCGTACTGTTCATTAAGTGCAAAAACAGTCCTTATTTGACACTGTTTCGTCCAGTTTTGGTCCCCCGAAACTAACACCGTTAGTTTGTGCTCGTTAATGAACAGTACGGACGAAATCTGCAATTTGGCTAAACCACGAGGACGATTTTTGCAATTTACTCAAATAAAAATCTCAATTTTAATTTTTGGAAAAAGTTGACCCGCATTAACCGAGTTGGCGGATTTAGTCATTTTTTGTTCGATTTATACTCGATTTAGTCGATTTTTTAGACTATGCCAATTTTTACAACACCGAACATCTATATGCAACTATGTCATTAAAGACGAGTATGTCATTGCAACTATGTCGCCGCGGAGGGATGACTCTCTCTCTCGGGTACTCGGCTAGTCTATATCTATACTACTTATAATGGTATTCATCTGGTAATGCAGATATTTTATCTCTAAATTGTTTATGTTACTTTTCATGCAGAGTATATGCAAAGTGGTAGAGCAACAGAAAAAACAGATGTCTATAGTTTTGGTGTACTTATGCTTGAAGTTATAAGTAGAAAGAGGCCCACCGACGCTTCTTTCATAGAGAAAGGTCTTAATATTGTTGGCTGGGTATGTCTCTACAGTCTAATCTTCATCTATTGCATTCATCCTTAAAACTATATCCAATCAGTATGGATTCAAGTATAGATAGCAATTTTGATCCATCTCTTCAGGAATATGCCAGTTTCAGTTTTTTTTTTATGTATAACGGTTCCCCGTGAGCAAAATTTTAGAATTTAGCTAAAATGGAAATGGGTCGACTCGGTCAAATGGGTCGACAGTTGCTGAAACTCTTTTCAGATGCTTAAATCGTCTCACAACATTTTTATAAGAAGGGGCATTTTCATATCTACCCAACAAAACCATGAAAATTTCATATTTAGTACATTAAGAAGGGGCATTTTCATATCCCTTAAGAACAATAATATAATATGTAGTACATTAACCATTTATAGAATTATCAAAATGGACAAAAAGGTGTTGACGCGTTTGGACTGACCCTTACCTGTTCTGACCCGTATTAATAATTATACCTTTTGAGTTTTGATGTTGCTCGCCCGACGCAATACATATCATCTAGTTATCAACCTAATCTGTTGGTGGGATCCAATATTTTCAGTTGAATTACTTGGTAACGGAGGATAGGCAACATGAGATTATTGATGGGAATTGTGAGGGTGTCGAGGCAGAAACGGTTGACCCTCTACTCTCAGTTGCAATTCTGTGCGTGTCTACAAGTCCAGAAGATCGGCCCACAATGCACATGGTGGTCAAAACACTAGAATCTGATGTTATGACGCCATGTCCAAGTGACTTCTATGATTCCTCATCAGATTGAATTTCCTTTTTCTACTTCCGTTTCATGTAACTTTTGCTCACCAATTGGAGATCAAAACAACCACACGGAAGATTCGAGAAGAGCCCTTCGTTTTGCAAATATTTTCCATGCCATGATCCATAAATTGTGGCAGATTCAGAGTAAGAAGATTATCTTACTATCATTGGGAGCAGTGTCTGTGAATGGTATTTTTATTCGCCTAGTCATCATTTTTTTTTTGGTTTGTGATAATTTAAAGTTACCCTTTTCTCCTGTTGTCCCATGTGTATATGATTACTTTTTACTGTCACCATTCATCAAAGGATCAATCTTGGTGATGCTGTCCATGTATTATAAATTAGAAGTTTTCATTGGTTTTGCTGGTCACATTCGTTAACATTTTCCCCAACTTTGTAGGTCTCTGTTTATCATATTGGGTTTCTAATAGTAGTTACTAAAACCTTTAGAAAATAAGCAAAATATATAAATTTGTATGTTATATATTAGTTTGAAGGTGTTTTAGTATATATTAGTAGAGAGAGCTGTGGACTAGTAGTTGTGGCCGTTGACAATGAAATGAATTGTGCGTGTGTTTGAAGGTGTTTTAGTATATATTAGTTTCGTTTTCTTGGGTTTATATGCGGTGGATATGTGTAAGTGTGTTTAATAGATGGTGGGTTTCAAACAAAACTAGTGTCATATGATGAAGAAATATTGAAATCGATCATCTATATTGTGTTACATGCACAAATTTAGGTGTTGCGTAGTCTTGTTGGTGTCACATGCACAAATTTTGAATTTCGCAAGGAGTATGCACGAAGTAGTAGACTAGTTATTGATTCATTTCACAAAAGAAACTGCAACTCAACTATATTGTGTTACAGACAAACAAAGTGAGATCGAAAGGGGAAATTCTTACTTAAATAATGGGATGAAGATCATATATAATTAAATTTATTCCCAACCTCCATCTTCAGCTTGCATTTGGGGATAATTAATCGGATCTGCAAGTTTTGGCGAGACAAGGCTTTCCACACAGGTAGATAGAACCATCAAAATATTCAAATTATTAGAAACAACAGTTTCACAAACAGTTTGTTCTTCAAGATCATACATCCACATTCGATTGTATGAAATCATAATTTTTCTTTTGTCATAAAAAATCTGTGGTTCAGCAGCTAGGAATCTATAACACTTACCGATTACAATCTTTTTCCAAGATTTCTGTACCCCATACTCGTTCATCAACCAAACCTCACCTTTCACACTATGGAATATAGCAAGCTTTTCACCAAGTGCAACAAGTTTGCAATCTTTATCAGACAATATATCTACGCCATTATACAAATCGGGTAATGGAACTTCACTGATGAATTTCTCTTCCGCTAAACTAAAAGCAGCAATTACCTGTGTAGAATCAGAAGCCTTGCTAGTAATCCAATGAATAAACCCATTAACAAAAACACCTGCCGACATTTCTCTATTATATGCCCCTAGATCCCGATTATAATGATCATATGGTGAATCACTCACCTGCTTCCAAGTAACGCTTCTAAGGCTATAAACATGCACACGTATTTTAAAATGTGGCATTGCAGACGGACAACGAAAGTAAGACATGGAAACAACCTTGTAATCATCTGACAGAGAATCATAACCAAAGCCTTTCTTACTAAAATCATAGTAATATGAAGTACTATTGTATGTCAATGCATGTGTGATGACCTTTTCGAATTTCACATATTCTTTAGTAGTTAGATTAAAAACGGCTAAGTCTTTAAAGGAGCCACGCCAACCTTCTGCTAAAACAAGACCATTGCAAGAACATAATATATTACTATCAATTATTGATTCAAAAGGAAGCATTGGTAGTTCTGATACTGATTCAAGGTTATCAAATGGAACTGAACAAAGTGAACCATTCTTGGCCCAAAAGATGAGGTGATTTCTGTTGAGCGTCTTTATATGGGTTTTAATGAAGTCGGGTTCTGAAAGTAAAGATAGCCATTCCCTTGAAACGCACCGGAACCGGCCTAAAGTTTTGACTGGAAGGCGGTATAGAATGTCGATGATGATATCCTGTGGGACTGTGATGCTTTGTTCTTCGCACGCCATTGATATCTTAGCAAAGAACCGGAAGATCATGCCCAATATATAGTAGTTAATGGTATGATAATAATGGAATAAATATATTCTTATTAAATTTAAGAATTTTGCTGCTATTTTTAAGGTCAGCATAATTATTAAAAAAAAAAAAAACCACACCCAATATGAAATACAATGAGTTAATTTGGGGACATATACAAGAAGAATTTGGCTACTTGTTTGACTTTGAACATATAAAATGTGCAACAAGGTAAGTTTATTTGTATTTTTTTTTAACAAAGTTTAGTTGTATTTGAATTGATATCATTATAGACTCAATACTAGTCATAATACCGTTTTGACAAAAAAATTTATTTTGTATTAATACTGAATATTGTGTCTTTAAATATAATTACATATAATTATATAGTTATAAGTTTCGTGCAAGCATGAAACTTACACATAAATCAAATTTATTTTAATATTTTAATTCAATATATACACATATAAGAATTTCTCATGAAAATTGTGATATAAGTACAACTAATACTTATACACAAGCTTTTCATTATGCATTAATATCCATTAGAATTTGGTAAAATATTTGTAAAAATTTCTGTTAGGTAACTTAAGATTTAATTTTATTTAGCTGACAAAGATGTTGATGTTGTTATTTAAGTTTCACTACTGATATTATGTTGTACACATGATTCAAGTTTAATAGCACATAATGAGCGTTGATAAAGTTAAAGTATACTCCTTATAGTTTTTAAAAAATGTTTTTCTAGATATCCTTATATAAATAAATAAGAATTAAATGAGTCAAGTAGAATGACGTATATTTATTTTTATATTAAATTAATTCGTGCTTACAATTTGATAATTATATTCCCGTTTTCAGTAATTTAGCCGTATTTAAAATGTAAACTCGTGTCCACATAAGTTAAACTTTTAAAAATGAAATAAATGAGTCCTTATTGAAGGTATATAGTAATAAAATCGATACTTATAATCTTATGCAAATTTATATGTTGTTATTTTAAAACAACATATCATTGTATTTTTTAAGATAGAAAGTATAAAGGATATAAAGTATAAGGGGGTATTTGTTTATAATCCAAAGTTATTAAAAAATATGGAGGCTAATAATATTACACTTAACTCTATATAAATTTTAAAAATTCAACCACTAAAGTTTTATTAATTACCTACTCTTTTTTTAAGTTTTTATTTTCACAAATTTGACACCTATTTTTTTATGTGTTTTTTTTTATCAACCAAATTTCTCCACCAAATTTATTAAAGTTTGACCAAAATCAATTTAATTTTGACTTTTATTAACCAATCACATCACATGATTTTGCTTACGTGGCAAAATCGAGCTCTCCTATTAGCCCAATTGTTTTTTCAATAAGAGTAAATTGACAAAATCACTCCGAAATGATGTAATTCCTTTATTATATAAAATATAAATATAAATATAAAAGATTTTTAATAGAAAAAATAACTAATATTGGTCATTCATATCATTCATTTTTTTTTATCAAAATTAAAAATTAAAAAAAAATATATTTTTCACATTTTTTTAAAATAAAATATTTTGCAAACAGTAAATCATTACACGCCAAAAAATTCACCATGAGCAACGACATTTTTTTTATCTTTCAGTAGACGGGCACTTCGATATACTTTTGACAAACTTTTTTTCGATTTTGTTTTAATGGTTAAATTTGTGTCTGAAAAAATCAATGTGATTTGTATCTTAGGAATCACGTGTGATTTTATAAATCACTTGTGCTTTTAAAATAACAAATCACATGTGATTTTTTCAGACATAAATTTCAAATAAAAGAAAAAATCAAAAATAAAGTTCGTCAAAAGTATATAGAAGTGTCATCTATATTAGACATGCACATTGATCATAAGTAAACAAAAATGGACCGATATGACTTGAATAGACCTAGTGAAGTCAGCTATATTTGTGTTAGAGCATAATTCCACAAACAAAGTGAAATTGAGAGGGGAAATTTTACTAAAATAATCTATACGATGGAGGAACATATATATTATATAATGTACAGAATAACATCACTTAACCATCCATATTCTACATAAACATAAGGAACTTTTGTGATACTCGCTATCCAAATCATTCAAATGCCATTTGTTCTAAGTTGTTCATAAGGAGTATGCACAAAGTAGTAGACTAGAACTCAAAATTATCTCGATCTGAATTCAACTTAAACAAATTAATCAATGAAAACTTATAAGAGTATAATAAACGTGCTTGAACCTTACATGCATCTACGCATTTATATTATTCGCTTGAAATTGACTATCTGTAATTGGATTTGCCGACTTTTGGTGAAACAAGGCTTTCGACATAGGCACATTTAATCATCCGGAGATCCATATCAGAAATATCAGCAGTTTCACAGAAAGTTCCTTCTTCAAGATCATATATCCACATTATTTTGTGGTTTACAAAGAGAAGTTTTCTGTTGTCATAAAAAATCTCGGGCTTATACCTTGGAATTTCATTAAATCCATGGACTACAATCTTTGTCCAGGATTCCTTGACCCCATACTCATTCATCAACCAAACTACACCTTTCACATCATTGAATATAGCAAGCTTTTCACCAAGTTCAACAAGTTTGCTATTAATATCAAACATGATTTCTACATCATTAATATACAAACTAGCAGGTGACGGTAGTTCACTAAATTTCTCATCCGCTAAACTAAAAGCAACAATAACCGGTTTAGAAGACCTGTTAACAATCCAATGAAGAAACCCATTAACAAAAACACCCAAACTACCCTCTTCAGTAGAATGATGATAAGGTGCCTCACCCAACCTCCTAGAAGTATTGCTTCTAAGGCTATATACATGCACAAACAATTCATAAGGTGGAAGCAAATGTTCATAACGATAAACAACCTTGTAATCATCTGTCACAGAATCATAACCAAAACCAAGTATCATAGAATCTTGTTTAATGAGGCATGACCACTCATTCAACATAAGGAATTCCACATAATCTCTAGTAATTAGATTCACAACGACAAACTTACCAGCCCGTCGCAAGTCATGAGAAGAAGCTAAAACAAGACCATTGCAAGAACCAAGGAATTCCACATTAACATAAATAACACTTGATTCAACTGGAAGCTTTGCTATTCTTGATACTGCTCTACTGTTAACTGAATAATGAGAACCATTGTAGGAACAGAAGACGAAGCAGTTTCTATCGCGCGCTCTTTGATGGGTTTTGATGAACTGGGGTTCTGAAAGTAAAGATAGCCATTCCTTTGAAACACACCGGAACCGGCCTGCAGATTTGGTCGGAAGAAGATATAGAATCTCCACGATGATATCTATATATAGTTGTTAATGTTATTGATAATTATGGAATGGATATATTCTTATTAATTAGAGGATTTTAAGACATATCCAGCTGCGAATTAATGATTTGATTTGGTGATATTTACAATATTGACCCTGAAAGTAGATGTTTCTATAAATTTACGTTTGAAAGGTTATTCAATGGAAAACAACAATGGTCTAACATGATCACAGGGGTCTCTTAATAGAATTCATGTGCAGTTTGAAGAAGAAAAAGTGGCAGCCTACTTGAAACATCCATTGGTAAGCTTGTTTATAAATCAAAGGTAAGAAAATGCAACTTTAGTGACAATTGTTAATGGGGTTATTTTGGGAAGAAAAAAATAAATAAATAAATAAATAACTCTAGTGAAAAGTTAAACATCATTTCCTTCTTTTTTAATATCCATATTCATATTTATTATGCAGATATAAGCGTCGCGGAAATGCTTCCAAATTTCATGACTGCATTATGGTATTTCTCGCATCCGGCACAATGGATATCATAAGTAGCTTCAGTGGTCCCAAACCAGGTTGCGTGATCCAATGGGTTAAAGGCTAAAGGTGTCACTAAACTCATCTTCTTCATCTCCCCCTCTCCTTCCTCCCAACTGCTACACCCAGTCCAAACACCTTCAAACCTGTCCAAACCCTACCAACACCTTCAAACCTGTCCAGAACCCGACCCGAACCGACTGCTAAGACCAAGACCGACCAATCCATCGTGCACACCCCTAAGGCCCTAATTCAAATACTAGTCTCCCTATTTGGAATTTGGAAATAAAAATACCAAGAGTATATGGAGGAATTAAATAGGGTTAAAACAACGGATTAGTACCTGCATGGACCATTTTGGGGCCTCAATGAACGTAGACGAAGATAAATTGACCTACATAGGTGTAACTGGACCTATATGAGCTTATACCGACACAACTCGACCTATTATACGTGCACAAGTTCATCTGGACTTAATCGAGTTATTTATACCTTAAGTAAACAAAATGGACCAATATAACTTGAACAAACCTACTGAAGTCTGAAACTTAAATCAACAACAGAGACCTGCATTAACATATAGATAAATGGCCCTATCCAACCTAAGCAACCATTTGCATTAATAACCCAAATAAACTGTGAACATTAATTGAACATTACAACCCAATCTGCTGTAACTGACCTAATGATCCTAATTAGGCCAAATGGATTTAAAGATACCCAAAGCTTCTGCACTTCTTGGAGACGTTAAATGAAAGAAAAAAAAAATGAATGTAACCCGACTTATGTCAACCTATCTGAATACTCCAAAATAAACATCATGTCGTATGCTCATTGGCCATGTTTCTAGCAAATCAATCCAAAAAATAGTAGCCATTGACTAACAACAAACCAATGTACAGCATAAACATGAGATACAGTTTTCAAACAAATAAACTTCTCTGTAATGCTTCTTAATGAAGCTAGTCTTTGTAATTGGATAAACTCGCAAGGGTGATTTAAGTAATAATATCACATTTAAAAAAACACCAAGATCTCCGCACTACGAAAAAGGGGAAAATACACAAAATACATATATCTAATATCTGCCATTTGATCATTAGAGAGAGATACATAAAAGGTACGCCAGGAGTAAGCACAAGCTTACTTGGTTGCCTGTGCGATTATATTGCTAATTGAATTTGCTTCTTCTTTGGCTACCTCCACCAAAGAATCCTGCAAAACACAAAAAACATCAAAAATTCAGTCAGCCGTGAGTCCAGGACACACACACTCGCATACCCTCTATGTGATTCTTACCTGTGCAGCAACTAAACGAGCCACAGTCTTCTTGCTTGATTCCTGAAGTTCCCCAGCTATAAGTACCTCATCCAGTATATAGTAAGCCTGCAACAAGCATCAAAACACATTCAATACTTGAACCACGCCACAGGCTTATTAAGTAGCAACACTCCGACCATAATTTAGAAAGAAAAAAATTGACTACTAACTCAAATGTCTATAACACCCTCCAAGTGGGCAAGAAGATAATGTACCTTGTGAAAATTGAAGATCAGGTCCAGCTCACAAACCTAGCATATAGAAGTTACAAATTAAGGTCAATTTCTAGATAAAAATAAGGTCTATTTTGATTTCCACTTATTTTTCTTTGACTTTTAAAGGTATGGGACTAAAAACACATTTTCAAATGTGTATCGGGTTTAGATGGCTCACACTTCCAAAGTAACGATCTAGAATCTCGACGTAATGATGAATAATTTCGAGGACTTCCAACTCATTGTCTTCCTGGTTAATGCACATACAGAAGTAGAGGCTGGCATATCTGACAATTAAAAACCATGGAAAAGTAACCAGTTACGAAAGATGATCAACACGGTAAAAAAGAATTCTCTAAACATTTAACATGGTAGCAATTTTTTTAAAAACACCTCTTATAAACAACTTTGAATCCTCTCCATTCAACAAAATTGCAAAGCTTGGGGCCACGGGTGAGAATCATCCCACTGAGCTCCCGTATTACCTGTATCGAGTACAAATGTTAATGACTACGAATGGCTTTTTTTCACATAAGAAAGTTCAAGAACCGAGTAGACTATGTTGGTGCGAATAAAAAAGGATGCTCTAGTCAATCTTACATACCTTACTTCGTTCTTTCTGAGAATACGGTGAATACCATTTCGTCAGCCTCACTTTTCCTTGTCGGCTTATCAAGAGAACAAAGTGAATCTGCACCAAGAAACATAGCATTATCCACATGGTAATTAAAAAAAAAGAGCCAAAGCGGGACGGAGAAGGAAATAGGAAGTGAAAAGCAAAGAATGCAGAGGAAAATTTAAATTTGAAGCAAAATAAGTTAATCACAATGCAAAACCACGACTTCTAATCCATGCTTGAAGAGGGAATTTTTCCTAACAGGATGATAAACAAAAGACTGCATCTCCTAGCGATGAACAAAGCCAAACCCTCTACATGAGAAAAAGAACACCCCTCTCTACCACATCCATATTGCATGTATAGACTAAAATTTGCTACATGAGAAATGAAGTACCTTCTTCTAAGTTGTTTAAGTAATATGAATATGATCCGATAAAATTGAATTAACCTATAAGTATGTGCTATTATTGATTATAACTACACTGAATTATATACCTAGTAATCAAATTGATATCCAATTTACATGTTCCAAATGACATCTAGGAAAAACCTTATTGATCTCCTTTCCATCTCGAAATCAGGGTCACCATACTTTGGACTTGGTGACTGCTCATACTCCTTACCAAAAATACCCTATTTTTTCCACACTCCATAAACAAAAAGTAGAGCACTAGATGAAGCATCAAATACAAAATAAACTTGTCTTTTTACGTCGTTAATAACGCCTTATAGTTTCTATGTAATTAACTTGCATATAGCTCCTGATCTGAGTATCACATCAAATGGTGACCATGGTTAACTAACCTTCATCTGCTCTAAACAGCCATGGAGGTTGGGAGGGAAGTCTTTGTTACACATTGTTTCTACGCAAGTGACGTAATAACAAAAAAGTAACCAGGTGCTGCGAGTCTACTTACGGACTTTGTAGGCAACAGTAACATTACATTCAGAGTTAAGCAATAGTATTTTTTTCTTCTAATAATCATAATTGTTTAACTAAGCAAGTCACTACAATTGAAGCATAAATCTCTAATTCACATCCGCAACAGATTTATCACAGCAATACATCCTATGTAATTTAGTTTTACACCTAGCACTTTCTTCATTAGGAACATGGCCCAAATGTCCTAAACTCCGCTTCTTTGTTAGGCGATCCATACACTATCCTAGAGACGTCCCAGTCCCACTTAGCAAGTTCTATGTTGCTCTCATGGCCCGTGAGTAGATGAAATTTGAAGTACATGGCTTCTGCTACTTATCCACATGGATTTACGGGCTTATTATTAAAGATGATAAGTTCAAGTTAATAAGCTCATACGGCAAAAAAGTTGAATAAGCCGGCGAAATAAGGTTAAACAAACACCCCCTTACACTAATGGCAACAAAAATATATTCAACAATTGAGTAAAACAAATATAAGCTCGTAATCCGAGCGCAATGTGCATTCCTAACGGAATTACGTAAATCCAAATTCACAAACTTGTTAATCTCCTATACTCGTATAACATTCAAAAGTAACCTGCATCTCAGATCAGCAGAAAACCTAATTTCGACATAACGTCTACTTACGCACCACAATTCATAATCATTGAGAATAGAAACCCTAAATTCATCAATCAATACAACAGGATAAAAAAAATGATATTGAGAGTCTGACCATGATTCAATCTTCTAAGATGAGATTCACGTACACCGTCCGATCTGATTCAAAATCTAGTAAGAAAAAAATGAAATTTGTTATTATTACAGAGTTGATCTAATATGAAAACTGTGAATGAAATGATTAAATAATAATAATGTTGTGGATCGAGATCGAGTGTACCTTTTTCTTTCTAGAGGGAGGATGGATTATTGTTGAATTTTGATGAAGAAGCATATAACGGATATGGGTTTTGTTTATAAGACAATTGGGTCGGCTTCGGGTCAAGTCAAATATCTCTTTTGCGGACTAGATCCATTTAAGTTAACGGGCATTTTGACATAAAGCCGTGTTCGGCGCATTAGATTATGAAAGATTTTAAAGGGTTAAAATTATTTTGCTAAAAAATATGTAACTTAAAGGGTTATAGTACACAAAAGTTACTAAAGTTTACAAAAAATTTGTCCTAAGGTAATATAGTTTTATTTTGTTCATCTAGGTTATTGAACTTTGAAACTTTGTTCACTCAGGTAACTGAACTTATAAAAGTGAATGTTAAGGTTATTGAACTTTGAATTTTGTTCACTCAGATTACTGAACTTATCAAAAAATATACATCCAAGTTACTCGGACTAACACTGAATTTTCGAAGTGTATGCTTACCGAAATTTTAGTAACCTAACTGAACAAAATGAAACTATATTACCTTAGGACAAATTTTTTATAAACTTTAGTAACTTTTCTGTACCATAACCCTTAAAAAAATAAGAAAAAATTACACGTTTGGTCCCTATTGTATACCTCAAATAACAACTTTAGTCCCTAAGTCGTTTTTATTACACCACCAGTATCTAATTTTGAAACTATGAACGCTTTTGGTCCCTATTTTTTATGGGTGTTAGTTAAGTCCGTTAAGAATTTTGCGTTGTTAGTCCTTCGTTAATAATTTTTGCAGCGTTAGTCCTTATTTTTTAAAATATAGTTTTCCCCAGTTAGTCCTTCCGTTAATAATAGTTATCGCCCGTTTTTTACGTTTTTGTCCTTTTTATCCGTTTTCGTTTGTTTTTATCCGTTTTCCCTCGTTTTTTTTTTTCGTTTTTCATCCGTTTTTTACGTTTTTATCCCTTTTCGTCTGTTTTTATATGTTTTCGTCCGTTTTTTTTACGTTTTTGTCCGTTTTTTTCCTTTTTCGCCAGTTGTTTTACGTTTTTGTTTGTTTTTTTCCTTTTGCGTTCGTTTTTTATCCGTTTTCGCCCATTTTTTACTTTTTTGTTTGTTTTTATCCGTTTTCGTTCGTTTTTAATCTTTTTCGCCAGTTTTTGTTAGTTTTTTCCCGTTTCCCCCCGTTGTTTTACGTTTTGTCCGTTTTTCGTACGCTTTTATCGGTTTTCATCCGTTTTGTCAGTTTTTCGTACGCTTTTATCGGTTTTCATCCGTTTTTCTTACATTTTGTCTGTTTTTCTTTCGTTTTTGTTTGTTTTTTCGTTTTTCATCCGTTTTCGCCCGTTGTTCTACGTTTTTGTATGTTTTTTTTCCTTTTTCGTTCGTTTTTTATCCGTTTTCGCCCGTTTTTTTTACGTTTTTGTATGTTTTTATCCATTTTCGTTCGTTTTTTTCACAAAAAAATTCCAAAAAAAAATTGGAATTTTTTCACAAATTTGAAAAAAAAAATTCCAAACAAATTTTGAAAAAGTAAATTGGGAAAAAAATATTTTCGAAAAAAAATAAAAAATTTTGAATAAAAAATTAAAAAAAAAAATTTGAATAAAAAAATATTGAAAAAAAAACGGCCATATTTTTTTGATTAAATTTTTTTTTTGAAATTCCAATTTTTTTTTTTTTTTTTTCAAATTTTTTTTTTCGGAAATATTTTTTTTCCAATAATTTTTTTGGAAATTTTTTTTCCAATTTTTTTTTAATTTTTGGAAAAAATTTTCAATATGTTGAAATAGTACAAAAACAAAAGAAAAACAGACAAAATGTAAGAAAAATGGACAAAAACAGATGAAAACCGATAAAAGCGTCGAAAAACGGATGAAAACCGATAAAAGCGTACGAAAAACGGATGAAAACCGATAAAAGCGTACGAAAAACGGACAAAACGTAAAACAACGGGGGAAAACGGGAAAAAACGAACAAAAACGTAAAAGAACTGGCGAAAAAGATTAAAAAACAAACGAAAACGGATAAAAACGTAAAATAATGGGCGAAAACGGATAAAAAACGAACGCAAAAGGAAAAAACATACAAAAACGTAAAACAACGAGCGAAAACGGAAAAAACGGACAAAAAAGTAAAAAAAAACGAACGAAAACATATAAAAACAGACGAAAAGGGATAAATAAAAAGGCAAATTAGTAAATGAAAAGATGTTGTTATCAACTCAACATCCAAACATATAGTTTTTGAAAAACATGGTGTTTGTTTTTATGAAAAACCTTCTTTGTAGTTTTCAATTAACTATGGATCGTATCAAGTTTTTAAAGTACAATATACTTCAAGAAACTTGGTAACGAAGCTCTGATGCCAATTGTGGAAAACTAGAAGGGGGGTTGAATAGTTTTACCAATTAAAACTTCCTTTTAAACTATTTAGATCGACTTATGTCAATCTATTTGGTTGTGTGTGTTGGATGTTGATAAACAAGCATATTAAGATATGTAATGAAAAGATAAAGAGTAAGAAGCACAAAACCACAACGCGAGTATTTATAGTGGTTCGGCTACAAGGACACCTTCCTTGCCCTACTCCACTCCCTGAGTCACCTACTCGAGAGTTCGTAAACACTACACCAACTCCTTATGGCGGAGAAGCCTTCACAACGTCGCTTAACCTTTTTCCGGTACAAAGCTAAATACCGAGTTCTTTCACACCAAGGCGAACCACACCTAACACAACGTCGCCTACCCTTTATACGGTGCTAGGCTAACCACCGAGTTCTTTCACACCTTAGGAGAACTAATCCTTCACAACGTCGTCTACCCTTTATTAGGTACTAGGCTAAGCACCTAGTTCCATTGCAATGGAGGAACTACTACCACACTACACCAACGACTAATCCCAAAGGAGATCTACTCCTTTACAACATCATCAAGGACATCAATATCCTTGGATCTAATGCTAGTCTATCTAGTACATCGAAACACACCATATCGAATGTACATCTAAGGGACCTTTCACTAATGCCTTTGACTAGATTTACAAGACACCTTTCACTAATGTCTTGTGTCTTTACTTCGAAGCACCTTTCACTAATGCTTCAAATCTTGACTTCTAAGCACCTTTCACTAATGCTTCTTGTCTTGACTTCTAAGCACCTACCACAAGTGCTTATCCTATAGACGATAGATACCCTTCACTAATATCTTCGTCTTGACACTTGAGACATCTTTCACTAATGTCTTCAACACTACACTTCTTTGAAGAAAGATAGAGATCATCAACAAGAGGACTTCAATAGCCTTGATGATGAAGAAGCATGGCAACTCATGGACTTGAGCTTGCTTGACTTCAAAGGTGGTGATCTTGCCTTTAAGAGGAACCTAAAAGATCACAAAAAACAAAACTACAAACATAGATCTCTTAGATCTAAGGTTAGTGAGATTTAACTCAGGGGAGAAAGTATATTGAAAAGGGGTGAGAAATAATGAAGAAATGGCTCACTATTTATAGAGGAAAAATCCTACTGTTTCCCCGGATCCCACGGATCCCTTCCACTTGGGATCCGGCTAGCACAAAGCCAGGGATCCGTGGAACGCTCCTCTTTGCCCATGGGTATTTTTGGTTATGGGTCATGGGTCATGGGTTACGGGTTGATCCATGGTTTTCTTTCTAGATACAATGTATCTTGAGGATACAATGAACTTGGTTAAGTGGTATAAATAAAACCATGGGTTATGGGTCAAAACCATTTGCTAGTTTTTACTTATTTAGTATATACTTGTTTTTACCCATTTTGGTATATACTTAGTTAAGTATATGTTATCCCAATATGTAAACACTAGTTGTTGTACATATGTATATCTTAAGCATAAAATCACTTATACTAGTTTTAGTGTTTTATGTGAAAGCGTAAGTGTGTTAGAAAACTATTAGTTCAAACCATTTACGTATTTTATTTGTTTCGTTAAAATGATCTTACTTTTGTTATCGACAAAACACTAGAAGATCGTAAAATATAAATAAACGTTTTTACGGCTTATTTGTATTAACAGTTAGTTTGTTAAAACTAGCTAGGATGCAGGTATCCTAGTTGTTATACTAGTGAAGACGTGGAATTTATGTTGATATGGATGAATGTTTAGTTAAGTGCTTTTATGCAATAGATAGTTTGAATTAGTCTCTTGGACTAGAGATCGAAGTATATGATGCAACTATGTTTAAATGATGTATGATAGCTTGTTATACCTATTACTTGCTACGCTTAAGCTTGCCCTTTTAGTTATTAACCGTTTTTGTAGGTTAATGTGAAGCAAGTAAGGTCTTGGCTAAAAGGAGTAGGATCGAAAGCACGAATTTGGTAGTAATTGAGTTGTGCATATGAATATAGTTGTAGAGTACCAAGCTTGAGCAAGTTAAAGCCCCTTGTGTCGTAGAGTTTTAGTTATTTGAAATTGAAGAGTATTGTTGAAGTCATATTAAAGTCTTAAAGTTATAGTTGCAGAAATTGTAATGTGTTTAAGTGTTATGTAACTCGTTGAGTTAAAATTTGTGTAAAAGGTGTTAGGCAAAACACATGTATTTTAGTCAAGTGTATTTTCACGTGTCATTAGGACGGGACTTGTCCATACTATTAAAATATATGATGTTTTAACATATTCTGGAAAGATTTATGTTGTGTCGAGATGTGAAAGTCGGTTTTCCGGAAAATATATTTTGAGGAAAGAAGGATTTAGACGGCAGCTAAATGAAGATTTTGGTTGTAATTCGCGGCTAAATGTGATTTTCAGGTTTTGGTCATTTTCTAAAAATCATATAAAATCAAATGTAGCTCCGTTTGAGACGAGCCACCTATCGTTGAAAAGATATTTGAGTTACTTTCTTATAAAAATAATTTCAGAAGTTGGTTCTAATGAAAGTATATAGGAATACTTTATTTGTAAATTTGAAGTTTTTTTCTTTAGAAAAAATTATCGAGTTTGTTTGGGGCGTTTCAAAAACTAATTACATCGTGTCAAGCATAAAATATTCTTTTATTAGAAGACCACTTTTGTATATTTTTGGCCATTTTTTTAATTATTATTATTATTATTTGTTTGTGGGCCTTGAAATTTACTCACTCATAATCAAACGTGAGTTGTAATTTGAAAAATCACATGTGATTTGTTATTCGAACTTTAGAAGTCACAATACATATCATATGTGATTTCGTAATGTATAATATTCAATACCCATAAAAAGAAACAATTTTTTTTTTTTTTTTTTTTTTTTTTTTTTTTTTTTTTTTTGTCAAAAGTATATTCAAATGCCTGTCTATTGAAAGATATGAAAGTTATAGGGCCTGTTTGGATAAGTTTATTAAACGTAAGCCCATTCGGGCTTATTTTTTATGAGTTCTAAATTTACGGCTTATTTTGAGACTTGTCGGTTTATATAAGTTTATTAGCATATAAAAAATAAGCCCAAATGGGCTTACGTTTAATAAGCTTATCCAAACACCTCCTAGTCGCGATAGTGTATTTTTTTTTTAGCATTAACGATTACCGTTTACAAGATATTTTGTTTCTTAAAATAAAAAAGGGTTTTGTTAAACAATGCTCACTAAGCAATGTTTAATATGAATATAAAAGGAAAGTTAAACTTTGTTAAATAAAAAATGACATATATTTAAGTTAATTTATTGTGCATAAAATGCATAATTACTTTAAATATGAAAAAAGAAACAAATTATTTAATGTGTTTTAAACATTGTCAGTGGGCATTGTCTAGCAAAACCATTAAAAAATAGAAAGTGAGTTTCTACTGTTTTGATGAGATCTTTACATTTTATCAGTTTTTTCTCTAATTGGTTATATATATTTTTTTAGATTTGCTAAACAATTTATACTGAACTCGTATATTGCATAACTTATGTATATTTCTAATTATCAAAATAATAATTATTAAAATGATAATGAATGAGATCATATAAGAAAAATGATTGTTGTGTCTAATAATAATGGCTATTTATGTATTTAATAATTTGATTTGTTAATTTGAAAAAACAATTGATAAGTAATTAGAGTAAGAAAGTACATGATACAATTATATAAGTGATTTATGCATTAAACATGTATTTAGATATGTGTTTTAGGTCCAAAAAATATTATTCATTGCATAATTATATAGTTCTAATTATTTTAAAAGAGTAAGGGCCTGTTTGATTACTTCTTAATGAATTAGTTAAGGGCCAAGTTCTAAATCGGTCAAAGGTTGGGCGTTTGATATAATATTTTTTTGCCTCTTGATCATTCAACATGCTTCTGAGTGATTTTGCATAAGGCGAACCTACACCATTCAGTAGCTATTTTAATCTTTCTTTTGGCATTGTTTTCATTTATTTATTTATTTGTTCCCTTAACAATTCAAAACTTTATGAAGTCTTTTCATTTAAAAACTTTACAACACGGGCCTAAAGACATTAGAGTAACATATACATATTCAGTTGATCGTTGGCCCACATCGATGTTACAAGAAATATATACATTTCAATTATAAATTTAGACTATCAAATTCTTAATTCGTTCAGTAAGTAGTACTTGTCATTAATCAAGTCTTATTATAGAAATTTAAATTGGTAATTGGAGTCACTCGTTCAGAACACTTGCCAAATACATTCTTTTTGTTCAGCACCAATGTCATTCATAGCCGTTGAATTATTCACGCTTTTAAATCATTCAGCGCTAAATCATTATGTTTTACCAAACAGCCTCTGGATGATGTTAAACTATGAAATATTTGATGTTCGTTAAATATTAATTATTTATTATGGAATGTTTAAACAAAACCTAAAAATGCGGTGCTTAGCAATTTTATTATTTTTATTTATTATTTTTTCTAAATCATTAATTTTTAAAAAACATTATTACAGTAATAAAATGTAAAAAGATAATGTGTATATTAGATTTAGGAAAGTATATCCGAAGCATATATTTAACTTTTTTTTGACAGGTAACTTTCCAACTTAGGTTTTACCACCCCTTAAATCAAGGGGCCCTAACCACCACATCGACCAGACTATGTTGTCTTAACCGGGTCCACGCTAGCACGATAAACCAACCAACCCCAAATAAAGAAAGAAAGAAACTCAAATCCTTTCACTTCCATCACTTTCCCCCTTTACCTTTACCACTCCCTTCACCATCACCGTCACACCATGACCGACACCGGCAGATCCGGCGGTAAAATCCTGAAATACAAACGCACCACCACTCGAACTACCCCATACGACCGTCCTGTTCAACCACCACCACCACCACCGGATAACCCTAATTGGCTAACCGCTCCTGCCAAACTCGTTGCTAGCGGTGCTACGAAGCTTCTTTCGTCGCTCTGGAACCCTAATACCTGGGATAAGTCTTCATCTTCTTCTTCTTCTGAAGAAGAAACTGATTCTGGTTCAGGTTTGTGATTAGGGCTTTGTTTAGCGTTACGATGTTATCGAATTATTATAATTCACACCTTTTTTGTATGATTAGTTGTATGCCTAGTAAGATAATTCAGACGCCGAATTGACGATATTATTGAATTAGTATAATTCACAGCATTCTAGGGTTTGTTTAGCGTTACGACATTATTGAATTAGTATAATTCACACCTTTTTTGTATGAGTAGCTGTATGCCTAGTAAGATAATTGACACGCCGAATTGACGATATTATCGAATTAGTATAATTCGCAGCATTCTAGGGTTTGTTTGACGACGCGGTTTTAGGAGATGTTTTGAGTAAGCGTATTCTCGGAAGAGGAATAAGAAATTAGAAAGTAAACCTTCCGAAATCATTAAGTTTGATTGAGTAATTAGGGCTTTGTTTAGTGTTACGATATTATCGAATTAGTATAATTTACACCTTTTTTGTAGGAGTAGTTGTATGCCTAGTAACATAATTCAGACGCCGAATTGACGATATTATTGAATTAAGTATAATTCGCAGCATTCTAGGGTTTGTTTGAGGACGCGCTTTTAGGAGATGTTTTGAGTAAGTTTATTCACTTTTGTCTTTAGGCGGTTAACGTGTGGGACGTTGATGGTGGAAAATTAGGAAGCGGAGATAGTTGTATATTATTTAAACTTCGGGAATCGGGACTATCATTGTTGTGTATCATAAGTGGCTAATTGGGGCTATAAAGTGTACTAGTTGCCTTTGTGTGAACCATTTTATTTTTAAATGCATTTGAAATGATCTAGATGGACACGTATACTAGGTACACGGGATCAGGAATAACTTTGTGTTATTGAACTAGAAATTTTGATTTGAGCAATTGGGTAGTTTAATTGATATGATTTTGCAGAAGATGAATCTGGAGATGATGAAGACCCTTCTGATGCGGTAGACGAGTTGAATCAGGTAATTGCTTAAGTCCTTATTCTCATCGTTTGTTGTATGTGCAGTGATGACTTCTGAGCATATATTAATTGTTTATGTAATTGATTGAGTCGCATAAGTTTTTTGTAACTCTTAGTCGGCTAGGTGCCTAGGAGCTGTAGCTTAGGGAGTATAATTTGGTAGGCATGCTACAGACATGCTTATTATAGTTGCTAATTATGTAGGAGCCCGGGAAATTTTGAAGCCTTATTGCCTTCACCCTATGTGTTAAGGATTTGCAAGCCATAGATTCTGTCCCAAATTGTATAACTCCCAAAATTTGAATGGGAGCAGACCCCTTTGCACTTTTTTGTTGGTTTTTGTCAGGAATGCGAACATTTCATGCATTGTTTAAAGGATCACCTGGTATGTAGTGATGGATTTTGTGTATGTGCATTGCTGTTACATGGTTGGCAGATGTGAGTCTGTGACTTAAGGTAGAGGCCTAAACCTCTACATAATTCTGTATTCTTTTAAGAGTCTGTCTTTAGGTTCCACAACTTCATTGACCCTTCTTTTTCTGTGAGTTCAGTGGTATGATGTATGGTAGTATAAAGAAAAGAGCACTGTCTGATATGGTAGCATTTTCTATGATATTGATATGTGAGATGATCATACTACTGACCTCTTGTTGCTAAGGAGCTCTTTCAATGCATAATGTTCATTTAGCAATGCGTCAATGCCCATCATAGGATTGTTGGCAGTATTGCTTCATATTGGGCCGTCTTTTATGTGTATTGGTATCAATGTTTAAAAAGTGTTTGAGCAAATTAGGAGGTTTAGTCATTAGTGATCTTCTGTGCTAAATTGCCTAATTACTAGTTAAGCGATTTTATGTTGGTCATTAAAAATTCAAACATAATCTAAACTAATAAGAAAAGGCAATTGACAAAAGCATTTACTGATCTTTGCTTAACTTTTAGAATATTTCTACTCGGTACTAGTTTGCTAATTATTGCATAGTTGGCTGCTTTAGGGAACTTAAGCATGGATTTATAGAAGAATGTATGTTAATAGTTGTGACAACCTTAAAACCATGATGCCAGTTTCACATTCTTTCAGCTAGTGTTTTGAGGCAATGGGCAATCAAAAGGAAATTTGATTGCATGCTAATGTTAAGGTAGAATATGTTAGTGCAATACAAAAGTGTTAACTATATTTTGTTACAGCAGCAGCAAGGCAGCTTATCTCAGAAGAGTCAAACCTTGCATCTGATTGAGCAGCTACTTATGCTTGAACAATTTTCAAGGTATCTATTGGTCAATATATTTTACAATTACTTTCTGGATAACATTTCTCTTTTTGGTTAATTCTGTTCTCTTTAGTCTTTGCTGAATTGGATAATGCTAAAATTTCGCACTTTGGTGTCAGCATATAGTAATCAGATTCTATGATGATTGTTTCTCTATCAGTTTTGGTTTGGAGTTCATGTGCTTTTTAGATGAAACTTCATCAGTAATAATTTGAAACTGGGGAACCCATGGTGGTTCTCATAGTTATTTCAACCTTGCTGGTATTTAAGTAATATATAACCTGCTTATTAATGGAACATTGCATACAATCCAGTTATTAGTATTGAGAAATGTATACTACATGTTTGACGTCAAGGACACATCTCTAATTTGCTCTATTATGTATTTCTTGATTTAGTAGTAGTCTTTTTATATGAGTTCAGTTATATTTTTCGTATTTTTAGTTGACTTTCAAAGATTACGGAAGTACATGCTTAGTGATATAGCTCTCACTGACAGTGTATGAAATATATTTTTATTTTATTGTAGTTTAAGCTAGTGGGATAACTGAAACCGTATTACATTTCAACTTATCTTACATAGAAGCTAGAAGCTGTGCATATCCTTTTTTTGTCCCAAAATGGGCCAATAAGTTTAATGTGGAAATAACATACCTTAGTACTACTGATTTGGGCTTGCCTTTATTTGCGTATAAGCGTATTCATGTAAGAATGGCAAATACAGCGTATCTACTTTGTCTCATTGTCTGTTGTCTTTACTTAGTGATCACTTTTAACATTTCTAACAGGGAAGAGAGTGATAGACTGATAGAGATCATGAAATCACGAGTTTTAGATTATTCAATGAGAGAGGGTGGAGATGCAGGACCAAGTACGATCCGTAATAGCACCTACGATGGTATATCTAGGAACATCTGTAACATGTTTTTCCACTTCACTTTCCTTGATATCGATGAATGATTTCTTTTATGGTAATTTATAAACAGAGACTCCTGATATCCGCAGCCAAGCTATTATGGAAGCAAAAAAGTGGGTTGAAGAGAACAAACTTAAATCTGGCTTACAATCAAACTTGGACAATGGATTCTATGCTCTTAAATCTGCTGTGACACCACAGGTTAGGCTTTCACTTGTCTGATTCGATAAATTGTCCTTTAAGAATATGTTATTTGGAACTTGTATACTCCGTATATGTTTAGATATAAATGGTGATGGTACTATGTTTAACAAGATACCTGAAGTGTGATATCATTTTACTACAAATGTACAGTTAGATTCCTTCTTAAGTCTTAAGATAGATGATATAGCACAGCTAGTTCGTCACATGATTAACCTGTGTCACGTGAAAGTACACGTGGTTAGAAACCCATAGCATCCTAATAAAGGAATCAAATGGAGGAGAAAAGACAGAAATCTAGAGACTGTCTTTGTTTAGCTAATTTTATCTCTTCTTTAACTGACTCATGAAGAAAGTTATGATCTGAAGTTATTTTTTGAACAGTATTTAGGTTAGAAAAATGATTGTTAGACCTACTAATCATGTCTACAAATGAACCTAATGATTTGATTGGTTGATTTAAAAAATTGATTGGTGGGAATTTAGAGAGAGAAAATACTTAATGCAATTGTACAAGTGATTTATGCATTAGGTATATATTTAGGCTTGTGTTGTAGGTCTAAATAGCATAACTCTTTAGGTTAATGCTGGCTTATGGGTTAAACTTAACAAGTTTGAGGGTTAGGGAAAATAGAGTCTCACATGATTTGTTTCATATCGAATTCTGTGATTATTTCTATGTTTTCTCAGAGATAAAGTATTAGACCTTCTAGCTTTTTTTTATATATCTGTGCTTTAAACTTGTACTATTGTTGCGTTCTTCTTAAAGTGAACATGTGAGTATTTGATGTTCTGTTTGAAATGTATTTTATGTATGAAACATGAATGATATGGTTTTTACCAACTTGCATTTACTGATGTTTTACGGAAAATTATCCTTCGAACTTTTATCAATCTATGATCATTTGTGTTACTAAAAGTAACGTTCAGTACTTCAGTGTCTTTTATGCCCTCTTTATTATGCAGCTTATCTTAATAACTAAGTACAAATCAATGTATTATCCAGGCCACTGAAGGGGATGCAGGGATTGCAGGCTCACCGATTGATGTAGCCAAATCATACATGAAAGCGCGTCCCCCATGGACATCTCCTATAACTTATGACAAATCGCCAACCCCATCACCATTGGCAGCAGATTTGTTCAAGGAAAGAACACCATATTCTGGTGGTGGGACTTCTTTCTCATCAGCAAAGGTAATAATCTAATGCATCACAAGTTTATATGCAGCCTATCATTGCATCCTGTTTTTCTAGGTAGAGACTGATATATTCCTATTAAAGGTTACTTTACTATTGTTGTTGTCCCGTAGAGTCTCCCAAAAGAGGCAACCTTTGATTTGGCATGTAATTTAATGAGAACTTCTGGCTAATGATTAAATACTTAAAAGTGTCCCTTCATAAGGAAAAAAAAAGAATGAAAAACCTATGGATCAAAATCATGGTCACCAATATATTGAAAATATGTAAGTGATTGTATTTTTGCTGAAAAAGGTAACAATTCCTCTTTTTTGGACACCCTGACATCAGAGTGTTGCTTTTTTATTTTGAAGGGGGGGGGGGGGGGGGAGAGGGGGGGGGATAAAGGGAGTTTCTTGGGAGAAGAGAAGGTGACATTCATACTGAACTTTTTCTCTTCTGTCTGAGATCTATCTTTTGCCTGATTTATTAACTCTGTCATGCTACAGAGGGATTATCTTTCGGCTGGATCATGGAACATCCAGGAAGAAATTCGTCGGGTTCGTACCAAGGCAACCGAAGATATGCTAAGCAGCCATCGATCCATGAAACATGCACCATCTACTTTTGAGTATAATACTACAAGATTTTCTTTATTAAATGACAAGTTTGTAGTCGTGGGAAGAGATGAGGCGATTAATTTCGGAACACCTAAATGTGCTAATGAAATTGTGAACCTGGATTCAGATGAGGGTACTCCAGGCCTCTCAGGTTAGTGTCCTAGTGTTTTCAGATTATCTCAAAATGCTGAGTGAAAATTTTGGCAAATATTACTTGTTTTGAATTATATGTCAATTCTGAAATACACAAGAATTAAAATCACTCTTATTTTAATAATCAGATATTAGGGCTGCTCAAGATGATTTACCAACTGAAATGTCAGGCCGGGAGCAATATCAGGTATAAGAACAAACCTATGCTAATTAAGTTCATTTTTTTGGAAGCATGTAGTACCTCCTGAGTTCCGGGTCCCTACAACCATAAAATATGGAAACTTCCCATTTTTTTTCCGCACTTTTTTCAAAAACAGTTCACTATAGGCATTCTTAACTTGAAACTTGATATTGAATGGAATAATTCCCCATTCAACTTGAACCTGAGTTCATACTTTGTCTCTATCTTGCCATGACAAAGGACCTTTATGTCACTGAATTAGTACACATGTAAGTGTTGCAATGATTATGGGAAACGACTATTTGTATACAGTATAATGCTAATAGTAGTTTTGGAGGATTCTCGTCGGTGACTATTTTGACCCCTTGACTTGCCATTTTTTTTTTTGGCCAACACGCCTATGCTGCTACCTTTTTTTTATTTCTTTTCCCATTAATTTTTCAATTAATAGACTTTTGGCTGTTATACAAAGGGTAATTCAGACAACAAGCAAACCACCAGGAATTCTAGTGACAGAAACGGTCTAGAAAAAGAAGACAACACGCAACGTGACCAGGAAAACAACAAAAAGGTTAATGATTTGGTAGAGAAGAATTGTTATCTGATGACTGAATCACTAGATATTCCGCCCATCAATTTTTCTCAGGGCAGCTCTAACAACGATGACCACAGTTTGTCTACAAAGATAGACGACACGTCTGAAAACCGAGCTGTGACAAGAGCTGGTAGAAACACTCGAAGAGGGAGAGGAAGAGGCAAGTGATGTGAGGTTAGTATTGTAACTTAGCTTACTTCATGCTGTATGAATGAAATGTCATTCATGCAAGTGCTACTACATTGTAACTTTAATTGATAGTCTTACTTTATGGTTGCTGCAATTTGATTAGTGAAACTAGTTTCTCTTTCAGTTTTTAGGGTAGACGTAGGTAGACTGTATTGTCGAGTCTCGGTATTTTGAGTTTATGACTAATCTTAGTGTTTGACCGACCATCTGTAACTTAAAAATCATATAGTAGATCTACTATGTGATTAATGTATTGTATTTATTGCAAAAACTTGATTTTTACGTTGACTGTGTTGTGGTTTCACTGGTCTTTAACCACACAGCTTACTAGTTTTGGCGAATAACAAATGTGACTTTAAAAGTATCTGTTAGAAACAAATCAAAATGTGGCGATATACATATTTGGACAAGATGTAGATACAATTTTATTTTATGTATTTGCAATTACTACATAAAGGTTAATGGTTCAAATACTCGTAATGGTATCAATTTCAATTGTCTTAAGAGGATGAAGTGAATAACAACATGATGTTTACTAGCTTAGTTGTTATTGATAGTTTATACCAAGTAAGTTGATAATAACCACAGTAATACTTTTCCTTTGTGTACGAAAGAAACACAACTGAACCACCTTTAATGACGAGGGTAACCCAGGATTCTACCGTATTATATAACATAGTTACAACTTCGAAAGGTCACCAATAGAAACAGTTGCATGTTATAGCTGATACCGACATGAAAATTTGTATCAATGCTATAGACATAGTTACTCAATGCCTTAGAAAGTTCTTTGGTAAGCAAGTTGATTGTGAATTTCAAAGAAAAGAGGTTACTACTACCCATTCTAAATATAAGAGGTTACTACTCATTCTAAATATCTGAAAGTTCCCATAAATCAGTACTCGGAATTTTGTAGTCCGAATCTTCTATGATCTTGTCGTGTAAAGATCAACAAACAAAGACACTTGACAAATACGGAGTAGTAAGAAACTAACTCACAAAATCTTCAACCGTATAAAGTAACCAGTTTTGCCATTTAACAACAAGTTCGTTGTCACGAATACTTAAGTTTGAATCTTCTCACGAATCTTGTCATGTAAAGGTTGAAGAAACAAGAAAGACAACATGATAGTCAAAAACTAATTTACAAAATACTCTACTAAGACTGTTTAAATCAATAGCAACTAGTTGGTGCTTACAAAACTATAAATGTTTAGCTTGGATGGTATTCAGCTCGTCCTCTAAATAGTCGGTGCTTGAACCATAACAAGAACCGACCCTACTTATTTTGCTGAGCTAAGAGAAAAACCTCTAATACAACATACTTCCCTATATTCAACCCTCTAGAAAATTTATATCCGTTTTTTTTGACAAAAAGATAACTCGGATCAAGAAAACAAGAGGACGAGGAAAAGACCAAACATAGATTACAAAACTTTCCTAACTGGCATTCACATTTCTATACAGACACACATATTTACAGGGTGGTGTTATTTTACTCCACATACTGTTCAAGACATTGTTTTAAATTCTGAAGAGTAACTGGCTTTGTTATAAACGAGTCCATACCATTCTCGAAGCACTCTTCTGCACTTTCTGACATCGCATTTGCAGTCATCTGGTCAATAACATCATGTTTCGTTAGTCACAAAAGTCAATGGTTTATAAAGAGACTATAATTATACACTGCACAGCTAGATACTATAGGTGATAATTTCGACCCATTGTGGGTAAATGGGTCAATTTGGATTATATTTTGCCTATAATGGTGTTAATGGAATGAGCTGGTCAAAAGTCACCAAAAATGCTTAAAACCTCCTAAACAATATGGAGTACAGAAAATCAAAAGAATCACGGAAATGATACTGCATTTGATAGACTAATTACGCAAATCCTACAACAAGTAAGGCAATTCACGATGGTTAAGATATTCAACTTCATGGCACTTACTGCGATTATGGGAATTCTCCTTGGCTCTTCCAAATTTTGATCATATGAAGGAGAAGCACATGGCTCAACTCCAGCCTTCGTTGCTTCATCCCAATTGCCTGTTCTCTCAAATGAACGAATGAGTCTAGTAGCTTCAAGCCCATCCATTACAGGCATGCATACATCCTGAACATTACCCAAAATCACAAACATAATGCAAAATTAACAAAGATGATGGATTTCAATTTAGCAGGAAAATCACACTATTTACTTGAGATGTAGAAAATAGTTAAATACCATAAGAATGAGATCATATTTGCACTTCTGAACAGCACGTACAGCTTCAGCTCCATTATTGACAATATCCATGTCTTGATTCAACTGCTTCATCATCCGCTTTGCCACCATCACATTGACTACATGATCTTCCACAAGAAGAATTTTCGGTTTCTTTTCTGATTTAACAATTTCTTGCTGGTTGCTAGAACTATGCTCTGAGCTTCTATCGGAATCTTTTCTCGCCTCACACAAGTGACTGGAATGCTTATCGGAAGGAGAGCATGAAGAAACGGGTAGGTCGTCATGGTTCTCTTTCTTATTGCAATTTGCGTTTTCAATATCTGAGTTACACTTTGAAGAACTTTCGGGTTCTGATGAGTTGTCAAAACTAGAAAAATCATCATCCATTGAAGTAAGTATTTCTTTTGGACCAATTCTATCTTTGTGAGTGATTCCACAACCATTAGAAGTAAACAGAGAGCCTAAAGTGTGTGGCTGGAATTGGAAAAAGCCACAAGTAATGTCATCATCTGTAGACTCGTTATCAGCCATATCTCCAAACTCGTCAGTATCATCTGAACTATCACACGCATGTGAAACTTTATAAGGTAGAGTGAATGTGAATGTCGATCCACAATGTTCTATGCTTGATACGGTGAGATGTCCTCCCATGAGCTCAACCTGAGGTAGATTAGCCGGAACCATAATAAGTTTATAATGTATGGATAAACATCTCATGCTTCTTCTGATTATAAAAGAATGGCTACTATTAATTTGCGCACACACAAAAAAAGTACTTTTTGGTCATTTATCTACCAATTTTTTATAAGTACATCCCCCGTTCTATTTAAAATATATTATCTCGTTCTAATTATCTTCCTGAATCTGCAATAACGTTCCCATTTTGTTAGATTACACAAAATTATCCATTATAGAAGACTTTACCAGTTGTTTGCAGATTGCTAAACCTAATCCAGTCCCGCCATATTTACGCTGTGTATCTGCACCGGCTTGCATGTATTTCTTGAATAAATTTGGCAACGCGGTTTCTGATATCATAGTTTACAGTTAATACATGAAAACAACTTATTTGATAAGACAAACAGCTAGAAAAGTTGCCAAACATAAGAAAACTGGGAACTCAAAAGGTACCTGGTATTCCTATCCCTGTATCCTTAACATCACAGCGTATCCACACCACAGTTTCATGTGAATGAGGTTCATTCTCCAACATGGCTCCATTTTGTGAAACTGATGAGTCATCATTTTCCATCTTTTGTTCTTGCTGGCCTTCGGGATGTGGGTCTGCTACTACATAAAGATTGATCTCAACCTTCCCTTGGTGGGTAAACTTGATAGCATTACTGCACAAAATAATCGAAAGGTATTTGGTAAACTCCAATTTGGGTAATTAATAGACCCGTGTAAAGCTTTTAATAAAAAATTATTAAACAAGTAGTTTAACAATGTTGGTAGTCATACCTGATCAAGTTGGTGAGGATTTGTCGTATCCTTAGAACGTCACCAATAACCTGAAATCAAACTATGATGTTAACATAAAATTTTATTTTTCAGATAAGCTTCAATTTACTTTTAATTTTTATTGATTTATTGAAGATCTAACCTCCACGGGAACATCATCTGATACATGTCCTTCCAAAATTAGCATCTTTTTTAAGGATGCTGCAGCAGTTTGAAGTACATGCTTGATTACCTCTCTAGGCCTAAATTTTGTAGCCTCGAGCTTCATAACACCTGAGAAGAATTACGCAAACATTAAGCGCCTGTCTTTGATTAAATATAAGAAATACTAATTATAAAAGAAGGACTAGAAATTAACCTGACTCGACTTTGGAAAGATCAAGAATGTCATTTATAAGCTGAAGGACTAAATCACCAGAAGACAACATGACACTCAAGAGTTGCTTCTGATCTTTATCGAGTTTTGTAGTTGACAGAATCTCAGCCATGCTGACAACCCCGGATAATGGGGATCTTATCTCATGTGACATGGTTGCTAACATTTGCTTTGCTCTCATTGTTTCCTCTGTGATATGAATTGTTTTGTTAAGTTCAGTCTCCTTCGCCTTCTGCACTGCTATTTCTTCTCTAAGTTTCGCCATTTTTTCTCTTTTTTTCACCTATATAGGAACATCGAATCCTTACCTTTTCTAAATGTGAAACAATTAGTTTAGAATGTAAACAAGTTAAGTGCGATCTAACCTGATCAGTGATTTCCATACCCATATAATTCACACCAAGTTTCTCACCATCTTTACTGAAAACAGGTTCGACGTATATTAAAAATGTTTTAGCCCCAAATAATTCAGTCTCGAAAGTGATTTCTCTCTTTGCTGGTAATCCTCTCTCAAGAACTTCTCTTTTGAAGTCTTGTGATTCTTTTACACCGCCACCTTTGAATATCTCAACGTCTGTTTTTCCAATAATATCCTGCAAATAAAATTAGAAACAAGATAAGACAGGTGCTTGTTTTCACTCTAATGATTGTATGAACCAAAAATTTAATGTTGATAGTGAGCACGTTACCTCCTCTCCCAGACTTGGAAAATGATTATAGATGAAACGATATCGCAAGTCTTTATCCTGTAGAGCATAAAAACAAAACAATCATCCATTTGTTACGAAAAATACTATCCCTGGGTGTTCAAATACTGGTCAACCAAATAGCTTAACCCGTACTTTTCTTGCTCGGAATTTTTTGGTTTTTGGTTTGAACTTGGGTGAAACTAGATAAAAAAGTGGTTTAATGATTTACTTTTTAGTTTGGAACTTTTTCATTGCCCCTGCCCAGAATCCGAATGAGCGTATTACAGAAGACATAAATATTTAGTTAAACCACTCTGATAACCCAAATCCAAATCTGATTATTCGAATAACACATCAGAAATAACAAAGTGGTTTAGGTGACCCACTTTTTGGTTTGGATATTGGGTTGACTTTTGGTTAGGGAAAATTTACATAACCCGTACTAGTAACCCATTTGACCCATAACCCGCCACAATGAAAACCTCTAAAACTAACATGATGAACACAAGCAATCACCAAAAGCGAAAAAAAGGTAAAGCACAGTACCTGATGTCCGATGACAACAGGTGCATTTTGAAGAACAAAATGCAAGAAATTATCAGCTCTTTTCAAGATATGCGAAAGCTCTTCAACAGGCGAAGATTGTTTCTCAAGATTTTCAATACTTTCCTCCAGTTTCTCCAAAAGTATCTGCTCTCGCTGAACACTTGCTTCCAACAATTTTCCTAAATGCAAAGCCTGTTGCTTCCAATAAATTACGGTATCATACTCTGCATCTACTTCTACCCGTTTATCCTCAACAATAACATCATTTCTTTTTCTAGGAACATCTTGAAATATATCATAACCCTCTTCCAACACAGAAACCGGACGTTTATCACCTCCATAATCCTCTTCAAAACGGTGTTGTTCAAATATCTCCAATTTTCTTAACTCGACTTCACGTTGTTGTTTGCTCAAAGTTTCAAGCTCTTCCCTTAGAAGTCTCACAACGTTTTCCTGTTTATATTCCCAGTTCTGTAAGAGATTGGATAACTGGGATGACCCTTTTTCACTATAACTTGTGAGCTCTACTAGTCGTTTAAAGTCAACTACACTAGGCTCTTCAACAAAGAGATCCTCTAACATATGGTCATGGAGTCCTACTTTTTCCACGTTAAACTTTTTTCCAGCTTCGTCAATGCCTTCAGGCCACATCGAAGTTAGAACTTCAACCTCCATATCATCAACTTGGTCCACTTCCATCTCGTGCACCATTTTAGAACATACAAATGATCAAATTACCAGTATCAATATCAGATTTTTCTAAAGATTGTTGATTTTGAGCATCCGGGAACAAAATTAGCCGTTTCTTTCTGCAAATAAAAATTTGTGAACTCGTGATCAATAATAGTTTACCATAAGAAATTCATTATAAGTAAAGCATCTATCGCTTTATGCAGAGGCAAGCAAAATTCACAAAGATTTTTCTACTCAGCCTTCACTAAACAAAAACGCCCTGGTGAACCATGAACACGTCATGGTGCACCAGGACCGCATATTTTGCACACCCTTTAACGACCATATAGCCTATCATCAAATTTGCCTACAACTATACATGAGCAATTAAAAGGTGGCATATTTCCAAAAAATAACCAGTGATCATATAATCAAATCATTTAATACGTTAGCCATACTACTATTCATCATCAAATTCAAAAACTTCAAATTTCAAACAAAGATACCAAAGTCGGATACTCACCAATACATATTCCTCAATGACATGATCCACATAAATCCTCAGTTCTCTGTTTATACTTCCAAAACAACATGAACACCAATCAACCAATACTCGACAAAGCTCGAATTCCTTAAAGATTGACACCCAATAATCTTTTTCCACTAGCTTATAAACTTATGCCACCTTGATCAAAAAGTTATTGGCAGAAAAAGCCCATCTCATAATCATCCTCTGCAAGCCTTTTTGCACTATAGATCTGGAAAGTATCTCAGAAATGCTCAGTCAATGAATAAAATAAGCACACAGCTTGTATTAATCATACAATAAAAAAAATATAAGTAAAAAAGAGAATGTGGTTAGACAAACCATGTGAGAAGAGAAGAAGCTCAAAAGACCATGTGCATTTCAGCATTTGACAACAATATATAAATATAGTTTATAGACTGACAGTAATTATTTACTATTTATTCAAGAATCTGTCACAGACATTTATACAACAACACACATTGGTGTGCATTCATGATTTAAACACATCTGCATTATAACATGCAACTTAAATAGTTAACTGTTTCTTAATTATTATTATTATTTAACTGTTGTTAATGGGTGTTTCCTTTTCGGTTTTTAAGGATGCCACTGCCATTTTAGTACAAAAATATCTAACCATCATATCATCAATTATCAAAGTGGCTAGTCAATCAGCATGATGTAACGACGCTAGTATTTTTAGGCGGCTAGATGAAGGTCACAAACAAACATCAGTTAAATCGTGTACATGTGAGTTAAAAACTGGCCACGTTGGCCTCGTGATCAACACATATTGATGTTTTATAAAAACTATCTGAGTTCAAACCTCGCTAGTTACACTCTTACACATCTTACACAAACCTCGCTAGTTTATAGACTGACCTAAAAATGTAACTAAATAGATGTGACAATAAGTTATTGTTTTGTGAAAACTGGCCACGTCTAATAATATGAAATCTTGAGGTGGCCAAGTGATCAACATATTGATGTTTTATAAAATTATCTGAGTTCAAACCTCGCTAGTTACACTCTTACACATTTTGAGGCGGCCTAAAAAGGGTCAGAAATAGTCACGAGATGCTATCCGATTCAAAAACTTGTGGAAAGAAAAAAATGATTTGAAGACCTAAAAATGTGACTTAACACATGTGTCAATACAAGTTTATGCATATAATTAAGCATATCAGTTAAGCATGTCAATCAATGCTCGCGGAAAAATATAACATATTTATCTGTTTTTGGAAAAAAAAAAATAAATAACATGTTTATCTGTTTTTAGCTCAATTGGTATCTACCTCTGAAAAATCTATAGGTCCACCGGAGAGATTTTGTGGATAAAAGGTCAAAGATTCGAGTCTTGGCTCATGCCTACTTCAGTTCTGGACCAAGAGAGTTAACAGAGCTATTTTTTGTAAGATGAACAATGACTGATACTAAAAAGCACCCGATATCAGAATGTTCCCGCCAATTCATACTCTGAGGCATGACGGAGTGGATGCGGGTAAGGCATCAAGTAGCATTAGGGTACACCATTCCTTGTGAATCGGGTACTTGAGTTGGAGGACCAAATCGAGCTCGGAACCCGCTCGAAAATTACCTTTGTTCTCTATTTTTTTTTCTTTTTATGAAAGGTAGTGTTAGGGTAGGATCGGGTACCACTCCGTCTAGTTAGGGTAGTATTGGGGTAGTTTTGAGTTGGAAGGTTTTTATTGGATAGAGGTGATGTGGCACCCCCAGGGTATTAGAGTATTAGGCAACCACTCCTCCCTCCCTGATGATATAAGGCTTGTCGCAGTGGGAGGTTGGCAAATCGGTTGGGCATCAAAAATATAGACCCTCGACCACATCGGTCGTGTATCAAATTTTTGCATATCGGTTGCATTTTGAACCGATGTGGTTTTATGCGTTTGTATCTCAAATCTTAAAATGTGACCGTTTGGTCATTCAATTAAAAAAAAAAAAAAAAAAAAAAAAAAATTCAAACCAAATTTACCACTCTATAAATACCAACTTCACCTCAAACACATTTCTTAACACACAATTTCAATCACAATTCAACCTCCAAATACTTCTTAACACAAGATTTAATATGGCTTGCCGTCTCCCCCATTCTGTTGAAGATATGCAAGTGTTCGTTCAAAATCAATGTAATATCGACGATGAGGCTCGGAAACAAGCTATTATAAGCGTCATCGAATTGTTTGACCAGGCGAAAGCCGAGAAGGAACAAACGAGACAAAACTACCAGAGTTGCAACGACATTACTCCTGAAAGAAAAGCTGTGATCGAAATTTTTTTGAAAGATCAAGCCCGCAAAGATCGCGAGGTTGCTGACAAGTTGTGGAAAGCTGTTTCGATGATAACGAACAACATCAGCACCAAAATCAATTGGAGCTATCGGGAGAACAAAGACGATGGTGTTGGTGCATCAACTTCGACTACCAACTTCGAGCTACCGGGGGAACCTCTGTTCGAGGGATTTGCCGGTTCTCGTACTCCCTCGTATGACTCTGCATGCGGGGAGCATTCAGATTAGATTTATGATTTATGTATTTCGTCTTGTTTTTATTTAGCATTGTAACATTTTAATTATTAATGAAATTTTAGTTTATGTTAAAAATGTTTTTTTTTTTTTTTTTTAAAAAAAAAAAAAAAATCCTTAGGTCGTCGAGTGAGGCATCCAGGTTGTCCCAGATCGCTGGAGAGAGAAAGCTGACGTGGCGCAAAATGTCCCAGGTCATCTCAGATCGCGACTGTGACCGGCCTAAGAAAAAAGAATAAAAGATGGAGTGAGTGAGGAAATTTAAATTTAAAAAATGGCAGGCAAACCAGGCTGTTCCCCGCCACCTTCCGAGGTTAACGCATATCCAGGGCGCGTTGGGATCCACGCGCTTCTTTATATTTTTTTGGCTCCTTGTTATCAGGCACTTTTATCTCAACCAATTAACTGTTTTTTTAAAATAAACTTATTTTACTGCTCCCCATTTGTTTGTATTGTGGATTATAATATATTAATTTACGTGTACAAGTGGCGATTGATGCAATGATTTTGAGTTTTTTATTTAAAGCTACCTGGTTAAACGTACTTAATTCATATACGTTAAAGGTACTTAAAACGATAAATGAGTCATCATGCAGTTTTGCAATTTAATAAAAGCTAGCAGCGCAACTTGTTATCTGTTTGCATTCCATTAATATGTAAATTTTATTTTGATGAAATAAAATGTTTGGAAGTTCAAACTCTTTTGAGTAAAACTTTTATGGGTAAAAGCCATAAAATAACAACGTATTTTTCAAATTTTGCCGACTTGAAACACTTACTTTTTTATTACCTTACTTCACCAACGAACTTTTAAAATTTTTTCCGACTTCACCCATATGACCCGTTTATATTAAAATAAAAACTGAAATGACTATATTACCTTTTTATTCTATAAAATTTGTTCCGACTTCACCAACGAACTTTCAAAATTTGTTCAAACTTCACCCATATGCCGAGGGTAACATAGTCATTTCAGTTATTATTTTAATATAAACGGGTCATATGGGTGAAGTCGGAACAAATTTTGAAAGTTCGTTGGTGAAGTAAGGTAATAAAAAAGTTAATGTTTCAAGTCGGAAAATTTTGAAAAGTAAGTTGTTATTTTATGGCTTTTACCCAACTTTTATTGATTTGTGTTTGAATTTAAGCTCGAGCATAGTAACATGTCCAAAATATAAATAATTTTGCGTAAATTGACGGTGTATAGCGAAAAATAATTATATTTGTGAACTTGTGTTTCGATGTGACTCTTGATGAAACATTTACGAGTTCAATATGTAGTAACTGCGAGAAAAACAAACGTATGAGTTATAAATAAAAAATGATAGAAGTTTGAGGATTAAACAATATTTAAATTTTTAATTTAGTGATCGATGTTACCAATTTTAATTAAGGGTATTTAAAAGATGTCATTAGTGTAATTAAAAAAGTAATTTAGGCAAAACACTTTACTTAATTTTAAATGGAGAGAGATCTTCTCAAGTTATTTATAACTTGATTGACCAAGTTGCAATTATCAACCATTGGATAAAATCCAATGGCTCAAATCATCTCATGTTCTTTTGATTTGAGCCATTGGATTTTATCCAATGGTTAATAATTGCCCAACTTGATCAATCAAGTTATAAATAACTTGAGAGGATCTTTTCCCATTTTAAATTATTTCAAAAATCAACATACACTCTTTATAAATAGTAGAGATAATGAATTCGAGCTTATAAGGTTTGATTTTAGCTCTTGAGGATCTTGTTGAACCTTAATGAATAAAAATTAGTCGTTTGTTAGTTGATTTAATGTTATAGTTGTACTAAACTTGAACTAAAATTACACTATTGATTGTACATTTAATTTGTTATGCATTGGATACTTGGATGTTAGCAAATTGATTCACTTTTGCACATATCGTTAAGAATAAGGAAAATACATGCACTAAATCCAAGTTATGCAAAAAGGAAAATAATAGTCCGTGGTAAGTAGTGGTTTAAATCTTTTTTCAATAAGAAAAGGGACGTGCCAAATTAAACATCCAAATTGCGGAATCATATATTGTATGTTCGTGTTGAAAAGAAGGCATATAAGCCTGGTCAAACGCCGTCTAGGCGTTAATCGGTCATCAACTTTTTTTATTTATTTATGTAAATCAGTCAACGGTCAACAGCAGTCAACGAGGTAAAATTTACCGAAAACCTACAAATCTTATCGAAGGATAAAGATCCATTTGAACATTAGAGGTAATGTTATGCTTTATTTGATTGTACATTGTCATTATTACAAAACATCTATTTTATTTTAATAGCAATGTACAATCTCAATAAACACAACATTGCCTCTAATGTTCAAATGAACATTAGAGGATCTTTATCCCTTATGGAAATTATCTAAAACTCGCCTTAAACTTTTTCTAATCACTTCATTGTTTATATCTGTGGACGTATGGTCCGGACTGGGCCAGGAATGGGTCAGGCCCGGCAGATGCGGCCCACTCTACACCTAAACCCTAATCCATGCCTATATATACATGACAGGTTATCTCTAACCCTAAGATATATTGGCTACACTACGCCGATACTAACTTGACCGTCGAAGGTGGACCCCGGGGCTACGGCCTCGGGTCCACTCCTAACGGGTTCTCTTTGTTGACAGGTCTACTAGGACTCGAGAAGACGACTAACGGCCCAAGGAGAGTCGTTGAATCCAGTCCGCGCCAGATTATGCTTCAACAAGTTGGCGCCATCCGTGGGACCACGAATAAACAAGTTTCGTGTTCTCATATTACCGAAAAGCAGATATTGCTTATGTCGGTAAACTCTAAAACCATACGAATGAAGTTAGTACCCACAAACCAAAGATTCTTTTTCAGAATTATGGTTCGTAGATGTAATTTAATGCTCCTACATGGTACGTAATTTAAATTCTCATTATTACGTTTGGTTGTAAACGTGAGATAGCCAAAAAACTATGGTACGTAAACATAGTTTCTCATTATTACGTTTGGTTTATGTAATCAAATCACTTAAATAAAGTCTCTTTATTATTGGCTTACTTTAAATTAAACACGTTTGGTTTACATGATAAATCGTATATAAACGAAACAGTCCGCATGATCGGACCTATTTTATCTTTTAATCCGCATGATCGGATCTATTTTATCTTTTGATCCGCACGATTGGATCTAAGAAAAGCCGCACGATCGGAGCTATTTTCTCTTTTAGCCGCGATAAATTCGTGCAGATACTGTTTTTACGGTTGGTACGCCTGTTCGCGCTCAAACACCGCAGTCGTGATAAATCTACCCGCGTAAGACCGTACGTTCAGAGATCTTCGCAGAGAACGCGTACGCGCGAAAACCACGATGCTAGTCAATCGCCATGATGCGCACTGGACCAAAGGCTGTGGTATAAACATCTGCGATCATCCAGAAACGTTCGAGTCTATGTGGTTACGATAAATCTATCTGCGTCTGTTAGTCGCGGTCACGGTACATCCATCCGAGTTTTTATTTTATACATTAAAAAAAAATCTCGTGATAGGTTTTATTTTATACAAACAATTGTTTATGTAGTTTGTACAACCTCGCGATAGGTTTTATATTTTTTATGCTATGTGCACTATATTATTCATGCTATGTGCTGTTTAATTTTATTAGGTTTTATATGCTGCGATTCGCGGCATATACTTTTAATCTTTGCATTGAGTGTTTTTCGCAGATTAAATAAGTTTAATGCTCCTACACGAGTAGCACCATCAAACTTGGGGGACTACCAGGGTATACGCTACCACTGTTTTCGTACGCAGGTGTATTTGGAAGCAGATCGAAGACGAATTTAAATATTCGCACCAACTTGCCGTAGGGGAGACGTCCTCTGTCGGTTGTGAAGACGCGCACAACGCAGAAGCACGTCTTCTGTCGCACATCTTTAGCGCCATCCGTGGGACACGAATAAACTATGTTTCGTGTTCTCATATTACCGAAAAGCAGAAATCAATTTCTAAAGTCGGTAACCCTAAAACTTTGCATTCTGCCATCATGTGCATTCTGCCATGCGTAAATAAGTTCTATTCGATTATCATGGCAGAAGTCAAACAACACGTTAAGTTTACGACGACTACGTTATCATATTTTTTAATTGACTACGTTATCATGTTTTTTAATTGGCTATTGTTTGATAATCGCTACTGTCCAATTGTAATTACTAATTCATTGGTCTTGCAACATGATGGTCACATGACGTGGGTCTCTATTCCTACTGGTCATAATTTTTGATTGGTGGTCATTGGTAAAACGAAGAGGTCACGTGGCAGTACTAGTTTTATTATCACCAGCTGACTTATGGTATGAATACACTTATTCAGGTCAGTAGACTTCGGCTTATTTTATCTTTTAGCCGAGAATTAATTCCGCACGATCGGATCAATTTATTATTTTACTCATTCAGATAAAAGAAAAAGTCCGCACGATTGGACCTATTTTAAAACATCCACACGATCGGATCTATTTTATCTTTTAATCCGCACGATCGGATCGAAGGAAAGCCCGCACGATCGGAGCTATTTTATTTTTTAGCCGCGAATTAATTCGCGCAGATACTGTTTTTACGGTTGGTACGCTTGTTCGCGCTCGAACAGCGCAGTCGCGATAAATCTACCCGCGTTAGGCCGTGCGTTCAGACATCTTCGCAGAGAACGCGTACGCGCGAATACCACGATGCTAGTCATTCACCATGATGCGCACTGGACCAAAAGCCGTGGTATAAACATCTGCGATCATCCAGAAACGTTCGAGTCTATGCGGTTAAGATAAATCCATCTGTGTCTATTCGTCGCGGTCACGGTACGTCCATCTGTTAAAGAAAAGAAAAAAAAACAACACAATTTATTATTTCATCGGTACGCATCCCACGATGGGTGCGCATTGCTAATTTTCTTATAAGCTATGTGCTATATATATTTTTTATGCTATGTGCTATATATTGCTTAATTTTATTAGGTTTTATATGCTGCGATTCGCGGCATATACTTTTAATCTTTGCATTGAGTGTTTTTCGCAGATTAAATAAGTTTAATGCTCCTACACGAGTAGCACCATCAAACTTGGGGGGCTACCAGGGTATACGCTACCACTGTTTTCGTACGCAGGTGTATTTGGAAGCAGATCGAAGACGAATTTAAATATTTGCACCAACTTGCCGTAGGGGAGACGTCCTCTGTCGGTTGTGAAGACGCGCACAGCGCAGAAGCACGTCTTCTGTCGCACATCTTTAGCGCGCACCTATGCGCAGAAGCACGTCTTCTGTTGCACATCTTTGTCGCGCACAGCGCACACTTATGCGCAGAAGCACGTCTTCTGTCGTACATCTTTGTCGCGCACAACGCACACTTATGCGCAGAAGCACGTCTTCTGTCGCACCTCTTTGTCGCGCACAGCGCGCACTTCTGTTACAGAAGCACGTCTTCTGTCGCACCATGTTGTGTCGCTACTGGTACAAAAGGTACGGCCTTACCCAGGATGCAGCATGCGGGTTCCACTTTCACCTACGCGGCCTAAGAACTTAAGTCTAGCATAACATAGCCATGCGCTATCTCATACTAGACTTGGGGGGCTTGTGGACGTATGGTCCGGACTGGGCCAGGAATGGGTCAGGCCCGGCAGATGCGGCCCACTCTACACCTAAACCCTAATCCATGCCTATATATACATGACAGGTTATCTCTAACCCTAAGATATATTGGCTACACTACGCCGATACTAACTTGACCGTCGGAGGTGGACCCCGGGGCTACGGCCTCGGGTCCACTCCTAACGGGTTCTCTTTGTTGACAGGTCTACTAGGACTCGAGAAGACGACTAACGGCCCAAGGAGAGTCGTTGAATCCAGTCCGCGCCAGATTATGCTTCAAAAATATCTATACAAGTTGTCTTTTTTAAAGAAAAATCTTGCTCTTGCTAGGAATATCCAAAACTCACCGGAAATACCTAAAACTTACCGGAAATGTCAAAATGATTAATCATCGATCTAAACCAATTACAAGCTACAAAAGAATCGACTGACCTAGTTCTATTGTGATGTGACACGAATACCTAGTTCTAGGATGTTTGGATTGGCATTTATAAGGTGTAATCAATCATGAACGATGGCTCCTTTCGGGTGCAACACATTTGGATTATACAACATCTCCGATTGAAGCTGAAGCTAAAGCTTTGTTATGGGATATTCAGACGACTTTATCTAAACACATTTTAAATATTAACAAAAGGCAAGATGCTTTTAGTGAACAGTGAACAATAAAAGTGGAGGGAACAATGGCGAAATAGTCCCTTTGGTTTACATGCATTGCAAAAATAGTCCCAAATTATTTTTTAGAAATTGTCCATGTTGTTTACTTTCTAGTGCAAAAAATGTCCTTGAGTTAACTATCAGTTAACAAAAACTATCCCTATACAAAATGTTACATAAATAAACCCTGTTATTACTTTAATTTATGAAAACCGTCCCTAAGTTCAAAAGTTAATAATATACCTTCTTAGTTTTTTTAAGTTTTACATAAATACTCTTTAATTGCATTATTCAGTTAAGTTTAACTGAATTAGCAAGTTTTGCCCAACAACTTTATTAATTCAATACCTTGAATTTATTTGTATATGTTTAAACCATTGCAAAAGTAAAAAACTAAAACCAATTTTATTAAGATATAAGAGCTTTGGGTATAGTAACCATGAGTTATAACTTAACACCGCGTCACATCAGTTTTAACATTTTACCAAAAAAAACACCTTTATCATAATTTTACCATAACATCACATTTTGGCCCCACTTTTATTTTAAAACTTATAAATTATAATTTAAACTCTTTAACTAATTTTTCATTCATAACATCACCTCATAAATAATAATTCATTCATTAAAGTCTATTACAAATAAAAATATACGGAAATAAAAACATACAAAAATTTAAAAGCATACGGAATTTAAAAACATACGAAAATTAAAAAACATACGAATTACAAATACTTATTCATCATCTTCTTGCTCTTGTTCTAGTTGTCGTTGAACATGTTTTTGCCAAAGATGTTCTATAATGCCTTGTTGGAGACTAGTATGCGTTTCTCTGTCTCATACTTCTTTTTCCTTTCGACGAAGGACATCACATCTGTCGACTTACCTTTCGTGCCTCATATGTGGTACCAAATTCACCCACATTTCGTTATACTCACGTAGTGCAAACTTTTGATCTTTTAAAATCATGTTATGCAAAATAATGCAAGAATACAAGATTCAACTTATCTTGGTAACTTCGTATTGACGTGCGGCTTGTTGTATTATACCTCAACGTCCTTGGAGCACACCAAAAGCACGTTCGACATCCTTTCGTGCACTTTTTTATTTCCTTTTAAAATGACCGTGTTTATCGTCAGTTGCGACCGTGATTGATTTAACGAAAGTTGCCCACTGTGGGTAAATTCCTTTAGCTAAGTAATATCCCTTTTTCACATATGGTTCCATTTACCAAATATGGAGCTATAGGGGTGACGTCATCAAGAATTTCGTCAAATAATGGAGAGTTATCTAAAACATTAATATCGTTATTCGCTCCCGCCACACCAAAAAGTGCATGCCAAATGCATAAAGCGAAGCAACTGCTTCAAGCATTATTGTTGGGTATTTTTTTTATCACCCTACCATATTGCCCTTGCCAACCCATCCGGACAATTTTTCCACTCCCAATGCATGTAGTCAATGCTACCAAGCATTCCTGGAAAACCATGCACCGCTCATGTCTTTCAAAAAAATTTTGAATGTCGGCATATGCTGGTTTTTTTAACTACTCCAACATAAACAATTCAATAACACACTTGTTAAATTTATCAAGACAATCACGTGAAGTATGCTCACCCATTTGCAAATATTCATCAAACGCATCGGGTGAGGTGTCGTATGTCAATTGGCGTATGACAGCTGTACACTTTATAATAACACTTATACTCATTCGACCCGTACAATCGGGTGCTTGGCTAAAGAATTGAAAATGACTTGGAAAAGGATCGGAAGTATAAGATAATACCTTTGACTATTTCTAGAAATAGTTTCCGGCTTATATGATATCTTCTTCGAAAAGCCACGTGCTGATACTTACAACCTGGATTGAAATAGAAGTTCATCAAACGTTCTTCGTCAACCTCACATTCACGGTAGATCAGGTTACGGGTCAAGCGAGGTCGAGCTGCTTCTTGTTCTAACTGTTGCTAATATTCGTACGCGCCCATCATAAAGTACTCAGTTTCATCATCTACATCAGATCAGTTCTTCCATTCTTCGTCACTCTCGTTATTGTTATATCCCGATTTTTTTGAACAAATCGAAGTTTATGTATGTAGTTTGAGTGTGGAAGTGTGAAAAAAAGCTATGTATTTAGTGGGTATTTATGGTGGTTTAATAACGCTTTTGGACTTTTTCCCCCCGTTATGTAACGGGAAGGGCCAAAAAGGTAACATTTTTTTGAAATTCAAACTAAGTAACCGTTATAAGGGGTGTCTATTTAAAAAAAAACGCAACGCAACGTTACCATGGGAACGTGCGAGGCAATGCTTGGTCTTAACGCATGCTACCGGTGTGGTAAGTCAGCTTAACATTGGGTAAAACGTTACCATACCCAAGACTCTAAAAATAACGTAATTTTTTTTCACATAACACCCAGCTTACCGCATCAAAACGCATGTAAAAAAATCCTCGTCATGAATATTGAGGTGGAAAGGGATTCTCAAATTTTATATCAATCTCTATTGCAAGAAAGACCGCTCTATAGCAAATACCTAATTTATGGAAAGAGATTGTTGAAGTTTCTGTTAGTGGTTATTCGCCCAGCAGCAGGGTAAGATAATCAACAGCAGAAACAATACCAAAACAGGTTATTCGCCCAACAGCAGAAACAATACCAAAACAGGTTACCGGATATCACTTGGAATCGTGTTATCACTTTCCAAAGTAAACTATTCGACCCTAATGCCTGGGTATCACGGATATCTACTTGGGATAAGACCAATTGTATGTTATTGAATTAGGCACAAATCAATAACCCTTTTGCTTAGAAGTGTTTAACGTTTTCTGTTTCGTATATCTCATGAATTAGAGTGATGATCTTTATTTATAGCATAGACTAGCTTCATAGCCCGCCCGGATGGGCGGGCTAGTTTCATTTTAGTACTTGACAATAGGGGTGTCCAAAAAACCGAGGAACCAAAAGAACCGAGGAACCGTACCGGTACCGACCGGGAACGGGACCGTATATTAGAACCATGGTACGGTTCTTGGTTCCTAAAATTCCAAAATTTCGGTTCTCGGGACTGTTCGGGTAGGAACCGTCCGGTTCCGGTACTTTCCCGACAGAACCGACTTTTATAAAAATATGTAATTTTATAGGGTTTGTTTGAGATATTGTGTATATGCAAGTATGCAACCTTTTAAGAAAATAGAAAAAAACCCTACCTAAACCTAAAAACCCATAAACTTTAACCTTTAATCTATTGATTCGATTCAAAGATTCAAACATCATTCATCAATATGAAAGTAAGTTTTTTCTAAACTGGAATATCGAGTATGCGCATAGCTGCATATCGAACAATTCTGTGTTGCTTGGTAGCAACTAACAATAAGTTGTAATTAACTATTGGTATTTATTGTTCATTAAATTTAATGATAAAAGTCTAGAAACAATTAAAGATTATGGAATCACTGCATGATATATTGTCACCATATAAGTTATTGTAAGCTAGTCACCATGATTGAAATATAAAATTCACAACGATTTGGAAATTATTTTTGTGGATAATGAGTTTGCGATTACCAGATATATGTTTTTTTGTTCGTTTGTAAGTCAAGTCGTGGAATACTATTAAGGCTGTCAACTTCTTTCGAAGTTCTACGAATCGAGTACCATAAATTCACATCCATCCAAACATTTTTTTAACACTTTGGTACTCATGGGAATTACCGAAATTCCCGTACCGGAACCGAGTACCGTACCGGAACCGAACCGAAAAACTTGGGACGGTTCTTGGTTCCACTTTTTCCTTATTTTTGGTTCTTGGTTCTTTCGGTTCGGGACGGTTCTAGTACCATGGACACCCCTATAACTGGACGTAAATAAACCATAAATGACGCAAAACATCTTAAACACAAAATTGAAAAAAAAAAGAAAAAAAAAGAAGTGTATATGTAAAAAGAACAATGAAAAGTGTGAGAACAAATAATGAATAACGCAAAATATCTTAAAACCAAAATTTGAAAAATAATAATGAAGAAGTTAGTTTTATACAAAGGCTAATGTGAATTCAAATACGAAATAAGATATCTTTGTAAACGACGTTTGTGGTGGAGTTTGAAAGTTGTCGTCTATGTCTCAACAAAGAACCTTCAATCCTTTCTTGCTTTTGACTCTGCTCTTGACTCTTGACACAACCACATATGGTTGTCATTTTGACAACACTTTTTGTAGGTGACTTCGCTTTGTCATCTTATGCATCACCCTTTGCTGCTAGTTGCATCGAATTTCCTTCCAAGCCACTTTCCTACAATAGAAAGCCTATAATTACACACAAAAAAGAATGCATAACATATAAATTTTGAGGACCCAAACATGCTTCTATTAATTATTAGGAAAATGATTAGGAGACCTAACATATGTGACTAAATTTTAGCCTAATCATATGTGGCATGATCTTGTTGGTTTGTGAAAAAGTGGGTCTCTTAGCTGCAACCATCATGATGATGCCACATATGTTTAGGCACATCTTTAGGCATATCTTTAGGTCTCCCAATCATAGCTCTAATTATTAATAGGTTACATAAGGCAACAGACTTACCATTCAAATCATTAATTGCACTTTGGCAATCATGTTAAAGAAAAATGGAAATGAAGGCTAAGTTAGCATCGTAACCCTAAATCTAGGGAAATGTTGAATCCACAAATCCAACCATAAAGAAAACCAACATAAACTATGTTCTAATAGTCGTTTTAATGAGTGGGTAATACCAAAGTATAGGTCATTACCGTAAATCACATAACAGAAATATCTCAAATATCATTCACATGCATATACATGTGATACTTAACAACTGAAATACGTTAGCCGATTTTTGAATGGGTAAAACATGTCAAAATCACATAAAAAAAATTGTATACTCAAACGTCTTTAATTGTTGTATGAGACAAATCATATTAAATTATGTATTAGTCTTTAATTTGTATACTATATATGTATAGATTTATAAACAAATGTTAAGAATCGATTCCGATCCGTTTTGACCGGCATTAAGTTACCTGTTTTCAGTTTCAACTATTTATTTTCCACTTCAAAAAGAATCTCATATGAGTGGTATTATTATGATAAACATATTTACACATCTATTACTTGAGAACTTTCCTCTCGCATTAAGTGACTGAATCGTATGAAATTATTGTATTTAACATTAAAAAGATTCCACATCATAAAAGTTTAAGAATAAAGCTAAAGTTGCTAGAAAGGGATGGATATGAAGAAAGAGACTAACCAATTAAAGAAGGTATGGATACAATAGAAGTGACTAGGTTGAACCGGATAGAGCATGTTAATCTATTAGCCGAATCTACACATGGAAAGTTGCCCATTTTCACACAAAATTTCCGCAGACTGCTCGTCGGGCCTTATAGTTTGCTTTCGTGATTCTAAGTTGAACATGGGTTGACTAACGCCTTGAACCGTGCCCAGAAAAACCTATTCAAACATTACAATGTGTTGGAATTATATATCAAGACATTCAAATAAATAATCACAAAACATCAAAGTAATCATGCGGAAGCGTATAGGATTTATTAATGAACAATTAATTAACATAAAAGAATATGCGTACCTTTTTTTGATTCTAGCCGAACAAGAATCAAATCCACAAACTAGCAACGGATGAACCCTAATTTGATTTAGTTAGGATTATATGAATTACCTCTTACCGTTTTGTAATTCAATCCAAGATAATAACAAAAATATGTTATTACTATGTTCTTGTACACACGTACTAAACCGAATTAAAGTAATGCTAGTTTTTATCAAACAAATAACTTGGTTTGTGGAAAAAGTGTGGATCGACACCCACAAAAGGTGTTCGACCGGTTTGGAGAAGAAAACACACACAAAACAATTTTTAGGGTTTAGCAATGAGCACAAGAGATGGAAAAATAAAACCCCTAGCCTTGTTTATATACCCAACTAAACTTGGTGAACAAGTTGGGTTTTCTTTCCTTGTTGCTCTCCTTGGCCGATCGGTTTGGACTCCCCAAAGGGATTCCGGAACCTTCCCAAACTTTGCAATTAAGTCCTTTTCCAAATACCTTTAACGCCCGTTAGTCCATTACATTAATTACTTAACGTTCGTTAGTTATTTCGTTTAATAAATAAATAAATATAACATTTATATTTAATTATTAACTTTAAATTCTCATACGTAAAGTGTGCAATCCCATAGTCTCGAGTTCAATCCTAACTCACGTCTACTAATTTATATCCATAAAACCAACAGCTCCCACTTGGATATATCTTAATAGAGTGATCACATTCGGTTAGCGTCTAGCAACACTTCGATGCCTCTAGTACAACTCGAGCAAGGCTCCTGGAAAACCTTTTAATGATTTCTCATTATTATTATCCTTTTGTTTCTAATACCACGTTAAATAAAGATATGGAATTAAGTCATTCTTTATATATAACTATTCTGTTTCTCGTTGTAAGTGATTGACCAAGATTACCGAATCATCTAAACATATTTAGGGGAGATTTGGGTGCGGCCGCACAAACATCTTGTCAACCCTACGAGGGGCCCAGCAGTATTAAACTCCAAATAAATTTGAAGGAACAAATTCTATCTTGACTACAAGAATAACTCGCAAACTTTGTAACATTTCTGAAAACAACCCTTATGACTACCAGTTACGTATAGCGTTAAGTTGCTCCACAGAAATGCACTACATTCATGACACTTATCTGGTATCTCAAGTCTGAGGATAACTATTCGTAATTTACTTATAACAATATCCACAAAGTAAATTATGTAGTTGGGATAAGTCCTATATTCAATTCATTGAATATCATCTCAAATTGGTATGCATTCTCATCAATATACTTTCAAGTATATTTTACCACATCTCTCAGATTTATCTTAGTTTAATGATACTCCCATATCATTAATCGACAACGGACATTTAGAATAACTTAGTTATTCACGGATTAAACATGCAAATATAGGACAACAATATTATAAAGGGAAAATGACACAAATAGACCGCGCGCCCTGATGCATATCACTTTATGGACCACTTTTATTTTAAATTTGAAACTAGACCGAGGGCAACCGCTGTTATTGGGAAACTCAACCACAGTTCGACAAGTGTCCCGTATGTGTAAGGTATTGTTTTATGGGCAACCAAAAGTCGGTGGGCAACCGAATTTTTTAAAAAGGGTTTTTTGGTCATTTTACGTTGCATAAAAAGTACACATTTGAATAGTGAAAGTACAGTGAATTTAAATTCATAATCCAATACTCACTTGTCTTCAGCATTTGTCTTCTTCACTCTCGATGTTTTTTGCTTCTCGCATAAAAGCATTCCTAGTTAATCTTTTCACAAATGAAACAGTCTGCTGCGTCGGCACCTCTCTTGCTCCTAACGTACAATGTTCATAGCAACCGTTTATTTCCGTTCGTTACATTTTTGTACAACAAGAAAACCACCGTCAATTGCTCAATCTTTTTGTTCCAATAATGTGGCAAAGTATGGTACGTTTTAATTCGATTATTGTTATTCGATCCATGTTATAGTGAATCGGTGTTGTTATTCGATTAATGCCTATGTTACACACGTTTTAATTCCATTCTACAATCCATTGTTCTTTTTTATGTCTGTCTGATTCGTAATTATGTAGTCTATAATACGTTGGTATAGATTCCTTCTATGATCGCCTTAATTTTGTTTATTGTTATAAAAAAATGTCCTGTTAAAAATGTCATGTTTGGTGGTTTAAACATCCAAACCTGAACCTTTTTTCAAAGGTAATCCTGTTAAACTTTGTGGTTATTGATTACTTGTTTATAGGTAAAAAAGTAAACATACACAGAAAAGTGAATTTTCCATTTCCACCTATTTAACTCAAGGCATTTGCATAAATACTAAAAAGATCTGCACAAATAGTCACAGCAGATTTCAGGTGCACATATTATAGATTAAACATATAACAACCATTCCAGTTGTTTTAGTACATCAACAAACCAGTATATAAGGTAAACAGATGTTAATTGTAAGCCATTTTTCTTTTCCCTTTGCCTTGGCCTTTGTCAGCCGCTCCTGCGACTATGGAGGGATTATTTATGCCAAATTTCTTCTCTTTAATATAATCCCATGTTTGTTTATTTGCAAGTCCTATTACCTGAATCCTTTTACCCGAGAGGTTCCGACTTTCGGCATCACTTATTTAAGCCTTTTTTTCCTCGAAACTCATAAACGTTGCCCTTTTCAACAGACAGTTGCGGTAAGCTACCACATCGGGTCTGTCAGAATAGTCACTTGAGCTATAGGTAGACAAATAGGTGGATATAGAGCTTGAATCACTTTCAGAGGTTTCAGCGTTTGGGAAATATGAAGCCCATGGATTACATGGCTGCATTGTATCTGAACTGCTTGAGGACACTGTTATGCTTGAATCATAAGAGATTGTTATGATATCTGCAAAATAAACAAAGTCTTTAAAGATGCGTGAAACCAAGCTTAGCATTAGAAAAATAAGATTTACAGAAACCAAAAACCCACTACCTTTTTTTTAGTCATTTTTATTAGGGTTTTGCTGATATGTGTGTGTAAAAGCAGTTTTAATGTGCGTCTGTTTATGACTGCCTGTCACTATAAAAGAAAGCCTCTAGCTAACCGCATTTAAAAGCATTAACTGCCTAATAAATGCTAGGTTGTTGACCTTATCCCTTAACTTTGAACTTATAACTACAGATTATGCTAAAGCTTAGTTTTGCACCATCCTATACATTCTAACATATTTACAATAAAACTTTTGTGACCGTCATACAAGCATTTGTAACCCTGCTCAACACTGTTTACTTAAAATCAGCACTGTACATGCATCTGTAACCTTTTATTGCTTGGTCTTCATGACTGGCAGTATGAACTTACACTTTCAGTTTATCACTTTAATTACATATCCCTTAAAAATGGTGTCTTATCTCACTATGTGTTGTTTTTTTATGATACGCAGTATTTTAAATATTTCACACGATCGTATTTAAACTGTTGTTTTTCAACACATTATCAGCCAATGTTGCATCCTTATATGTTTCTGGTTGTTTTTTTATTTTATTTTTTTATTTTTTTTATTTCTTTTTTCAATACAATCTACTAAAACATAAGCATCAGTTATCAATAACTATAGTATTTGTCAAACTCCAGCAGTATTCTAGATGATCCTAACAACCATCACCACTTCTAGAATATTACAACTTAACCCGACCTACAGAATAGTACCAGTTGTTCAAACAAACTAGCAGTAGTTCCAATCTTATACTAGCAGTGGTATACCTTGAGCAGTCACTCTATCCTCATAACCATAACCAAAAACCCAACAATCCTCCCGCAAACTTGATATCTTCGTTCAAAAAACATCCAGTAACAATCTTCAATCTTCATCTTCTGAAAGGATTTGGGGAATTCTATCAAACACTTCATATTCTTCTCAATGCTTGAATAGCTCTTGAACATTGATCTTGAAGTCTGAGAAACAATGCTCTGAGTTTCTCACTATCTTCATGAACTCTGATGCTTGTACATAGCATCGCAGTGAGAGTTCCAGCTCTGAGTGGATATTCTTTCTCAGCAAGCATGAATGCATCTACTCCATTTGTTGTAGAATCATGATGAACTTCACATGAATCATAATAATACCATTTAGCACCGGCACATGAAAATGAGAATTTCCAGAAATCATCACTTGTATCATAGAGCCTTTTAAGATTAACCCACAACTGCATCTCCTTCATATCTTTGGGATCTTCAACATTAAACCTTTCTTGAACTAACCTCCATAGTGTGTCAAGATTATCTCTGTCAAAAGCTTTTATGAGATCTTCAAACTTAATGAATGATGAAGTTTCACCACCCAACCTTGTAATCTTCCATGTTGGAGCAAAATTGTTGTCACTAAATACTTCCCAATCAATGATACGATGTCTCACCTGCAGTGGTTCAGGGTAGTAATCTTCTTCTTCTTCTATCACAATCATCTCAGTCAGTTTTTCTTCAGTGAACTTCTCAGTTATAACTTCTTGTTCTTCAGCAAACTTTGTCTTCTTAGATGTCTGAGATTCACTATCTTTGGCCTTTCTCTTCAAATTGGGATACCTTCTTGATTCTTCTTCAGAGTCCATTGGAATAAAACAATTATCTTGTTTTTGAACTCTGTAGTAGATACTTTCAACTGTATTATCAGACATTCCTTTGAATTGATGTCTCTTCCAACCACCAACATTGCAACAGTAAGTCTTCATGTATGCAATAACTTGTGCCTTAGTTGGTTGTCTTGCTTTCCTTTGACCCTTCTTGACTAATAGCCTCTTAATGTGCTTGATTATTCTTCATCTGTATGAAATCTTTTAACTATGCAGTTCTTTGTTCTTCAGTTAAAGATGCATCAGATACAAGGTCAATTGCCTTCTTCTTGATCACTGGATCTTTTGCAATCAAGAACTCAAATTCTTCTTCATTAGGTACATAGCTGAACTCTGGAGTCTTTTCTCTAAGTCTTGTAGGTTGAACAGTGGAAATTTGATCTCCCATCCTATCCAGCCTTTTACCCTCCATAAAGCTTACAATCTCCAGTTCATCTTGCTTTTTCTTTTCAGCAAGTTCATCTTGAGTATCAGCTCCCTCTTATCCTTGGAACACTTGTCCTTCATTTTTCAATTTTTCAATCAGTTTCTGAGAAGCTTCCTCCTCTTCTTGCTTTTTCTTTTCCCTATTAATTACATCAGCATTTAGTTCCAGATGTACTCTTTGAGCTTGTTCTCTATCATAAGCCTCCTGCTCATCTTTACTATTAAACGTGACAACTGTTTCTGCAATTCCTTTACCCTTTCCAATATCTGGTTGACCAACAACTGACTTCACAGGCTCACCAATCTTCAAACTTCCCTAGGGTTTAAGTGCATAAGTTTTAATTGTAGCGGGAATGGGTGCAACGATAGGTTCAGGGATTGGTAAAGATTGCTTTTGGTTTAGCAGATGAATGACAACCTCCTTTTCAGCTTCTTTTGAATTTGGTGGTGATGTAACAGTGGTTGTGGTTGTAGTAGCAGTGGTTGTGATAGCAATGGGAATATCTGAAGTAACAGTTGTTATAATTACCTTAGAGGTGGTTCCAGCAGTGGCTTCTTCTTTAGAAGCAGTGGATGCAGCAACATAGGCAGTGGTTGTTGCCTGCACCACTTCCTTCTCTTTTTCTGCACAAGTAGCTTTCAAAGCATCATTTATCGCTGCAGCTTTTCCTTCCATGTCAGTAAAAAGATAACCATCCCGATTAGCACGACTATCCTCCCCTGAATCTATGCTTTTACTCCTCCCCTGTTTGGATGCATCCTCCAAACTCTGATCCTTTGAGGAGCTAGCCTTCTTTCCCATCCTTTTGACTCTTCTATATGCAGCAATCCCTGGTCTTCTCATTCTCTCCAAAAAATTCAGCCTGTGCTTGTACCTTTTAATAGTTCCAGCTAGAGAGGTTGTCAATTCCTCAAGACCAGACATTTTAGACTCCATGTTGCTACATTTATCCGTCAATTCCTTTAAAAGTTCCATTGTATCCTCACAACTTCGACATGTGTTAACTGGTCCGTGAGGTGTACACTGGGAATTGTCATTATGCACAAAAGCCCGTCAATTCATGTTCAGTTTCACATCTATCCTCATCACTCCGATCTGTGTGACCTACTCCGAGAGGTGAATCGTAGGATGTGAGTACCATGGCATCTGACCGAGCCTCCGTATCCATGAACCCCAAGTTACCCAGTTGCCTAGGGATTCCTCCACCTGTGTTGAGCTCGAGCGAACTCTCCACATTAGGAGTTGCCAGTGGTGGGGTCTTACTTAGGTTTTCACTAACCTGGTCAGCGTCTATGCCTGAAACAGTAGTTACACCCTCATGTCTTTCACCCCTTCCACTCATGTCACCTCCCACACCTGTTACACCCTCATGTCCTTCACCACTACCACCAGCCTCAGCAGATGTTGAAGGTAAGGGTTTGGAAGTGGTGGCAGGGGGTTCATCAGTGGATAGAATGGGTTGTGGATTTTCCTCCTCTATAAGTTGTGGCAGATTTAGCATGTGAGGAAACAAAGGTGTTATGGTTCCTTTAAAATTTTGACTCTTTTTCCTCATATGGGCAAACACCCTAGGAAGCATATGTAAAATGTCATATTTTTTCTTATGGGGAATGGGTTCTGTTATTTGACTTTCTGCTATCAATTGAACAAACCTAGGATAGAGGTAGTATTTTCCCTGTTCTTTAATGTTCTTTTGAAAACCCTCAAAAATCATTCGAGACCATTTAAAAACCCTTTCTTGAGATAAACAGATGACAGCAGTTGCAATCTTTGAGGGAAACTCATCAAATCCAGTTGTTTTATTGCTTACACACTTGAGCAAGGTATGGATTAAAAACTTCCATTGCGGAGAAAACATACCTTTGTGAAACTTTATACGATTCCCTTTTCTCTCATAACCCATTCTTTCTAAACCTTCAAATATTTCAGCATCAGACAAATTAACAACTCCTTAAGCATCCTGAAGCTTCAAAACACCTCTAATCACCTCCTCTGTGATCAGAATCTTCGTTTCATCAACAACCGCCCTAATAACCTCTTTTCCACATCTTTCTTGAATTTCAGCATTCCTCCAAAATAGCCGTATATAAGCTTTAACAATGACGGGTTCTACAGTTAATGCATAGTGTATGGGACTATGTTTGATGAAATCAATCATCTCATGAAAACCTTCAGAATGGTCGTTCTTGACTAGGTATGCGACTAAGTTGTGGGTTTTGGAATATTTAGTTGGCATTGTACGTTGAAAGTGAATCTGATATGTGATTTGTGAAAATTATTGTTGGGAATTATGTGAAGTTTGGATTATGCTGAAATTACTGCCGAAGGGTTTCTACTGAAGAAGAGTGGATTCTGCCGAAGACATAATCTGCTGAAGTATAATAGTTATTAGTTTGTTTCTGCGGAAGTGATTATTCCGTGTTTAGTATATTTAGTTTGGATATACATGAGCTTTATTAGGAAGTGATTGTGTATATCTTATTTAGTTTTATGTTTATATGTTTCTTGGGAAACGGTTTAGCGATTTTGTTTAGGGTTCCTTGTCTATAAAAGGAACACATTAGAATGAGTTATGTACCGATTGAAAAAACACAGTTTTAGTTAATATAACGATCCATAGAGGATCACAGAGTTCTTAGTTATTTGTTACTTGTGTTTATATTCCGCTGATAAATATAAGTAGTAGAGATTGTATTTTATTGTGCTTGTGATTACATAGGCATATATAACGATCCACGAGCTCAAGATCTATCAAGGTCTGTTTGTTTCAACAAGTGGTATCAGAGCCTCGTGAGAGTCTCTACGATACTAAGGACAAGTTTTTCTGAACACCCATACAACCATAACAAAATCATCATGCCTGGTTCAGATGTTGATACTGAAATCACCAACAACCAAAACTCCACCCATCTGCAACAACTAAGTCTCTCTAATAGCAATGCTAAGTTTCCTTACCTTAAAAGGGAGGAATATGATCTTTGGGCGATGAAGATGCAGAACTGGATCTCCAACATTGATTGGAATCTATGGGAGATAGTCTTGAAGGGAAACAGTTTGAAGAGAACTACCACGGATGCTACGGGTAAGATGATGAATGTTCCTCCCAAATCTGCTGAAGAATTGCTGGCGGTTCAGAGAGAAACCAAGGTCAGAACCATTCTTCTTCAAGCTATTCCTGAGGATCACTTGAGTGATTTTCACTTCATGCAAGATGCTAAGGATATATGGTTAGCAATTAAGGCAAAGTTCGGTGGGAATGAGGAGTCTAGGAGACTGAAGAAGTCCATGCTGAGACAACAGTTTCAGGACTTTCAAATCTCTGAAGAGGAAGGAATACACAAGGGCTATGACAAGTTTCACAAGATTTTAAGTCAGTTGAATCAGCTGCAGGCAAAGCCAGATAATGATGATTGTAATTCTAAGTTTCTGAGGTCTTTACCTCCATCCTGGCTACACGTAAGCATTGCTTTAAAAGCTAAAGGTGGTTTGGACATGATTACTGATTGGTGCTAAACAGTCAAGTTTAATCACTCAAGCTAGCCACTTGTGAATGGCCAACCGTAATAAACTTAAAACAGCTCAAACACCAAATGCAATGAAGATCAGAGGAATATAGTATATTCCTGGGTCGTTAAGTCCCACGGAGGATGAATTGGTGTATAAACACTTGATCAGATGATAGAATGATCACTAAGGATAGTGATCAGTAAGGATTTTGATGAATAATTATACCTAAAGAAAAGATTATAAATTACAGCGACTTAAATGCAAATTAAGAAAATTAAAAAGTTAAAATATATTAAATAAACGCTATCACTATTTTTACAATGATGTTTTTGTAATTTTATAAAACAAAATAACTTAAATAAACTATTTTAACTAAAACGTAAACTTAAATTATCTAAAAACGTGATTTAAAATGAAAACGTAAGTTATTTATAAAAATTACGCGAGTGCGCAAGCAAAAATGTAAAATTTATGAAATAAAAGTCCTACAAGTGTAAAAACAATTTTATTACGTACTATATGATAAAAGAAAATTTTAGAAAAAAGATTTATATTTTTTAGACTTTTATATTTTTTATTATGAATTAAATAAGTGTTTACACTAATTAAATGTTTAAAAATACTAAAACTATTTAGAAAAATCTGAAACTTTTTTATAAAATACTTAATACTAATACAAACTTATGAAAAATACAAAAGTTGAAAAAGCTAGTTCAAGTAAGCTATAAATAAGCAATTAAGCTCGTATAAGCTTATTGTACAAAGATGGGTTATATATTAAATAATGCAAATAAAAACTGAAAAAGTCCCTAGGGCAGATGGTGTGTGTGTGGTGTGGTGAGCTGGGTGGCCAGGGTTCGAATCCCAGCAACTCCTTTTTGCTACTATTTTATTTTTTTGATTTTCTTTTTGCAACTTGTTAAGCTAATGATTATAAGCACTTTTCACAACTACAACTTTTTCTAAAAGTCACTAATAAGCTCAGTTATGAGCTTATGATTCCAACAGTTATGAAAGAAAGAAAATAAGCACAAGATTAAGCAAAGATGGCTATAAGCTAGTAAATAAGCTAAGAGCTAACTGAAATTAAGCTAGACAAATGTAATAAGCTAATTTGAAAACTGAAAAAGTTCAATTACTTGGAAATAAGCAGTACAAATTCCAAATAAGCACTTAGATATTATCTGTTTTACACAGTGAACTTCTTAGTTACTAGGCACCTTTTAGCTTAATTTTAAGCACTGAAATAAGCTATAAAATGAAAACAACCACTGGAATTAACTAGCTTACCAACTGAGCTATCTAAAAAACTAATTTACAAAGTTTGGCTTTCACAAATGAGCTTGTGAGAAGCTTTTGAAAATCTTATGAACACTGAATGGTTGATGAACACAGGAAATGGACAAAACTAAAAAGCAATTGCAGGCTTATCTAATAAGCTGAAAATGGAAAAACTAGTACTGGATTAAAGAGATAGCTAGGTGAGCTTCTCAAAAAGCTAATTTACACAAGCTTAAGCTAACTGATAAGCTTTCTGAAGGCTTGTGAAATGGGGTACCTCAACTGTGCACAAAGCACTCTTTGACTTTTTAAGAAATTAAACCAAGTTGACTTTAATGAACTTTGGTTTGATCCTAAACACTGATTATGATGTTTTAAAGTGAACTAAAACTGATTTGAGCAATTTTAACAACTTATGAACACAAATTCATGACCATAGAACTTAAAAATCCAACAGTGAACAAGACAGATATGATTAAAAGGATTTTTGACTTTTTCTAAAACAAGCACTTGATTTTATTGTTTCTTTGAGTTACTTAGACCTATTGTGACATGGAACAACAGAAAACAACAACATAACTGGCCTTTAATACAGTTAATAAGGCAAATCCAAACAGCTCTTTATAGGACTGTTTTAAAGATTTCCAAGGAATTTAACAGATTGAAACCATGAACTTGATTTAAGACCTTATAATATCATATATTAAGACTGAATAAGCACTAAACCACAGCAATAACAACATAAGACTGAGAAATTACAATTATGCTAAATTAACAGTGAAAATGAGATTTTTTGATAACTACAAATTGAAAAGAACAAGTGACTGGTTTTAAAGCTTAAATATATTTAACTAACACTAATGAACATGAAGACACAGGAATTTAAGCTTATAAACACTTAAACAGTAAAATACCAAATTGGATCAAAAGAGCTTATAAATAGATTCCAAGTGAAAAATGATACCCAAGGTCTGAGAACAGATCCTATAGCTTCCCAAGAAGCACTAAACCCAAGGCAATCCTTTATTAACCCTGCTCCAATGTCTTGATCTTCATTTCCACATATTTTTTATTTTTCCACTATTTTTGAGTATTTTTGGTATTTTTTTTCTTTTTTTGATACTAAACAGAGTTTTAAGGTATCTAAAAGCTTTAATAAGCTTTCTGAGGAGCTTATATTGGCTTATGAGTCCTTATCATCCACTACAAACAACATTCAAACAATTTGAGATTTTGAACTTTGAAAATGCATAAACTGAAATCATGAACATAAACTGGAATTGCTTATTGATAAAGGTTTATAATACACTGAAAACACTTAATTCAACACTAGAAAGCTTAAACATTCACTGGAAATTAAAGTTTAAATAATTCGACATAAACTAAGTGAAATTACACTAGATATCTTTCTTCTCTGCTTCTCCCTCTTTCTTTATAACATTTTGAGACCCCCCACTTGATTCTGAACATATCCCATCAACAATCTTGGCCATTGATTGAGTCAAAATCATCCTAGCCTTTAAACTTACTTTTGGCGCCAAAAGTGCAAATGGTTGCTTGAGACAGTTTCAGAGTAATTAAAGAAGTTTGGGATGTTATGTGAGGTGGAGGGGACAATATGTGAAGTAGTCATGGAGTAGGAGTGATTTGGAAAGCAAAAACAGAGGTTTGTGAGTGCTACAGTAAACTGCTATGGTGGGGATGCATTAATTGGTTGTGGGCTGGTGTATAGGTGGAAAGGGGATGGTATACAGGTGTTAGGGGTGAGGTGGAAAGGGTGGAAAACCAGGTGGTTTTGGGATTACAGGTGGTGGTGAAGACGATGTACAGTGGAGGCGGGATTTTGACCGTTTGACCATGGTTTTAATTATTAACGGGGTTGGGTTGGTTTGGGCTAAAGACTGGGCCAAGGGTTATTTGGATTGGATTTGGGTATTTAATAACAAATAGGGTCCGTTTGGTTTAGCTTAGTTAACCCAAGGACCATTTATGTAATTCTGCCAAACATGAAGGACCAATCTTGTAGTTTTTCCAAAGTTCAAACAAGGACCAAACCTGCCATATGTGAATAGTACAAGGACCAATGATGATTATTTTCCATTTTTTTTAAATGTCCAAGGACCATTTTTGTCATTTTTAAAAGTTGCAGGACTAAAGTTGTATTTTTGCAATTTTTATTTCAAGGGCTTGTTTTGACAACTTTATGAATCCCTAAGGACTTAAAATAATATTTTTCTTAATTTTGCTTTACCAGGGACTATTTTTGACAAAGTTTTAAACTTGGGGGACTAAAACTGCCAATTATGGAAACTTGATACGTTTTTCACCAGATTTTGATGTTTTTGCATTTAAAACACATAAAACACTTGTTTGTGATATTTTTATCATTTTGATACATTTCTGAGTGTTTTCAGATGTTTTTGGCATTCTAAACAGTACAAAAATGATGAGTATTTAGACACTCATCAATTACCTTTGATGAGTTGTACCACAAACTTAAAGCTCTTGAACATGATGTAAGAAGCCCTTTTCGATCATCTTCTTCTGCTAGTCACACATCATTCGTTGGAGCCTCTACTCCAAAGACAAGTTATGGTCCAAGCCCATATTCATCATCATCTTATGCTGCTCCTTCATCAAGCTCTCATCCTAAATCAAGTGGTATAATGGAAGATGTTCTTGGATCCTTCTTTGCTGATTATGATCCTCAGCAGGATCTGGCCTATGAGGATTTTGATCAAGTGGACCCACTTGAGATGGAAGAGATGAAGCTGAAGTGGCAGTTGGCCATGCTTTCCATGGATATCAAGAATTTTGAGCGAAAAGCTGGAAGAAGGTTTGGATTCAAAGGACGAGATCCAGCAAGGTTTGACAAGAGGAAGGTTAAATGCTTCACATGTCAACAGATGGGTCACTTCTCTAGAGAATGCAAAGACAGGAAAGCTGGTGATGAGACAAGATACTCTTCTTATCAGCAGTATCAGAAGGAGGCAGGAACTTCAAAGGGTTCAGCTACTTTGGTCACTCTGGATAGCAATGTGGACTGGAAGCAACATGAGCAGGATGATAATGATGGTCCTGGTAATGATAATGTTGGTTTGATTGCAAGCTGTACTTCAGAGGATAGGCATGATCAGATTGCCTTGATGGGCATCTCTCAGGTACAAAACTGTTTGTTTGGTTGTAGTGAGCGTTATAATACACTCAAAGAAGCTTATGATATTTTGGAACCTAAATATAATGAATGCTATGTGGAAGTTGAAGCTTATAAACAGGCTTTAAAAGCACTAGAAAGACAAAAGGTTTGGTTTCAGAAGAATCAAATAGCGTATGATGAGAAAATAGGTGTTTTAGAAAGGGATCTCGAATGTGCTAAAAATGAGTTAAAATGGTCTGAGAAGTTAAGAGCAGATGTAGAGTCAGAAAATCTAGAGCTTAAGGAGAAACTTAATGAAGAAATTGCTAGGCATAAAGAATGGATAATGAATGGAAATAAGTTAGCTGGTTTTATTTATAGTAGTCAAGCTTCTAATTCTACAGTGGCTTTAGGTTTTAAGAAATATGTTGGCTTAGAAGCTAGGGATGACACACGTAAATCTACATCAGCAGGCCTAACTAATTTTGTAAAACAAGGTGACCTACATGCTGTGCGTGGACCTATTAGAGGTGAGCACATGCCCATTGACCTTTCCATTAATGTTGACTTTGATGGATCACACCATCTCTATGGCAAAAAGTCAAAGGACTTGCCAGACCCTGATACTTCTTCTAATGACCTTGTCTCTTGTGTTAACAGTGACAAGTCCTCCAAGCAAGGGTCAACAGAGTGTGATTCAAATGACAAGTCTGACCTTCCCAAGTCTTCACCCCTGCCTGCACCCAAGACTACCAATAAGAGTGTCAGAGTTGCTGCCAAGGAATCTACTTCCAAGACAGTTGCCTCTGAAGACTTACTTTTTAATTCTTTGCATAATAGTACTGTTAAAAACAATTCTTTTCGTGGTTTTGGTTTGAATACTTCTGCTTGTAATAACACATCTTTTGGTTTGAATAAATCTTCTAAACAGAAGACATGTTTTGTGTGTGGAAGTAAATTTCATTTAATTAAGGATTGTGATTATCATGAGCAAAGGATGAATAGGTGTGGTGATTCTAGGAAATCTAGACCAATGTGGACCAATGTTAATGATATACCACCTTATGTTCCACAAGCTACTAATAATAATAATTCTTTTCCTTGGAGAAGACCAATCGTAAAACCATATGTTCAACCAACTAGTGAATATTTTAAAAATGGTTTTTGGCCTAGATATGTTAACCCAATGACTGATGGAAAAGGGTACTGGGACACTGCTGTCAAGACCTCAGCAGGTTGTTCTTGGAATAAACAGGGACCTAAGTTTCAATGGAAACCCAAGAACAATAGTGGATCTTATACTTCTACATGGTATAACTCATATGATCCACAAGGCAGGTTCAAGTCAGCAATGACTTGAGCCTCCATAGTGTACTAATTTTCTGTATATTTTTGTTGTTGTTGTAGGATCATCCCCTTAAGCATAAAGATGTTGGAATTGTTGATAGTGGCTGTTCAAGAAGTATGTCAGGAAACAGGGATATGATGCATAACTTTGTACCCATTGAAGGAGGAGGCAATGTAACCTTTGGAGGAAGTGATGGACGTATTACTGGGAAAGGGACCATCAAAACACCTCAGCTGGACTTTGAGAATGTATACTATGTCAAGGAACTTCAACACTTCAATTTGTTTTCAGTCTCACAAATATGTGACACCAAGAACAAAGTACTCTTCACTGAGGATGAATGTCTTGTGTTATCTAAAGACTTCAAACTCCCAGAAGAAACTTCAATTCTGCTGAAAGTTCCTCGCAGTCACAATCTTTATACATTCAACTTAACTGATGTCAAACCAGCAGGTGACTTAACGTGTTTTGTGGCTAAAGCATCTGTGGATGAGTCCACCAAATGGCACAGAAGGATGGCCCATGTAAACTTTAAGACCATCAACCAGCTCTCTAAACTGGGCCTTGTTCAAGGTCTTCCTTCCAAAGTTTTCACCAATGATCATAACTGTGTTGCATGCAACAAAGGAAAGCAACACAGAGCCTCCTACAAAGGTGTTCCTGTTATAGCAGTAAGCATTATCTGTGAACCTCTTTAGCTGCTTCATATGGATCTATTTGGTCCAACTCAAGTGAGAAGCATTGATCATAAATATTTTTGTCTGGTGATCACTGATGGTTATAGCAAATTTTGTTGGGTATTCTTTCTAAGGACCAAAGATGAAACATCTGTAGTATTGAAAGACTTCGTTACCCTTATTGAAAATCAGTTGAACAAAAAGGTGAAAGGAATTAGGTGTGATAATGGGACAGAGTTCAAGAATGCTGTACTTATAGAACTCTGCAGGTCAAAGGGAATCAAAAGGGACTATAGCACTCCAAGAACCCCTCAACAAAATGGGGTGGCAGAAAGAAAAAATAGGACCTTAATAGAGGCTGCAAGATCAATGCTGGCAGACTCTAAACTTCCAACCATGTTTTGGACTGAAGCTGTTGGTACAACTAGTTATGTACTCAATAGAGTGTCCATTACTAGACCACACCTTAAAACACCATATGAACTTCTTTTTGGGAAAGTTCCTGTTATTCATTACCTTAAACCGTTTGGCTGTCAAGTGACAATTTTAAATACAAGTGATCCGTTGGGCAAATTTGATGAGAAAGCTGATGATGGTTACATTGTGGGGTATTCTGCTCATAGTAAGGCATACAGGGTTTACAATGTATCTGCTAAGAAGATTGAGGAGACATTGAATCTGAGGTATCTAGAAGACAAGCCTAATGTTCAAGGACAGGGTCATGTTTGGTCATTTGACCTTGATTACTTGACTGATTACTTGGGTTATTCTAGACATATGGCTAACCAAAATGCAGATTCTCAAGCATCTCCAACTACCAGTGGAGGAACTTTGGATGCTCATTCTGACAGTGGGTCTGATGATGATGAACAACCCATTGTAGTGCCTTCCTTCTCCCCTAACAATTTTGTAGGTGACACTTCTAAAGATTATACTGGTGTGGGTGAAGATGAATTCCATTATGCTGAGGACCTTGCCAGACTGAAGAAACAAGAGTATGCAGCCAATTTAGAAGTTGAGAGGAATGTTGAAGATAGTACAAGTGAAGCAATCAGTGGAAACGTCAATTCTGCTGAAAGTGATTCTGTTTCTCCTCACCTCTCCAATTCGGCTGAAAGACATGTTGACTCTACTCCTATTTCTACTAGAGTGTCAACAGACCTTGGAGAACCTTATACACGGTTTCCAAAACCTTCAGATCTTGGTCATCATCAACCTAAAGCAGGAATCTTCAACACACCTTCCTATGATACTGACTTTGAACCTACTGTGACTAATCTTGATTCCTCCATTGATGTCAACACTACTACTACTACCAGGATCAACAATGCTCATCCACAGACTAATATTATTGGTGATCCTAATGCACCTGTTAGAACAAGAGGTACTGTAGCACGTTCTAAATATGGTCAGGTGGCTTTTATCTCTTATGTCTCAAATCAGCAGAGAGACAATCACACAGACTATGAACATTGTTTGTTTGCTTGTTTTCTCTCACAAGTGGAACCAACCAGTGTTGCTCAGGCTCTTGAAGACTCAAGTTGGCTTGAAGCAATGCAGGATGAGATGCAACAATTTCAAAATCAGCAGGTTTGGATATTGGTACCACTACCTGATGGTAAGTATGCAATTGGGACTAAATGGATTCTGAAGAATAAGAGAGATGCACGAGGTGTTGTCATTAAAAACAAAGCCAGATTAGTTGCACAGGGTTATAGACAAGAGGAGGGGATAGATTATGATGAAGTGTTTGCACCAGTGGCAAGAGTTGAGGCCATACGGATTTTCTTAGCTTATGCATCCTATATGGGTTTTATGGTCTATGAGATGGATGTTAAAGGAGCCTTCTTGTATGGTGAAATTGAAGAGGAGGTTTATGTCACTCAACCTAAAGGATTTGAAGATCCAGATCATCCTAATTATGTTTATAAGGTAGTCAAAGCTCTCTATGGACTACATCAGGCACCCAAAGCCTGGTATGCTAGGCTCTCTACATTTCTTCTGAAGCATGGTTATAGAAGAGGTGCAATTGATAAGACTCTCTTCCTTAAGAAGAATTCCACTGACATTATTCTTGTGCAAGTGTATGTGGATGACATTATTTTTGGATCCACAAAGGAAGCTTGGTGCAGGGAGTTTGAGGAGCTTATGAAGGGAGAGTTTCAGATGAGTGCCATGGGAGAGATGACTTTCTTTTTGGGTCTCCAAGTTCAGCAGAAACCTGATGGTATCTTTATCAGTCAGGACAAATATGTGAGGGACATCTTGAAGAAATTTGGTATGGAGGGTGTAAGGACTGCTACTACACCTTATGAAGCTCCAAAGACAAAGACCAACAATGAAGCTGATCCAATTGTGAATGTTCATTTGTACAGGTCTATGATTGGCTCTTTGATGTATTTAACAGCTTCAAGGCCTGATATTACTTTTGCTGTGAGTGTTTGTTCACGACATCAAGTTACTCCACTGACTTCCCATCTCAATGCTGTTAAGAAGATCTTTAAGTACCTCAAAGGCCAACCTCTTCTAGGTCTTTGGTACCCACAAGAGTCTCCTTTTAAGTTGGAAGCTTATAGTGATAGTGACTATGCTGGTGCTAATCTAGATAGGAGGTCCACCACTGAAGGTTGCCAATTCCTTGGAAAGAGATTGATTTCTTGGCAATGCAAGAAATAGACTATTGTGGCTACCTCATCTACTGAAGCAGAGTACGTTGCTGCTGCAAATTGTTGTGGACAGGTTCTTTGGATTCAAAATCAATTGTTGGATTATGGGTACAATTTCATGAACACAACAATTTTTATTGATAATCAAAGTACCATATGCATTGTTAAAAATCCAGTTTTTCACAGTAGAACAAAACATATTGAAATCAGGCACCACTTTATAAGAGATGCATATGATAAAAATTTGATAAAAGTGGTCAAAATTCATACTGATAATAATGTGGCAGATTTGTTAACAAAGGCTTTTGATGGACCAAGGTTTCAACACCTTGTGGTTCATATTGGTATGCTTAACCCTTAACTGCAAAGTTTAAGGGGAGGCATAGGCCTCAGGGGAGGCATATGCCTTAGGGGAGGATTTGTGTATACTTTGCATTTTTCTATGTAATTTTGTATATTTGTTTGCTTTTATCTAAATCTAACCTGCTAATGTAATCTTAGTGTGTTTCTCTTTGTTGGTTTGTGTGTTTCTCTGTGTTTGTTTTGTCTTGCAGAGTGATTGTTCATTTGGTTATGGTTAAGAAAGCTATAAAGCTTGTTTCTACTGAATTCAAAGTGCTGAAGTGAGTCATTTGTTTCCTCTGAAGATGATGTACTGAAGTTATATTGTTCATTCAAAAGAAGTACTGAAGCAAATTGTTCATTCATTTATTCAAGAAACAGTTTACAGCTTACAGCTAACAGAGTACAATCAACATCAAATGCATCTACATGATCTACTAATCCTAATCTATTACATATCATCTATTCTAACATCTAACAGGCTGTTGGATATGCATGATCGCTCACATCTTTCACACTAAATGCTGGATATGCATTTGTGAAGTCTTGCATAACCACCCATTCATTCTATTTTGATGGCTGGAGATACATGACCAGTATGACGAAGATGCTAAGGATCAAAATGGAGAGGATGGATTGATGCAAACGTTGTTGATGACAATGACCACATTTGATGATGGAAAAAAATAATGTGTCCTTTGTGCTTCATCTATTTATTTCAACCAAAATGCAATCCATCTACCCTCCTTAAGTTCTTCCCTTATACGATATGTGATGATGCACCAAAACCTGATGCAGAAAGACCAAGAACCACCTCTCTATCTTTAGGGAGTGGTGGATTTTCGGCTCGTGGCCTTCGTTGAGGCTGAGGTGCTGGAGGTTGGGAGTAAGATGTTCTATCCTTATAGGAGTCATCAGAATCATCAGCAGATTCACTTGGATTCACTATACTATCATCTTCTGATGAAGGAAGAAAGGGTGATTTCTTTGGTCGTGGATATGGTTTTGGAAAGTAAAGAAGCCATGGATTTGTATCTTCACTTGATGAGGATGATGATGATGATGAGGATGATGTTGTGAGATCTATGATCTCAGGTTTGGTACTCATGGTTTATTATGGTTAATTTTGGAGTATTGGTGGAATTAGGGTTTGTAATGATCTTTGGGGTTTTTGATGAAGAGGTATGTGTGCATTGGGATTGTTTTATAGACGGTTTCAAGTGGTAATGAGATTTAATGCGAGTGGGTGAAACAGTAAAAAGATATTTACTGAAGCTTCTTGAATACTTGATCTGTTTATGCTGATTGGTATACTTCAGCAGAATGGTTTCTGTTTCTTCTGAAGTTGAAAGTGAATTTGTGTAAAAGTAGAAGTCCACGTCAGTATTGGTCAACATTGACCAAAATTGGGAAATTTCTATTTATTCTCTACTGGCATATATTCATCCCATTTTAAGTGATTCACTTGTTTCTCTCATTCAAAACACTTCCATTTGTGTAACTCGTAACCCTAATTTTCAAAATCTCTCATGGCACTTCAATTCAAACATGATCATAATAAGGTCGCTTTTCTGGGAACTGCTCGGGGTGATGAGCTGTATAGGCCGATGATTGCATTCTTACAGAGATCAAAGATTCAGTATGCTTTAACGCATTCTCCAAATGCTATATATGAATCCTTGGTTACTCAATTTTGGGCATCAGCTACGAAAAGAAGTGATACAGAGATTGTTGCAAGAGTTGACGTAACAGAGTATGTGGTGACAGAAGATCTGATAAGAAGACAACTTCGTTTGAATGATGAGAATGGAGTCTATCATTCTGATTCTGCGGTGGTACTTGAAGGGCTTAGAGCGATTGGATATCAAGGTACAAGGACATCTGTGGTTAAAGAATCAGCTTTGTCCTATGTGGAGGTTCTTGGTTCATACATTGCTTCAGTGTGTGAGCAATAAGTCTGGTCAATTGGGATGTGGTATTATTTGTCTATCTAAGGGTTTGACTTATAATTTTTCTAAGTTTATTTTCGATAATATGGTTGAGAATATAACTAGTAAAAAGGGCAAGTTTTTGATGTACCCTAGGTTTTTACAGATGATATTGAATGTTTCTACCCACACCCAAGCTTTTTATCCCATAGGAGTTTTAACTTCTAAGTTATTTGCTTCGATGAGAACTAAATTTGAGGGGACACATTTTCCTTTATTAGCTGCCATGTTGCTTCAGGAGAATGAGACTGCTGATGAGGTTAATTTTGTTATTTTACCTTCTTCCAATACTACTGATGGTAATCTTTCAGTTGATGTTGATGAGGGCCCTTCTGCTGTTGTTGAGGCATTCATACCTTCACCTAGACCATGTCCTAGTCCATTACCTACACAAGTTTCTCTTGATTAGGTTCAGGTTGATATTGATAGATTGCCTACACCTAGTCCTATTAGGAATCCATTTGGTGAAGGATGTTCTAATGTTGAGCAGGTTAATGTTACTCCTGAAAGGTCCAATGAAGTTCCAATTACAACTGAGCAATCAGTTGATGCAGATGAGGATCCTATTACACTTACCTCATTATATGCTCTGGTGAACAAGTATGCAGGTGAGGTGACTGATCTTAAGAAGGAGCTTGCAGAGACCAAGTCTATTCTTGGTAATAAGATTGTGGAATTGGAGACTAAAGTTGAGAACTTGGAGGAATTACTTAGTCAGAGGGGTAAAAAGAGAAGTTTGGTTTCTTCTGAAGAGGAGCAAGAAGAGACTCATCATGCATCCCTTGGTATCTTGGCTGATGCAGCTCTTACATTTGATGTTTCTTCTCCTATTGCTGAATCTTCAAGGAGCAAGGTGCCTATTATATTTGCTAGAAAAAGAAGAAGACAATATTTGAATAAGGTATCTGCTGAAACTTCAAAGGAGCCAAAAGTTGTTGATGCATCTGCTGATGTTCTAGTTGAGGAGGTTGTTTCTGATCATGGTCAAACCTCATTTATACAAGAACAACCAAATGTTTCACCTTCAGCAGATGATGATGAAGTTTTTATAGCTGGGAGAATGTATAAGTTGAATTCTTCCTCTGAAGTTTTCTCTACACCTGTTGAGGAATTGTCTCAACATGTTTCTTCTGATGTTGGTTTAGTTGTTCCTTCTGAAGCTCAAATTGGGTCTGCTGAAGAATCTTCTGATAAAGGAAAGGCATATGTGATTGATGATATGATTGATTCAGGTCTGGTGACTGAAGAAGAAAATCAAGCTCAGGCTAGGATGTTTGCTGAGTATGAAAATATGCAGAAGAGTCATATAGTTGCTAAATTTCTTCAAGATCAGTCTGATTCTAATTTGTCTACTGAAAGAAAATTAGAGCTTGATGCATTACTTCCTAAGATCACTGATGATCAATGGGATGCTTATCTAACTTTTATTGCAGGTTTGTTGTATACTTTTGATGGTTCTTGACTCACCAGATATACCTTGTGTATGTCAAAGAGTTAGCTAGTCCAAGGGGTACAGCTTTGGTAAAGACACATCAAATCTGTTGATAGCTGTAATGGTTTGCTAAAAATCATAGGGTATGCAACCACCCATGCTTAATTGCTGAGTGTTGTATGGTTTTCAATTCACCATGGATTATTCCTTTTTGGAATCCAAGAATTGACTAGCCCACATGTATATGGCTTGTGGTAAAGGCAGTGGCATTCCATATTTGGTTATCAATTCACCAATTCTAAGAATTGACTAGTCCTGAGCAAACGGCTACAGGTAAAGACATTTCAAATCCGTTTATATGGTTGCTGGTTTGCCAATAAATCAGATGGTTATCAGTGTACCATAGTTTACGAACTTAAACATATGGCTACTCCAGTAGTGATGGCTATTGGTAAAGAGACATCAAATCCATTATTTTCAATGATTCACCTCTCACAGGAGTTAACACACCTGGATGTGATGAGAATAGTATGAAACTAATTTGTTTTGATGTACCTATTGTCATTTGTTACTGCAAAGATATGGAGTTTCAGAGTTTCTTCATCATAGAGATGTTCTTATTTGGATTCTTTGCTGCTGTTGTTCGTGCACAATCCTCTGGAGCTGTTTTGTTAAAGATCTATCAAGATACTAGAACTTAACCAAGTCAAATTCTAGTTTAGGGGAGGATTGTTGGGAATTATGTGAAGTTTGGATTATGCTGAAATTACTGCTGAAGGGTTTCTACTGAAGAAGAGTGGATTCTGCCGAAGACATAATCTGCTGAAGTATAATAGTTATTAGTCTATTTCTGCGGAAGTGATTATTCCGTGTTTAGTATATTTAGTTTGGATATACATGAGCTTTATTAGGAAGTGATTGTGTATATCTTATTTAGTTTTATGTTTATACGTTTCTTGGGAAACGGTTTAGCGATTTTGTTTAGGGTTCCTTGTCTATAAAAGGAACACATTAGAATGAGTTATGTACCGATTGAAAAAACACAGTTTTAGTTAATATAACGATCCATAGAGGATCACAGAGTTCTTAGTTATTTGTTACTTGTGTTTATATTCCGCTGATAAATATAAGTAGTAGAGATTGTCTTTTATTGTGCTTGTGATTACATAGGCATATATAACGATCCACGAGCTCAAGATCTATCAAGGTCTGTTTGTTTCAACAATTATAGTTGGGAGCGGTTAGGGTTTCTGTTCAGCGCCAATTGGGAGTGTTTAAAAGATCAATTAATTGATCGGCAGTGAATTGGGGAATAAGTACGGTACAAGCAAAATGTTTCACAAAAGCCCTTGTTGTTTCCAAATTCACCACAACTGCACTAGCAGTGTATTTACCATTACTGGCAGTGGATAGCGCAAGCCAGCAGTGTCAAGATCACTGACACTCCCATCCTTTGACCAAGGCTACGGCTGCAAAGTCGTTGTTAACTGAATGTGATGATGCATAGATTTGAAGGATTTCTTTAATTCCACCTTTTATAGGAATACATAAACTTTATAATTAATGGACATAAACAGTTCAAGTACATGACACTGGGCAGCACCATCATTTCAGTACGTCTTTTCCTCATTATTAAAGTTTGTCCTACTTTTGTGCATCCCCGATTTGGGTTATTTCGAAATAACCATGCAATACTGAAGAAACCACAGGCAACTGCACACATACTTGGAGTTCATGACATAAATTGTTAGTTATATTATAATAATTGTATATTGTTACAGAAAATAATAAAGTAAATGTACACCTAATAATACCGTTTGTATGTTAACAACAAGGGTAAATAATATTTTTCCTAAGGCATACACATCATAATGTTATGGATCACGTGGCATACCTTACTAAAACATTTGTTTGAATTGCAAGTAAACAACAGGCTAAATAGTTTAGTTGCCCCCAAATGGTTTAGTTGCCCAAAAATTGTTATCTTTGGGCCAGGAAGCATATGAGTACTACAGAAGCTTCATTAATTGCATTTGGCTTAATGTGCATTTCTAATTACTTGACAAGACGCAACTATTGACCAGTTGACTATCCACATTTACTTATATTGACTCTAATTGAAAATAAAATCCATGTCACCCCACACACCCCATTTTGCTTATATAAACGGACACCATCTAATATATTTTCAAACTACTTTTGTGAATTGACACACACTACCCACAGCAGCATTTACTACAACAGAAATGGATAACTGTATTTATGACATGGCTAAGACTGTCTTTGTGCGTGACAATGGACGTGATCTAAAGTTCATTAGTGACATGCATGCAATGGTGATGGAGCTAACTTGTCGATGCAGTGTGCGGGGTGAGCAAATCAAGCAGTTGGAGTGTTTTGTTGGGTCCACTGTTGCAAGTGCTTGTATGGAAATGCTGTGTGAAATCCAGGATGAGGAGCTAGAGAAAAACAGGACGCTGATGAGGCTTATCACTGAGACGCAACTGCAAGTTCTCAAGAAAAGCTCCTTTCTGGCCATGATGAGCAAAAAATATTAAACATATACTCCTAGCTTGTTATGTGCTCTCTCTCAAGTTCTGTCATAATAATCTTTTTTTTGTTTTGGACTCGTCATCAATGTTGTTGCTTTGCTACTCTTTTTTTTATCGCTTAATGTAATGAAATGAAATGTATTATAAAAATTAATTGCGAAGCAATTGTCAAATGGTCGAATTTATACGTATCACGCATAACAAACATATAATACTTTTGGACAAATATTCAGTTAACAACACTATATATACGACGTATTATTTTTAATCCTTCTTGAACAAACAACTGTAGTTTATGTATAACTTACTTATTTCGAGTATACAATATTAACATTTTTGACAACCCTCCAACAAGATCAACCCTGTATGTATTTTAACAATCTCGATTATTGACATGCCAAACTAGCAGTTCTTCTAGAGTAAGCGAACGTTTTTTTATAAGACTGGAATACGTCCGAACGACTATAAGATTACATGTACTGAAGGGTGTATTTTTGGTGATTGTGGTGTGTGGGTTTGTATATTTTTATGTCGATTGGCACATTGTCAATGGTTGCAAGTTGATGATCCTGTTGACGTTGCGCTAGCTTATCGCGAGAACATGATTTGGTTTTTTTATAGAGTTAGATTTTATCCTTTGTGTCAACAGTTTTTAACTTATCTCCAACAACACTCGTTGTTTTATCATGCACTATCGGTTTTCAATATACGATATTTTATCAAATACATTTTACAATCAAACATATATCATGCCTCATCCATTGGCATATTCATTCACACATTAACACCAACATTATTACAAAAACACGCTAGACATAAAAACGTTTAACAAAATAAAATTACATTCACCCCATTACTATTTCCGTATCAAAATCAATGGATCATAAGTCTCATATAATATATAAGTACATTGTTAATAGTAAAATAATACTACCTTTGCTAATATATAGCAAATGTTCATCAAGATCACATTTGTACACTAGTCAGGATGACTTTCTCCAAATAATATCTTTCATCAAAAAATGCTTCTAAGCCTTCAGTTGCCTTATTTGATCTCAAACTAAGGTATGAATACCATCACCCTTCCTAAAAATGTTTATATGTTACCTCATGGTTCTGACTTGCCTTGACTATATTTTTTTACCAAACTTGCTATTCTTTTTTATGTACATTTATATACCTTTATTACAGGACGCCAGGGTCTGTAGCTGCGTATCCTGTTTTTGAGATTCACTACGATGGTACCTTCATTCGGTTGCCCAATTTAAGTTATGCGTTTGGCCGAACCCTTTCGCTAAGGTTTAGTAACTCCATAAGGATGAACTTTAAGCAAATGCTTGACTTGTTGGCCTACAAGCTTGAGTGTGAGATACGGGCTTTATATTTTTGCACACCAAGATTTGTTCTTTCAACTGGTTTGACAATTGTTGAATGTGATAATGATGTTAAAAGGATGTATGAACTTGCCGAGGAATATGGATTAATCGGCTTGTACGTTTCACATAAACCTGTTAACTTAGCATGTTTCTATTATCTTAACCTAACTTTTAATCTTCTTGATAAGGAAACACATGCAAAGCTTGCGATACATGATAAACTTGTGCAACTTGCTACATCTAAGTCTTACTCTGATATTCTTGCATGGGATGGGCGTTCACCTCCCCTAAGAACCCCTCCTTCCCAACCTAGACGTAAAGGAATTGAATTCCAAGGAAAGAATCTTTTCATGGATTTTTTGCATAGCGAAAGTGTTGATGACGCCATTGAGTTCAGTGACGATGAATGGTACTATGGGGGATTTGTGGGTTGTGTAGCAATGGATGTTGGGTGGTCTACTTCCCCACCATATAAACGGGTGCAATGGGTTATCGAATACGATGATGCCACTTTAAAGAATGTACCGACAAATTCTCTTCCAAATCAGGTTTTGTTCGATGCAGGATCTTCTTCCGTTCCACGTCAAGTAGGGAGTTGTGTCAAGCCCAGGTATGGACATAAGGTTTCGAGGAAACCGTATGCAAGGAGGCTATGCTTTGAAACACCAAGAACGGGTTTACGGAAGATCAAGATGTTGAGGCATTTGAAGGCTCTAACAAGAGATCGACGTCGAGGATGTTCGGGATCAAAACCAACTTGGTATTTAAGGAACGGAAGGTTGGAGTGTAGGTATTGTTATGCAGCATGCTAATTGTGTTGTTAACAATTACAGGCACTTGTGTTAACATTACTTTAAAGTTGAAAAAGATAGTCTAGTCTAGGCGCTTTTGTAAGGCAACGTCTATGCATTGGCCATGTGCATTGTAACTATCTCTTCCTGGTATAGTGCTCTATCCAGACTTGTTTGTATTTACCCACTTTTACTTTAAAGAAAGGCACCCAAAAAATGTATTTGACAGTTTTACAGCTTGATTATACACTTTTTTTCATATTTTTTATCAACTGTGTGCATTTACCCACTATTTACTAACAACATGTTTATGTTACTTGGTCTTCAGCACTAGCAGTACTAACGTGCAACAGCAGTTTTAAGTATTCATTCTCACGGCCTAATATACGTGTCATATGTTTTGCATTATATTGCATCACCATGACTACCTTTATAAACAACAGCAACAACCAACAAGAGCAGCAGTTACAACATTATCATGAATTTGTGCTATTCGCAACACTCGTGATCATATTCAATTAAACCCTTTGTATACTTTTAGAAACAACTATAACAAATCATAAAATTTGGGAAACTAGTTTAAGATTGTTTATACTTTATGAAATGCAACACTGTATAGTCTTGATTATGTATTCAAAAGATCTACACATGAATCTGTTACTCTAGGGTATCCATTTTATGTGATCTATGTTGTTGCTTACATTATGTAAAGGTAATTTGTACCGTATGTATTTTGTTGTTCCGGTGGGCTTTACAATTTAACACTGAACATAAAAACTTGCAACTTCTCCAAAAGTAAATTACATATATAATTAAACGTTTATATCTATTCCATTACATTACTTGCCTATTAACATACCAAGTCCAACACAAGTAACCGACAAAGATCCTAACATAATGAAAAACAACCTATCATACAGCTTCAACTTTGACTTTGCATCAGTCAACTCTTTGTCCAAGATTGACTTGTCCAAAGCAAGAGTATCAACCAAGTGTTCAATATCCACCGACTTCTTCGATCTTTTCTCCTTTTCAAAGAACCCATACACCAGATCTTTATAGTATTCACTAGGCAGATCATCAATCAAAAACTGATACACATCACAAATAGAGCATTTTACGAAATGCTTCCCAGGGTTTGCCCTTGTTGACGTCTTGACTGGTAGACGAAGACTGCATCTGCAAAAGTATTCAACTTTGCCACCAATTAGTCGTGTTGTAGCTGAAGTTCTAGAAGTCATTATAAACAGGTTTTTATTAAGAAGTTTGTGGAAATGTAGGAAAATGTTGACCGACAAATTAGGTGGTGGGGAGTTTATAAAAGTTGCAAAAAGTACCTTTTAGGCTTTTATAACTGTATCATTTTTTGCCCAAACAAAACTCTATAAAGACATATATTCAGCTTATATTTGTTGTAAAAAGTAGAGGGACCTACCATGACAAACACTTAAACTTTTTTACCCCACACACCACTTATCCTTATGGTCCCGACCATCAACATTCCAACATTCCTGCTTTATACCCTAGGTCACTTTCATTGAAAAATAATCGGTGTCCTTTTCATCTTATTTTAGGAAAAAATCCAGGTTTGTTGTACTATCAAGTATGTACTTTGTTACCTTATTCGTTCATATTGGTTGATGTATTTATATATTTGTTACCTCATTCGTTCATATTGGTTGATATATTTATATATGAATATAAATAACTGTACAGCTTTATATTTTATATTCTATTACTAAATTATTATTTAATTCAAAGTTATTGAATTTGTTATTAGGGTTTATGTTTTATAGGTATGGTCAGTATACCCCTTTAAGTCTAGTAGTTGCTTCTAATTTTTATTAGTATTTATGTTTTATAGGACATGGCGGAAACCAAAGAAGTCATATTTAAAGTTCACCACAGCGGGAAGTTTCAATTTCAGCCACTCCGCTATGTAGGTGGTCGCCTTGCTGATGCCTGGTGTTTTAGCTCCAGCAGGGGTGCATTTACAAGGGTGCTTGATCATGTTTTCGATGATATTGGGGGGGGGGGGAATGGGCTTTATTTTATGGTGCACCAAACAAGTCACTTGAAAATGGTTGAACTTTGTTGCACACAGACAATGACGTTTGGCGAATGTATGACATTGCGGAGGAGACTCGATCAATGGACCTCTACGTTCTGCACAAGCAACAGCCTTTGTCACAATTTTATTTAAAAAACATGGTTTGGCAAGAAGAGGACGCTGGCATGCGATGCGCTAGTGCAACACCGTTCAAAAGAAGGAAGCTAACAACCCGTGTGTCTATAAGGAAAACTGATACAGGGTTCGAGATCAGAGAAAAAGGGGGTAGTGCACAGCAAACTGAAAAATGGTTGCAAGAGGAAGGTGTGGAACTCCGAGCTGGAAATGCTTTCGCGAAGGGAAAAGAGATACCCTTTTATGAGGATGTACATGAAAGTAAGCCAGGTCATGGGAATTCCAAGGGAAAAGAACCAGTTGTTGAGCAAGAGGGTGTGTCAAGAAGTGGGAAAAGGGTTTCTATAACCACTTACAAGCGGGTCATACAGAACGGGAAAGCGATTATGATGGAGGTCCTGGATGCCTGAATGATGGTTTTGGTACATTTATAGACTGTGTTTTTATATTCAATGAACATGTTCATACCACACAGATGCACGACCCCTATTAGCTAGCAACCACATGACACAAATAAGTAATACTTTACAATCCATCCGTTATTACAAAGCCAAATACACACAAACGTTTACCTTACACAAAACACAATATAGTAGGACTTAGGCAGTGAATGCATTATTAAAAACCATGTTCCCGCTTACTTTAGCTCTTTGGAGTAGGGAAATTGGATAGAAGACTGATGTGTGGAGCGGACGAGCTTCGTTGTTCAGTGGTTTGACTTGAGTTGATGTGATTCGCCGCATTAATCACCCCATGATTAGGGTCTCCGTTTGCCTCGCTTTGGCTGTTGCTAGTTAACTGAGATGATTCACCCATCTTACGAGCCTTTTTTTTGCACCTGTTGTACCTGGCTTAGCCTTTCGTTTGTAGCCAACCAGTCTCTGTACAAGTGTGCAAATACAGGTTAGTTTCCAGTTAACAACATAACCTTAAAGTTTTTTGTAAAGCTGAACAAATACTTACTTTTCTTTTCACCAAAGGTACTCTACATGTTACGCGGTTGTGGCCTTTTGTGGCACACCTTCCACATTAGTTGCTCTTAGGCGCCTCACCTTGAGATGGTATTCGATCTTTATTTTTAGGCCTGCCTGAATTACGCTTACCGATAACAGGGGGCAACACAACCTCTAAGTTCACTTCAGTGTCCCACAGCGTCATATCTTTTAATGGGTAGATGATGTCTTGGTACGTCGCTTTAATAGTTGTATTATAAAACCAAGCTTTTGCCAACTTCTTAACACTGGTCAGGCCTGCAAATCTACCTACAGCACAAACATGTCCGCACGGCAAGCCTGAAAGCTGCCATTTGCGACAACTGCATTCACCGTTTACCAAATCAACAGCATGCTATTTTTTTGTGTCGTGTACTTCATACACTTTGTCCTTTAGAATTCCCAAAATCTTCCAGTTTGCACTTTTTTCCATTCTGTCTCTCACTTTGGCGGTCGCCCAGTCTGTAAGTTCGTCATCCGGTGCATCTAGCATTTACACATATTAACACATTACTGAATAAGACTGGTTAATTATTACTCAATAAACTATCTAATAATAACAAAATTTGCTCTACCTGCATGTTTTTCTCGCCGTTCGTAATACCATTTTTGAAGAAGACCTCTAAACCATTCCATCAACATCGTTATTGGGATCTTGCGCACATCCTTTGTTAAAGCATTGATCGATTCCACACTGTTTGAGGTCAGGTAGTTGTACCTGTTTGCAGGGCAATGTGCCCTTGACCATTTTTCAATACCTGCTGCAACTAGTTTTCTGTGAGCTATCAGTCGTGCTGCAAGAATCTCACACATTAGGTGTGCAAATTCCTCCGTTGTATAAGCTTTGCACGTCTTCCAGTATTAACACTTTAGGCTATCGCTTTGCATACGTGTATTCAACATCAAATGGTGACAACAATACCCGTGAAAGGCATTTGGAAAAACATTTTTACATGCTAGGGCTATTGCATGATGTCTGTCAGATATAATTGCCAAATTAGCAACTTCCCCTATGGATTCTTTCAGTTTTGTCAAAAACCTTGTCCATGATTCACCACTCTCACCTTGAGAAACACCGGTGACAATCAGTATAATTTGATTATTTTCGTCCATTCCCACGGCTACCAGGTTTGTCCCTACGTAGGGCCCTTTAAGATGTGTCACGTCGATTATGATCAGGAGTCGCATATAGCATAGAAAACTCTTAATCTGTAAAATATAAATGCGATTACATACTGGATAACAAACACATTGTATGTCAAGGTAAAATCATCATAAACCATGTATTTAAGTGAACTGTGTATACTATTGTAATGCATTGGTAAGTAAATTAATGTCAAATAATTTGTTTTATGTTTCTACTGACAGGTGTGCTGTGAAACAAATAATAGTATCAGCATGAGTAGATCCAATTCCGAATGTTTTTGTGCTTATCTGACATAAATTGTTAGATACTTTGCTAGGATGCTCAACTTTTATAAGACAAGTAAAAACTAGTTGTATGTAACTATTTTCGGGTTTTATGTATGTATAGTTTTTTATATTCCATTTTGTGTTCATGTTGCAGACATACTACTAAACAGCCGCATGCTAAACTAAAAACAATGTCTATTCACCAACATACTTGTATGAAAACCATATCATATATTAGACAAGATTTATTTAAAAACATTCAAGGCAATTAGCTTACCGCAGCACCGAAAGATATAAAAAGGTTCTTAAAACGTCTTTGATCGTCTGTCTCAATGTGTGTAACAGTCCCCTCGTTTGCGAGCTTTAGGTTGTGACAGTAGTATGGTAACTGCGCAAACGATGCCTTTGGACAGCCCTGGGTTGATTCCACTGCCAATTGTTTCCCCCTCCAAGCTTTTGTGTATGAAACATCTATATTCAACTCCATATTCAGATCATGGATAATGTCCCTTGGCTTATAAACGCGTGTAACATCTGTGATTTTCGGACGTATTAATTTAGACAGGGTTTTTGTTGTAGCATTTCGATGATTTGTATTGAACTGGATTTTGGAACATGCATGACGGTCATTAATTGCAGTGATTCTAAACTGTATACAGTTTGGAATCCTATGACAGTTTATGTGCCAATGACATTTTGGCTGCACGCATTTTACTGCGTACCTAATAGTGCACGATTTATGAACATAAAATTCATACCCTTCTTTTAGGCACTTCAAAGATACCTCATATATGCACTCTGCCTTATCATCAAATATATCATTCACTTTCATAACACATCTATCTTTACTTTCAAGTCTGCTATCAATAGGTGGTGGTTGGGGTGTGGGCGGTATATGACTTAACTTGTTTCGTTGCCATGTATTCGCATCTTGCTCAGGTAACAACATATCATTAAGATCCACATGTAAGTGTGGGGAACAAGATGACTGGGTTACCACAACTGGTTCTTTAACTTGGTTGATGCATATGGTTTGCACCTCTGACTGCGACCCATCAACCATACTTTTGAAAAAATCCAAGTCATCGTCGTCAAGTATGTTCGTTGTGGTTGAGGCGATGTTGTATGTTAGAGTTATCCCGTTTACATCATTAACTTTGAACTTTTTCTTGATGTACCGCACAAGACTCGAAAAATTAATGTCAACTGGGAGTAAAACACCACACACAAGATCTTCATACCGCATAAACACCTTGCATTTCACAACAGAGTTCATTTTTTTTTTTTTTTTTGTGATGTTATTTTGTTTTCATAAAACTTTTCTGCTGTTATGTGTTGAGTCAAGTAAATAAGCACATGGAAACTAGGGTGTGGTTATATTTGGTGAAAATCTATAAACACAGTAATAGTGTGTCGCAAGGTAGCCCCTTAGATCAGTTGTACCTCTACGTAACACTGTCAAAGAACTTTGGGAAGAGTTGAAGGAGCGTTATGGCATTGGAAATGCTCCTAAGATGATATGCATATCATTTAAGGTTGCCCAACGTACAAGACATATTGACCAAGTATCTCCTATAGTTGCCCAGATTGCGTCTACAAGGTTTGCCTGAGGTACAAATTAAGTTCCCACATGACACTAAAAGTTGTTGCCCAGAGTACATCTAAAGGTATGGGCCAAAGTACCAATAAATGCTAAGGACCCATTGTATAATATTATATTCTTTAAATATGTAAAGGTTGCCTAAATTACTAACTTGGTAGCCCAAACAAATTTAGTTGCCTAGATTACATCTAAAAGTGTTGACTGACGATATACCAAAACGAATTCATCAGTGCCATGTGTCGAATACTCCATTAGGCCTTGCTTGTTCCTTTTTGTATCCAAAAATTGTGGCACGAACACTTATAAACAACTTATTCCGTCATTAACAAAATATAACAATAACTGTTTTTAAAAGTAGTAAGTCGACAATTTTTATACTTTTTTTAAACTTTAATTGCTCCAACTCGAGTGAATATCTAGTCGCAACAACTATTCCCTCGACTAAAAATTAATGAACCCGATTGTTTACCCTCGTGTTCAGTTTATTATAAATTCAAACCATAATCACCAATCCAATAATAATGTTTACTTTTTCAGTTTATTTTGGCCACAAATCATGCGTACAACTAATTCTTTGATCAAGTATTTGCAAGCTTTTGGATGAAGCTTTATTCCTGTCTTAATTTTATTTTTTGGCGGGTTTAGTCCGTTTTCCCGCCCAAAAGTCTTGGAAACCATCCATCTACATACAATACTTTGGGTAACCCTTAACCCCAAAAATAAACCACAAAAAATAAAAATTAAAAAAACCATCCATTTACATCTACAACCTCTTTATAGCATCGATTGTATACCAAAAAACAGGACAAACATAACACGTATTCCCTTACGAAAATTACCACATCAATGGCTGCAAATGGTTACTTTGAAAATGATGCACGCGTTTTTGTTAAACAATTATTTGTTGTTTGACGCGGTTATTGATGCTTTCGGGGAGGAACCCATTTCAGAATTTGGGTCCTATAAGGAGGTAGATACGAGGATGAGGAAAATTATTTTGAACTGGCTCCATAGAAAAGACTTTTACTGGGATGAGGTTTATGGAATGAATGATCTGGAGGAGGACGACGAAGATGAAGATGATGAGGAGGCTGGAGATGAGGAGGATGATCAACAGGGTGCAGAGGTGGTTCAAATTCAGGTGGTGGATCAGCAGGAAATTCAGGTGGAGTAGACAAATGTGGTAGTGCAGCAAAACCAGGAGGAGCAACAACATGGGTTTGAAGCCCCTTATGATCTGGAAAACAGGATTAGCCAGCTTGAAATTTTGCTTCAACAACTTAAAGCCAGGAAGGAAATGAAGGAAAACAGGGAAGAGAGCTATGGTTCTAACAACTTGGTTTGAAATTGGGTGGGTGGAGCAGTTCACGTTGATGGTTTATTATTATTATTATTATTATTATTATTTTTAATCTTTTAATTTTTTTTGGGATTTTTCGTTGTTTTGCTTGTTTTCGATTTTTCATGTTTTGTTTTTAGGTCGGATAATTAGATGTATGGTGGTTGCACTGTTATGAATGTCTGTTGGGTTTAAAAAAATATGAATGAAAAACTAGCAGTTGCAATTGACTTTCTGGTGCCAACCATGAGATAGTGCTTCTAACCGTAACCAAGATGTTAGATTTATGTTGTTACATCTAGAATTTATAGTGGAATGGTTAAGAATTATGGTTGCCCGATAGTACATGACATATTGCCCAAATATGGCATTTAGATGCCCATATTGCATATTGCAAATTACAGGGTGGCCTTAAAGTCCAAAAGAAACTGCCCAATTATATCATTATTACAACTTAAAAAGGTTGCGTGATGAACGAAACCAAATGGCCAATTAACTAAAACTGTGGCCCACTAAACAAGTCGCTCTAATTTTACAAAAAGCATGACCTACTAGCAGTTCTGCAGTTGTAGTCAAGTACAAAAGTTGGTTTAAAGTGGAAAATTTACTCTTAAAAACGTGTCATCATTTCGTTCTTGTCTTCTATCACTAGCAGTAGTTAATATAACCAGCAGTTGTAAGTATACAACCAACTCAGTTTTAGTATTTAAAATAACTAGCGGTAGTAAAAATAACTAGCAGTTGTATGTATACAACCATTTCATTTTATAATTTCAGAAATTTTATTTAAGTAATCGAGCATAAAAGTAGTGTCGTATTTTTTTAACGTTTAGGAATGTCACATAAAGTTCGAAATAATAAAGTCAAGTCAATGTAACTCTACACATCTGATAACCTGAAGCCGTTATGTGTTTACGTCAAACTCAACATGTTGATGATTTTAGAATAAGTGATGGTCTATAAAATGTAGTCGAAGGTAATAACAACTACGCAATTATATTGACTCAATTATAACCACTTTTAATTTATCGTTTTATTAACCAAGGCAGCATTTACTTTGAATATTTACGCCATTAAAATTATTAAAGTAAACACTCACATATGCACAGAGTACAGACATTAAGTGCAGTACAATATTACAGTTAGCCATTGTAGAAAAAATTGTACATGTCGAATGTAAAATATTAGTTGGACTGTGTGCCACAAATAGTTGGCCAGCTAACTAAAAAAATTGCCCAACGTTTGTAACTAGTTGCCCAATAAAATTGTAACTGGTTGCCCAAAAAAGCACTGTTTGCCTTGTAACTTGTTGCCCAATAAAACTGTTTGCGTATGAGACAAACCTCAGTAACTCAATATTTAATAAATTCAACTAGTCACCACTTGAGTACACCTATTACTAATTTTTATTTGACTGAAATGCAAATAAAAAACATTCAACCACCAGCCATTTTGCATACATCACCGATGTACTATATGTACTGTAGCAGTTGCCATGTGTACACTATTTTAGTTGCCCAAAGTACCATTTTCTAGCAAAGAGTTATCAAACTCGTCATAAAAATAGATTGTGGGTGGGTACCTATTTGGGGTTGTGATCTACTTGTCCATGGGAAACAGACACATGTCATAACTTGTTTGTCAGAATTTTTTGTGTCTCGATAATGTATGACGCTAACGGTTGCTTTTGCTGATTATATATGTAACTAAAATACTTATTATTATTTATTTTTTTTATCTCCATTAGTGAGAGTCTTAGAAAAACAAACATAACAAGTGTCCCAAAATTGTTTAGTCTAAGTGTCTAACAATGTCTACTGCCATGGTTATATGTGATAAATTATTAAAAGAGATTACGATCGCGTACTATAGGGATGAATTGGATGTTGCTTTACGTGAAGAAGCAGATCAAATGAGGAAAGCTGTTGAAATTAGGGCCCGTGTCAACCGTAGACAGCTAATGATAGCGGAAGTCGAGCTTCTATGCGGTTTGGATTGTTCGTTGGCAACTATTAATCACCTCCTAAGGATGCAAAATGAGGATCTGGCTGAGAGTTCCAAACTACTTCTTTCTTTGTTTAAGAAACATGACCGTGTTAAAGACCTGAATGGTTACTTTGGAGTTGGTGGCTTTTGTTTGTTAGGGGATCGTTGTTATATTTTTGAGTCACTTGTCTCATCTTCTATACTCTGTCTATGTTATGTTAACCTATGGATTTGATCCCTTTTATGTTAGTTGTATATATTTGTGGACTGTTACTGGTATTAATTTTGTTGCGTAGTTGTTCAATTGTGTGCGATATAGTAAGTCATGTTACAAAAAAATAAATAAATAAATAAACAAAATAATAAGCAAAATATATATATATATAAAAATAAACTTACTGCTAAAGTAAAGACCGATTTACATGTACAAAAAAAAAACGTATTTACTTAAAAAAAGGTCATAATGTGGGTGTGTACTTGTTTGGGCTTCTTACCAAGTTGTCGATGCGTGGAAAGAGAGATAACTCTTCTAATAATGTGTGTAGTATGACATCTTGTGTCTCGATAATAGAAATAAGATGACGTGTTGAGTTACATGATTATTTATGTATTATGTATTAAATTTAATAATCCTTATTATATCATAAAAGAAAAAGAGAGAGAGAGAGAGCGATAACTACGCAAAGAAATTGTAACAACTGCTACAAGTGTTACAACTGCTTGGTCATGAGATAGTTTAGACCCAGAGAGACCGTCATTCGGAAACCCCTAACATTCAGTTGCAATCAAGTTCGAGATAAACAAGAATGGCGCCGGAGTATTTTGTTAGAAGTCACAACATGATTGCGTTTTTGAAAAAAACAATGGAGGCTACAGGGTTTGAACAAATTATTGATTTCCTGAATGCACACCCGCTTAGGTATGCACTCACTGCCAAACCTGTTATCTACGTTTGTTGTATGAAGCAGTTTTGGTCTACTGCAGAGACTAAAACTATTGGTGAGGAAGTACAAATCCATGGTAGTGTACATGGCATGCAGATAATTATTATTGAGGCATCTATTAGGAGAGATCTTCTCCTAGATGATGCTGACGGTGTTGTGTGTTTGGATAATGATACCATTTTTGAAACACTACCGCTTTTGTGGTATGGAGGTGAATTAGGACCAAAATTAATTTTTTTTAAACCACTGTTCTCCCCACAATGGAAATTCTTGATCTATACCATATTGCAGTGTCTAAGTCCAAAGACAACTTCCTGGAATGAGTTTAGTACAAACATAGCATCTTTTGTGATTTGTGTAGCTTTTAATAAGAAATTCAATTTATCCAAAATGATATTTGATGGTTTAGTCAAGAACTTGTTGGATACGCATGCAAAATATTATATTTATCCAAGGTTTTTACAACTGCTATTTGACAACCGTTTTGAGACACCACCCAAACATTCAAAAACTTGGCATGTCCCTTCTCACACTCAAAAACTTATGAGTCACATGAGAAGACAGGGCAATAATTTTGATGGGACACTAACACCATTGTTCCCACACATGGTGCTGTTGCCTCAGAATTTGGGGGAAGGATTAGGAAGTCCCTCTAAATCCCAAAACACACCCGGACGTTTCCCTTCTACATCCCAAACCGATGAAACTTCAGCTGAATCAATTTCCAGTGGAACAAGTTCTGCTGATGAACCCACCCAAGCGGAAAATATGAGGGATCTTTATGTTCAAGGTAGGCAAGAGATGAGGTCTGCACACCTCGAAGATTCACCTCAGTCAGGACCTAATACAATTGGAAGACATGACAACGGTCTGATATTAAATAAACTGGTGGAAAAGTGTGATCAACTATGTAAACAGGTATGTGAATTAACAAAGAAACCTTCAGCACAACATGCAGATTTAAAATATTTGAATAGGAAGTTTAAGCGGTTGGAGAAGAAAAAGGCAGGTACCACAAAAATAAAACGTTTGGTGAAGGTTCGAAAACATCAGGTAGTTGAGTCATTTCTGGAAGAAGTAAGTTGTGATCATGCAGAGGATACTACCAAGCAGAGGAGGCGTACCGAAAAGAATGAAGATGGTTCAGGGGAGGCTGCTATTGCATTTGAGAAGTCCGTCAAAATTAATACAAGTTATCACGATGTTGGTGCCTCATTTGAGCAACAACAAAGGTATGCGTATCATTACATTTCTTAAGCATGTTCATATGTAAATGCATAGTTGTCGCTTGCCTTGACTAGTCAGTAATTGCACAGAACGGCCGTGAAGGATGTGGATGGTTTAGGGGAGGCGGCGAATGTAGTGGAGAAGACCGTGGAAACTAATAAGATTGATCACGCTGTCGGACCCTCATTTGACACCGAACAAAGGTATGCGTGTCATCAACTCTGCTAAGTATTTGTCGTATGTAAAAGATTTGTTGTCGGTCGCTGTGACTAGTCAATACTTGTACAGCATGAGCGTGATGAATGAGGATGCTTCAGGGGAGGCTACGACTGGACTGGAGGAGACATTTGAAAGTAGCAAAACTGTTGAAGATGTAAGCGTCTCTTTTGATTCAAAATGAAGGTATGCGTGTCCTGACAGTTCTTAAGTATGTTCATATGTAAATGCGTGGTTGTCGCTTGCCTTGACCATTCATTAATTGCACAGAACGGCCGTGAGGATGTGGATGGTTCAGCAGAGGCGCCGGATGTAGTGGAGAAGACCGTCGAAACTAATACAAATGTTCATGACATCGGTGCCTCATTTGAGTCAGAACAAAGGTATGCGTGTCATCAACTCTGCTAAGTATGTTCATATGTAAAAGATTTGTTGTCGGTCGCTGTGACTAGTCAGTACTTGTACAGCACGCGTGTGATGAATGAGGATGCTTCAGGGGAGGCTACGACTGGACTGGAGGAGACATTTGAAAGTAGTAAAACTGTTGAAGATGTAAGCGTCTCTTTTGATTCAAAACGAAGGTATGCGTGTCCTTAAAATTCTTAAGTATGTTCATATGTAAATGCGTGGTTGTCACTTACGTTGACTAGTCCGTAATCATACAGAAAGATCAAGGTGGATGTGGATGTTTCAGCGGATGATGCTAATGCAGCGGAGAACAAAGTTCGAACTAAAAAGACTGCTGAAGATGCCGTTGCCTATTTTGGTTCCAAAATAAGGTATTATTGTCATTACTCTTATTTATTATGTTGATGTGTACATGCATGGTTATCACTTGGCTTGACTAGTCCATAATTGCACCATTGGCATCGCAGTTGGGAGGATGTTTTTGCTGTCAATGCTAAACAGTCTAGCGGACATACAAACTGGGATCCTATATATGCTGCCGGTACAGATAATTCTGTTGCTTGTTCAACAAAACCAAAGATTTTGTCACAAGTAACTGATGCTTGTATATCTGTTTATGACGTTGCAGCAGGAACAGAAAAAGCAACAGTTGAAAATGACGATATTAATGCAGATGTTACTGCTGTGATTAATAAATATTTCACATCTAGTGGAAATGAGGAGTCTCCTCCAAGTGAAAATAGTGAACCTCAATCTGTTACTAATGATAGTCATGTGACTAGAAGCAGTGAATTGCCATTCAGTAATGATGCTGCAAAAGATCTTGTTGGGCATATGACTGATGTGACAACAGAAAACATAACGGTGAAAGAGACTACGGATGCAGGTGGAAATGGTCAACCTGAAACGGCTGCTAGTGTCGCTTCAACCACCTCTGCAACAAATGGTGCAACCACTACCATTACAACTCAAACAAATATCACTCAAACAAACGCTGTCAATGAACAAGATGATGCACCAACAACAATTTTGAACAAATGTACGGATGCTTGCGCATATGTTTATGCTGGTGCTACAGTTGAAAGTCAATTACTTAGTGTGGAAACTATGGAAGTTGGAGATGTTGGTAACGGTACTGACGTGCATACAAGTGTTGAAGTAGCAGTAATGATAGACAGAGGTGATGAAACTAAAAACCTTGGGACTGCAGAACTTGGGCTAGCATGTTTGAAGAGCGCAAGTGATATGCAAGCTATTATTTCTACTGGTTCAAATGTCGATGCTTCTGTTCTAGGAAAGCGTCCGTTGGTTAAAGGAACCAACACAAACGCTTTATCTAAAGAAAACAAAACGAAATCTGATAACGACGTAGCTGGTAAGTTGCATGATTACTTTTTTAAACAAAAAAATAAAGATGACAAAGTCTTTCAAATCAATGCAGAATTAGCTGATAAGATTGCTTCTGACAATGTAACTGAAAAAGCAACAACTCAAAAAACCCCCGTAGATTCTCCCAATGCAAACGACAGAGCAAGGGTTAAAAGGAAAAGAAAGGCGGATGTTGTAGCTACACAGGAAGCTGCGTTGGAACATTGGCATTACATTAGGTCAACAGCTGAAGCCGATGAGATAGTAGCATCAAGGATGCAGAACAAAGAAATTGAAATCCTAACATGTGAACAGGCAAAAGAAGCTCTTGATAAAATAGTGATAGAAAGGCAAAAATTCTACATTAAAAAAAGAGCAGAAGAAAGGATCTGAAAGCCACCAACAAAGAAAGAACAGAAAATCTTCTTGTGTGAGTACTTGGAGAGGATGGGGGCATAAAGTAAATGTCTTGCGGAGGCTAACTTATGATAAAGTGAAAGAAATGTTTGAAAAGTGTAGAATGAGGCCTGATAAGTTAACTCCTATGAACAAAGGTACAGGTGAGAGAGATGAAGGAAGTTGCAAAAGAGCTTTTGATGATTTAGAGCAGGATCAGTCAAAGAGGCAGAGGATTGATCCAAAACAAAAGATTGAAAGGTTAAACCGTTTGATTATGCTTGATACGACGAGGCAAAGACTGGGTGCACTTAAGCCGACAATAACAAATAGTGCACGTTAAGTTTACTTGACAAATGGTGGCACTGTAATTACCATCAAGAGGTCTGACGGGCTCGAAACTACATTTAACAGCTTGGGTCAGTTGCTACATACTATAGACAGAGAAGATTTGGAAACTGTTTGGTAGTGCGTTAAAATTGGCTTTCAGACAGGCCGGGACGCAGGTTGCCAAGGAGTTGATAAGTGGTATGGGATGAAGTGCATGTTTGAGCCCGATATAGAGGACGTTGAATGGAAAGAAACACTGGTCACGAGTTGGAGATTGTACGAACAGTGTGGAGTTCATGTGGTTACTACGCTGACAAGTTATCTGTTCATGTTGGATGATGCGGATTACCCTCTAACACCAACTCTAGCTTGTAACATGTTGTTTAAGAAGCTGACGACAAATAGAATAAGTGAAGTGGCATATGTGCTTGTTGAAAAGATAGAAGGAATAGCGCGTATGTAAACTTTAATAATTTATCCGTTTTTAATGGAAAGTTGCATATTTTGGACGTAAAAATCAGGTTTGTGCGTGTGGTTTAATAAGATATTCGAAGAGTCCCTAAGGTTAACTACTGCTAGTAGTAAAATAAGAACTACTAGCTATGTCAACTACTGCTAGTATTAAAATAAGAACTGCTAGTACAACTATGTTAACCACTAGTAAAAGTAGTTAGCTGCTAGCTATGTTAACTACTGCTAGTATTAAAATAAGAACTGCTAGCTATGTTAACTACTGCTAGTAGTAAAATAAGAACTGCTAGCTATGTTAACTACTGCTAGAGATAGAAGAAATCAACGAAATGGTGCCACAGTCGTATTAAGTCAAACCGAGTTGGTTGTATTGTTACAACTGCTAGTAGTCAAGTAAGAACTGATAGATATGTTAACTACTGCTAGTGTTGAGTGTTAAATATGTTTTTGTCAAGTGTGTAGGTATTAGTGTGGAGTGTTTATGTCAGTAGCTTGTAGGTATTAGTAGATTGTAGAATAAGAATTGTACGACTAAAAGGACTACTTCGTTTATAAAAGCCGTTGCTAGGGAAATCAAGTTGCCCTACGTACAGCTGTTGGTTGCCAAGATTACATAAATGCGGGAAAATAGTAAAGAAGTTGACTTACAACGTTTCATACACACAACCAACAACATATTAATCGTACTACATAATTATAAGTTTAATGGTTACATAGTTATAGAACCACGTGATTTATAACTTTCAGCGACTACGAAAAAGATAAACACTCCATGGTTCCTCCCCATAGACAGCGTACTAAAACCACAAAGACTCGTTCCCATTAATCATGATCGATAACTTCAGGCCGACGTACCTGTTGAAAATGCCCTTCATAAATCATTAACCAAGTAAAGTGATAATCTTTTAACGAAATATGAATAGAATGTTAACTTACAAAAAAAAAAAAAAAAAAAAAAAAAAAAAAAAAAAAAAAAAAAACATACTTTACACAGCACGATCTGTGTGATTTAACAAAAGAAGAGATTCTTTGTATGGGGCGATGTAGAAAGTTCCAGCATCTCCTAACATTCCCATGGTGACAAATAATTCAAGTTCTTGGTTGTACACAAATACAGAGTGATGCAAATGATTGCCGATGTAGGCTTCCACTATTGGAGCATGATGGTTTGTAAAGCCAAGCAAATGAACTGAAACTAGGCTAGGGATGGCGAATAGGCTTCTGAACGATCTTATGGAACAACCATTCACGTCCAACAACCATCCACAAAACAATGGCATACCTTCACCAATGATCATACCAGAAATGACCAGAGAAGTTCCAAGATCCGTAACATAGAATGGGACTGTGAGTTCATTTTTTAAAATATGCGGTATGTCGATAACTTTGAATTCGCTGGTTACCAAATCAAAAGAAATCAACATATATATTTCTTGTAGGTAACATCGTCCGCATTAGTTAACTTTTCACTCCCAGTCCAATAGATAAAATGACCCACAACTGCCTGAGTTTTACGTTTCAATTTGATTGTTTCACGAGGGGGGAGGAAATTTTCACGGCGTGTCCACCGTGAAGAGTTCAAAGAAAAGACAGACACATACCAGAAACCACTTTGGAAAACAGGATAGGAGACCTTCACGATCGTCGGGTCAAGAGTGTCAGGACGGACGCCAAAACCAAAACAAATCTTTTGAGATTCAATTTGATGCGTGTAAAACGGGACAAATATTGCAAGTGATTTTTTGATTGCCGGGTTCCAAATAACAGACATTAGATTAGAACAATAAACAAAACACGAAAGACCATTAGAATTGCCAACTGCAATCAAAGATGAAAGCCTTAAATCTGTACGAAGTCGCGTAGCGATTAGCTTTTCATCTAAACATAACATAAACCCTTGATGACCCAGATCGAATGTTAGCGTAAAAAAACGCATCATTACGATGAACACCGTAATTAAAGATGAAGCTTCCACAATCTATACCATACTTCCATAACTTGCAAACAGTACGTAGCTGGAGTATAGACTTAAGAGGTAGCCTACGGATGATATCTAGTTGAACATCCAGTGGGATATTGTCAGACATTTTGTTAAAGAAAAGCAGAAAGATTGAGATAAAGATGTGAAGAGACAAAAATAAGAAAGAAAAATTTTGTTAAAGAAAATTAGAAAGATTTGTATTGAAGAAAGAGATTGGGAACAGAGGCATTAAAGGACATGTAGCATGATGTACTTTAGGGAAACCAAATAATATTTAATTCAGGTGTATACCAAATATTAATAACACATACATAACCAATATAGAAGTGGTTTACAAACCATATGCTTTTTTGTGTATGTGCACTGGTATAAAAAAAATAAACGAAATGCAGTTGAGCTTATAAAAAGATATTCAAAGAGTCCCTTATTTGCGAATTAAAATGTCGAGTAGTTAAATTCAAAGTGTTTATAATTGTGGATAAGCGTTATCCAAATACCAAAAAGGATAGAAAATCTGCTAGTACAGATGTTAGTAGTATAGTATCATGTACTTGTTAATTTAACTAGTGCCACTGATAGAATACCTCAACGAAAGGATGTGTACAGTTAAATTCATTTGAGATGATTATTTTTAGCTATATGCGATATTTTTAAACGTAAAAAAAAGCTGCATTGCTTTTATGCTCGATTACTTAGATTAGGAATCTCAAAACATAAAACGAATTGCTTGTATAGTTACAACTGGTAGTTACTTTTACAACTGGTAGGTAGCAAATCCGAGTTGGTTGTATTGTTACAACTGCTAGTAGTAAAATAAGAACTGCTAGCTATGCTAACTACTGCTAGTGATAGAAAAATCATTCACAAATCAACATGTGACAATAATTATGGGTCAAAAGGACATTAAGGATGGTACCTTGAGAGACCGCTGACAATTTTTGTATTCAACCTTGTGCTTCCAGAAGTATTCAATCATCCGTTCACGGTAAGCTAATGCTGTTTGAAGAGGGTCGTCTACTTCGAGAGGCTGGTTACGGAGCAATCTGTACAATATAATGCACACCCATACTCCGCAATCGCCATACAACTCTGATTGTTGTGGGACTTTTGGAAACTTGTATGTGATTTTATAATCCTCGGGTGAGATGCCCTTAGTATGCAGTACCCCAGCATTTGTTAGGTAAAGTTGAAGTTGTGTTTGTAAATCTCTCTTCAAAACTTGCCACCACCGTGAACTCCTTCCGACTGACCCAAGAGAGTCATAAACGTAAACAACTCCAGTGCGGATATGGAGCACACCGAGTACCCAGTGGTTTGCTGTTTCATTCACAGGAAAATACACCTGATATATAAACCAATTGAAGAATATTATAAGCTGTTTATAACAGTAGTGCTAGATGTACGGTAAGAGGCTGCCAAACTGACCTTTTCAACATCTCGCCAAGCGACAGGGTATGTTGTGCCATCTGAATAAGTGGTAGGTAGTTCGCCATCTAGGATTCGACTGCAGAAATTACACCCTGCCAAAGCCCAATCTGCATGGGCTGGTCTAAACAACCACATCAAATCAAGCCATACATCCAAGTGCTGCGGACATATAAAGCAAATCAAAACTGTTAACATTCGGTTCCAATTTAACAAAACAAAATAATAAACATGTGTAGGAGACAAGATAACAACCAGGTTAACTCACTAAGTCAGTAAGCCACCCGTGGGTGCAATCCTCAACACATGCCAAGGCTACCCAAAAACTCCTGTAAACAACAACAGCACCGGAGCCCCAATGGAACGTATAAAGTAATGGTTTTTTAAGCTTGAAATAGGTGCGAAGGTAATCAGGCACAGTAACCTTCTCCTTGTTGCATTTCGGGTGTCGTAAAAGTTCCTTCAAAAAATAAATAAATAAATAAATAAATAAAAACAAAAAATTATATTTTGAATAACATTAACCATATGATAATGATGTTAATGGATTAACAAATGGAAGATACCTCTACAAACGGTTCAATTCTGGGCGAATACAAGTGACTAACGCGACGCGTTTTGGGGTTTCCTGAATTTTCCTGAAAACACACTTGAAAAATAAGCAGACAAACATAAAATATTCATTTCCGTTAGAATTTAATATGGTGCTTTACATCGGAACCGGCAGCCGGGATAAAAGCCTCGTTAATGACACATTGCGATCTTGTAAGACGGCGGCAAGGAGTAGCTGATGTTTTTGATAGGCCTTTAGGCGAGTTGACAGAATCAGCCATCTTCTTATAATGTTTTACAATGCTGTTTTTTTTACTGAGGTTGTCGTTCAATTTGACTCTCTTTCTTTTGTTTGCATTATTATGGGAGGAAAGTTCTTCCAATCGAGGTTTGTCATTATGACCTACCACATTTGCAAATGACAATTTGTTGGATTTAACCTGAGATTTAGGGGCTTCAGGGTCTTTCTTTGTTGGTGTTTCTTCTGATGTAACAGCATCGACATCATTGTTACCGGCACGGAGGCCAAAAAACGAGTTTTCCTCAACCACATTCAATTCTTGGTCATCAAAATCCATTAAATCTAAAGACGGAACAAACAATGTTTTATCGAGGCCTTTGTTGAAATTATCTCCGAAGGAAACACGTCCCAACATAGCTGTTTCATTTTCGGCAACCACATTTACATTTGACAGGTTATTGTCTTTGAACTGCGATTTCAAAATGTAGTATGTTAAAAACAGCACATTAAAAACTTTTATTTATCGGCGTTGTTTTACTGATAATGTAGATACCTCAAAAGCTTTGTTGGTTGGTGTTCCTTCTTCTGTCTGCACACCAACAATATTGTTAACGGGTTCAGGTTCCCCACGCAATTGTTTCTGAACCACATCTTGGCGTTGATTATCACAATCCATTGCATCTACAGAATTATCACACGAAAGTTTATCGTCGTTTATGTACGACGACCAATCGATACCACAATCCGGTTCATGATGAATTTTAATTATATATACATAAGTATGGACATATGTTATACTTGATATGTAAAGTCTAAATGAAAGATAACATACAATAATGGGGTCACCGTGTGTTTTTTTTCATCGTTTGGTGCAAGTGGTTGAAGTTGAGTAGTACGATCACCTCCATATTTCATAGCAGGACATTTTTGGGTCATGGCACAAGCTTGTACAAGAATCCCAAGGTTACATGGTTGCATTTCTTTAAGGCCATCATCATTGTCAATGTCCGTTGCATCTTCCGCATCGACGACCTTATCCCCGTTAGGGCCTAGAGTATGACACGACGTGGCCTGTAGAGCCCAAGGTTTGATATAAGTGTACACACAGACGAATATTTGGGTTTGGTATAACATTAGAGGCAACCTTAAAAGTAAATACAAACCTTCGGATCATCAGGATTAATGTCAGATTCATTTGTATTGGCACAACCTTTAGATTTTTCAGGAACGAAGGCCGCATCATTTTTAAGACCCAAAAGTTTTGTACTTTTGAAACTCTGCTTTTGACATCCGTAAACACATCAAGTACGACCGGTGTGTTTCTGACCGAATGAATTCCATTTTCTATCATCAACGTTTTTGATCCAAATCCACTAACTCACGAATTACAGCCCATGTTGAAAGAGTGGTCCCCGTTTGTGCACCATTTAAAGAATATTGTTGCTCAATGTTGAGTTGCAATGCGTTTTCAGGTAACCCCTGTAGTTGACTTTCCATGACAGTGTGTAAATTGAAAGCGTCCACGAATTGATTAGAGTGTTGTGCAGTCTTCTCACAACCGTCTGTGTCTGGCACTGACAAACCATCTATATATTGGGCACTGTAAATACACCACGGTTGCTTCATTTCAGCTTGTGTTGCATAAATTTCAACAATGGGAGTTGAGTCCTAAGAACAAAAAAGAGTTACAATTACTGATATTGTGAACAAATTTAGGTACAACTTATTATAGTCTGCATCATAAGACTGTGTGATGCCTACCGGTCCAAAGAGATTACAACAGTCTGCATTCCGAAACTTTGCAAGTTCTGACCAAGCAAGACCACGTGGAATCACCTTGTTGTCTTTAACCCACCAAAGTGAGCTTCTAGGAAAACTCTCCAAAATCCAAATCTGTAATAGGCACACCCGTCATCGTTAAAAATTTCTAGCTATGCAGTTATCATTTTTTAATTTGTTTACGATGAAACAATACGTTTATGATGACAATTACATAAAAATAGCAAACTAAAAAGTGTTATAACATTGTTGTTATCTAAATTACGGGTAACATTTATATTACGTGTATACACAGCAAAGACAAGCATTGCATAACAATTAAAAACATCATTATTTATAGGTAATTTTCGATTGAACAAAATAGAATCAAAAGCTTTTAATAACCTGTTTTCTAAAACAAACATGTTATCAAAAAAAGACATGCATACATTAGTACAAACTATAGAGAATTCAAACCTTGAAAGCCCAAGCGAACCCGTATAGATTGTATGTGGCACTGAACTTTGGGTTTTTTTTTCAATTTTAACAGATGATGTTTTCTGTGAATATGAACAATATTGACAGTCCTTTGATAAAATTTATGCCACATATATTTACCCCAAGGAAATACATTCCAGGCCTCAAAATCATCAACCAAGGACAATAAGTGATTATGGATGCAATTCCTATCTTCTTTTCCCATAAACACCAGCTCTGCGGCTACCAACAGACACACCCTAACAGCATCCTCATCAGAAAGCGATAACCACCTTTTTCCATCCTTTTTTGAATCATTAACAAGTTCCAAAAGATCAATGGCATGTACATTTGTTACACCATTACTCTTTTTTTCAGGAAATACACGATCATAGAAAGCGCTAGATCATTTTTTTGCTTTTGAAACTTTGCAAAATCGTAACCCTGTTATCAGACAAAATTCTTTCTGACCAAACCTTAACGAATGCTCCCCTATTTGGAATGTTAGTGGAGGGGAATCAGAGGAGATGTTAGAAACATATATCTGGTGTTGCAAAACATAATGCATCAGAAGGCAGTCATTCTCGCACGACTTTATATCCAACCATGGACCAAATACTGGTGTTGCAAAACATAATGCATCATGCGTAATTATACAGTAAAATTAATTAGGGGGTTAGAGGGTTCTGTGAATAAGATGTGGTTTGTGAATGTGTGCGCGTGATCTAGAAGAAGATGTTTAATTGTAGAACCTGTTAAATTGTAGTAGAAGATCTTTGATTGTGTGTGTGCGCACGCGTGATGGTGTGTGAGTACGTGTCTGACTTATTAATATTACTTTTATAATACAGCCATTGTAAATTGACCATATTATCCTCGTGTATAAATACAAGTTGCCCAATAATATATAGTTGCCAGAAAATACATTTTGGTTGCCCAAAAAACAATACATAACAAATACGTTCAAAATATATACTTCTGTTGTACCTTTGTCGGACACGTGGCACCATATGGTTGGCTACAAGAAAGTCGCTGGGCAACAAGTCCATTTCCGTAAGGCAAAAAAGCGTGGTCCATAAAGTGATATGCACCATGGCGCGCGGTCTATTTGACTAATTTTCCCTATTATAAATGAAAATAAACATAATCCAAACTTTATTTCATCAAAATAATAAATGTTTTACAATATCCTTTATCCAAATACTAATCACAGTTATGCATGAAACTTTTAGCTAAACGAAGTCCAATTCCATTGGCAAGTCCTACAATCTTGTCTTTAGCTAAAGCCTTAGTGAACGGATCAGCTAAGTTATCATCTGTGTGAACTTTTAGTAGATTTATTTCACCTTCCTGGACTTGTTCCCGAACATAGTGATACTTCCGTAGAAAATGTCTGGTGCCCTTCATGACTCCAGGTTCATTGGCAAATATGATTGCAGCAGAATTGTCACAATACATATCAATAGGCGATTCAATTGAAGGCATACCACAAAGCCCTGAAATGAATTTCCTAATCCAAACAACCTCCATTGCAGCTTTTGAAGCAGCTATGTATTCGGCTTCTGTCGCAGATATCGCAATCGTACTCTGCTTCTTGCTCTTCCAGTCAACTGCTCCTCCATTGATGACAAAAACATAACCCGTCTGAGACTTCATATCATCTTTATCACACTGCCAGGACGCATCACAGTAACCTGTAACACCAAGTTCTGTGTCTGGATTTCCTCCATACACTAAAAACATATCTTTCGTATTCCTAAGATACTTCAGAATATGTTTAACAACAATCCAGTGAAGTTCACCCGGATTCTGTTGATATCGACTGGTCATGTTTTGAGCGAACGCCACATCTGGCCTTGTGCATCTCACAGCATTCATAATAGATCCTACAGCCGAAGCATATGGATCTTTCTGCATGCGTGCCACCTCAGCAGGTGTTGAAGCACACATATCGCTACATAAGTCATGCTTTACTTCCATCGGCAAATATCCTTTCTTGGAATTTTGCATACTAAATCTCTTCAATATTTTATCAATGTAAGCGCTTTGACTTAAACCAATTAACCGCTTTGATCTATCTCGGTAGATCTTGATTCCCAGAATGTATGTAGCTTCTCCTAAATCCTTCATGGAAAAACACTTCCCAAGATATGCCTTAACATTTTGCAAACTCGAAATGTCTTTTCCCATAATTAATATGTCATCGACATAAAGAATTAGGAAAATTACATCACTCCCACTAAATTTGTGATATATATATGGCTCATCAAGATTTTGAATAAATCCATACCTTTTGATTTCTTCATCAAATCTTTTATTCCATTTCCTTGATGCTTGCTTCAATCCATAAATGGACCTTTGAAGTTTGCATACACGGTTTGGAAATTGTGGATTCACGAACCCCTCAGGTTGCTTCATATAGATGTCTTCATCTAATCGACCATTTAAGAAGGCGGTTTTGACATCCATTTGCCATATCTCATAGTCATAGTATGCTGCTATAGCTATGAGAATTCTAATAGCTCTAATGACCGCTACAGGAGAAAAGGTCTCCTCGTAATCAATGCCATAAGTTTGAGTAAAACCTTGCGCAACTAGACGAGCTTTATAGACGTGTACATTGCCATCCATATCAGTCTTAATCTTATAGAGCCACTTACTTCCAACCACCGTGGCGTTTGGAGGTAAGTCAACCTCTACCCAGACATCATTTTCTCTCATGGATTGCATTTCCCCATTCATTGCAACCTGCCATTTTTCCTTATCAGGACTTGCCATGGCAGCTTTATAACTAGTAGGCTCTCCAAGATCTCCTAACATAGTTTCCTCAACCTCTACGTTAAGACATAGACGTTCAGGTGCACGCGTATTTCTTACGGATCTACGAACGGGAATCACTTCAACTTCTGGTGGAGGACCCAGACTATCAGGTTCTACCGGAAGTACGTTAGTGTTTTCAGAAGGTAATGCATCTTCTTTATCATCTTCTAGATCATAAACTCTCCTACTGAATTCTTGAGATACGAGATCCCTTTCAAGAAAATCTCCATACCTAGCAACAATTACTTTATTTTCAGTTGGATAGTAAAAGTAGAAACCCATAGTTTCCTTTGGGTATCCTACGAAGATACACTTTACAGATCTTTGTTGGAGTTTATCTGCTGAGTCAAGTCTAACATACGCCTCGTAATCCCAGACCTTTAAATATGACAGGTTAGGAGCTTTACCATGCCATGTTTCATATGGTGTCTGATAACGCTCAGATTGTGCATGTTTTTAGTAGCGTTATGTGTGCTTTTATATTTTTTATTTGGTAATATTTGCGTGATTATAGTACTTAAACGCATCAAAAGATGTTTGTCTAGTGTTTATAACCAAGTGTAGGGAAACATAAGGAAAATAAAGAAATGTTCAGCAAATAGAAGATTCCCGTTTCAGTAAGCCTAAATCAGTATCTCAATGACCTTTAAAGACCATAGTGATTGAAGAACCAAGTTCTACAAGATAAAGAGAAGAAAAGATCAAGTTTCCTTAACTTAGGAAATCCAACCGGATCGGTTGGAGTATGACCAGAAACGCCATTTTGACCATCACCAACCGTTCGGTCGCCTCCCGCAACCGGAACGGTTGGCCCCTTTTGTAGAAGACCAACCGGATCGGTTGATCATATGACCGATCCGGTTAGAGAAGCTGCATCTACCAAATCTTCATCACTAAGTTTCTCCTTTGCATCCAAATGATTCTACGTCCTTCTCTTGGTGTATTCTAGTCCCTTCCTTACTCCTTGGAGGCCAAGTTCAGCAATTAATACCCTAGGCTTTGGAATTAGTATAAATAGAGACCATTTGTGAGCATATGAGACACACCTCAAATACAAATCTCTCTACTCATCAAACAAAGCTTTAAGCTCTCAAAATTCGTCCTTAGAAGTCCAGGGAAGTTTGGAGTTCTAGAAGTTCCACATTTGGAGGCCAAATCGCCAAGAAGTCTACCCCAATACTTTGGGAATCATTACTTCACCATTTATAATCTTATTCCAAGCATTGTAAGACTTTTAATCATGTTTTCTAATGTACAAAGTTCTGAGTTTATGTTCATGTTTGCTATGAGTGGCTAGTTTCTTTATACACTTGCTTAAATGATGTTGATTATCATATGATTAGTTAGTGATTGTGTTAACATGTTTTAATTCAATTTCAAGTTGATTCTAAGATCCAATTGTGCTAAAGTTTCGTAGTGACATTTGTTAATCAAGTTTGGCTAATTGATAGTAATCGTTGAGGTCGAAAGAACTTATTGTTATTAAACTAGTCATAATCATTTTGTCTATGGATGATTGTTTTTACCCATTATTCTTGATTATACAAAGGAACTAAGGTGTGGTTGTAATAGAAACGCTTTTTGATTATCAAATTGGATTGGTTGGAAACATCTAAAAGGTCGTAAGATTAGTTGTTGAGAATCAATTGTAGCCTTTTGTCTATGATCGGTTACCTTTTGTATTGACCATTTCTTAAGCAATTTGAGGAACAAATGGATGTTTTTGTGTTTAAGTTTATGTATGTAGACTTATGAAACTTGAATTGATCTTGAATTGATTGGTTAAACGTAATGCTTGTTTTTATGAACTAAAATCTTGACGAAGGTTTAACTTGTAAGAACAATAGATTAGTCTTCCAACTAATTATCATAACCAACATGTTAAGAGGTTAACACAATCACATTAATCTATGATATGAAACTAGTTTAAGCAAGTGTAGTTTTTAATCATCTGAATTTCATTATATCTATTTGCTTTGTTATATATTTTGGATAGACTCTGTTAATTCAAACTTGTGTTTAGATTCACTCAAATCCCTGCGAACGATCCCGACTTACCTTCATAATCTTGCTATAACGGACGAGTATACTTGCTCGTATGTGTTATTGGTAATATTGGTAATTCACCTTTTATAAATTTAAAACTTGTACACACGTAGCACATCAGTGTCTTATCAACCTTCTTTGTGGGAACCATATTTAGAATGTGAACAGCTGATTCCAAAGCATAATCCCAAAAGGATAAAGGAAGAGTGGTAAGATTAAACATAGATCTTATTATGTCCAACAATGTACGATTTCTTCTCTCAGATACACCATTTTGTTGTGGAGTATATGGAGAAGTGAGATTCTGGACAATTCCATTCTCAGCTAAGTAATCTTTAAACTCTTGGCTTAGATACTCACTTTCTCTATCGGATCGAAGAGCTTTAATCTTCTTTCCCAATTGCAGTTCTACTTCAGCTTTGAAAACCTTAAATGTTTCAAACACCTCATGTTTATGCTTAAGTAAATAAACATAACCATAACGGCTGAAATCATCAGTAAAGGTTAAGAAGTATCTAGCACCTCTCTTTGACACATGTCTAAGTGGTCCACACACATCAGTATGAATAAGACCAAGTAGATCAGAAGCCCTCTCCATATTGCTATGAAAAGGTTTCTTAGTCATCTTCCCAGATATGCATGACTCACATTTATCAAATGATTCATCATTGATATTTTGCAAAAGCCCTTCTTGTTGCAGCTTATGCATGCGAGCCTTGCCTATATGAGCAAGTCTACAATACCAAAGATAAGAAGAATTAAAGTCTAACTTTATCTTCTTGTTAATGCTAAACATTGAATTATTATTATTGTTAGATTCATTTCCAATCACATCAATTTCAAACACACCATTGACAGTAATTACTTTAAAATAAAATACACCATTTAAAGAAACATCAATTCCATTACGTGAAATAGTATGAGTAAAACCATCATCCAACAAAACTGAAAAGGAAACAACACCTCTAATTATAGAAGGTGCGTAATGACAATTGTTTAATAACAGTACTAAGCCCGAAGGCAATACTAAACTAAACGTTCCTATAGCTTCAACAGCTGCATGTGCGCCATTTCCCATGTGCAGATATTGCTCCCCATAGGCAAGCTTCCTTTCCACTCTAAACCCCTGCAGTGTATTACAAATGTAAATACCCAGGAATTATTATGATTTAGAGTAAATAATTCAATGACAAATAAATTACCAGAAGAAACGGCGCCCAAGGACCCTTCGTACTTCATTTTATTTGCCCCGCAATTCATCAAGATAGAGAGCACAGTTTCTCTTCCAATGCCCAACGCTCTTACAGTGATGGCATGCTTGATCCTTTTTAGGATTTTCCTTCCTAAGAGTAGGGTTCTTCTTGGGTTGAGGTTGATAGGCCATCACCTGTTTGCCTTTGTCAACCTTACCCTTACCCTTACCTTTCTTGTTGTTCGCGCGCTGCGGTTTTGGCTTATTAATCCTTCCACCCTGAATAGCAAGTACCTGGGCAGTAGGAACCTTTTGAGGCAACCCTTTCTCATAATCAATAAGAAATGCGTGTAGGTCAGTAACTGTCTTCCCCACGCAGTGCATATTGAAATTTCTGACAAAACCATTAAAATCCTTGTTAAGGGATCGATTAATCAGATTCACAGCCATGTCATCATCATAAGTTTTGCCAAGTGCTTTGAGCTGGTCCATGTAACCTTTCATTTCCAGCACATGAGCACTTACGGGTTTACCTTCACCTTGCCTACAGTTGTGTAACGCGTCGGTCAAGTCATAAATCTCGACGACAGCTGGTTTCTCAAACATAGTCCGAAGTTCATTGAGCATATTAAATGGGAAATAATGTTCGAACTGCTTTTGAAGAGCAGATTCCATTGTTCCCAACATAAAACAAGCCACATCATTATGACACTTATACTCAAGTTGCCAAGAATCAATTTGAGCTTAAGTAGTATCAGGACCAGTTGGTTGTTCAGGGCAAGGTTCATAAAGATATTTCAACCGGTCAGCAACTCTACAGACAATTCTCAAAGAGCAGTGCCAATCATTGAAATTATTAGAGCCAGTCAACTTTTCTCGATCAAAAAAGCTTTTGAACGCAGAACTTAGTGCAGTGTTAGTGTTATGGTTATTTTGAGCCATTTCTACAGGAAAAAGTTCAAGTATTAGTATTTTCGATAATACAATTTTTCAAGAAAATAAAATATACTCAACGGTAATATAAACATATAACCATATAACTTTCTCGAAAACTAAGATCCAAATTATCATAGGTTCATTACATCAGTTGATCTGCTAGCAACGAACGCATATAATAAGGTAATCTGTCGAACATTAATTGGCAAACAATTTCCAACTCCTAGATCATTATGGGATTTATATTTTCCAACGCTATTGCAAATATAAACATGTTTCATCCCAGCTTATGCCATTGAGTCCAGGTCTCACTTTCTACTCAATTTAAGTGTCTAACTTAAAGAAATGCAAATATGTCCATGTAAGGTCTGACTTTACATAGAGATTTACCTCTCCATCACAATCTAGCCAAGTATTGTCATGACGTAAATTGCAACTTCAAGTGTTCCTTTTAATTTGATGGCATATTCTTAATTTAAAAGGGTACTAGTTTTGATTTTATGTGGTCAAATCAAATATGTACAAAGATGTCATGCATTCATCTTGTAGCGTAAATTTAATAAAAAACTTTTTATTACCAATTCATAAAGATCAAATTATCAAAGTTTTGATTGAGGTATTGGGTTCACCAATCAAGGAATTTAGTGATAATTATCGTCCATTATACCGTACTTTTGCATAAGTGTAAACACTTAGTGTTTCGGGTAATTACCACAGAAGTGGCGTATGGAATTAAAACTAATTCGCTCTTAAGATGAGTTTGCACATTTTATGGCTTACTAAGTAGCTCCATTCGAACTTACAAGGGGCAGAGGACCAGGTAAGCACAAAGCATAACCTAAGACATCCTTTCAGTGTGACTGTGCGCACTTCTTTATTAACCCCTTTATAGTTCATTCTAGTGGGTGAGCCGTTCAAACCATTTGTACCAAAGTCACCAATCAATTAAACTATTGAAAATTTAACTCTTCCAAAACAAATCAAATTTCGCCATTGTTTAGTCCGTATTATTTTTCTATTCAAAATTACCCTTTGCTTAAAACTGTCTAACATAATAAACAAACAAGTAACAAATAAAAAATAGACTACTAAAAAACAATGCGCACATAATAAACAATTTATACGTGTAAACAAGTAGCCACATGCAACTTATTCGATAAAACCCTATTAACAATCAATATCTAGGTTGAATTAATGTATATATTAATTAGGGCTTTCACTCTCTCAATTGAGAGTGAGCCACATACATCGACGAATCGATTGCGTAAACCCATAATTAATGATATACCAAATTGCACATAATTGATTCATTAATATACATAATTGGAGTCTTCCCCAATTCAAGATTTATCGTAAATAAATATGTCTCAACAATTATACAAATAAGTCACAAGATCGCATATAAAAATTCCATGACACATAACAAATTATTCACGAATTAATCACGTAATCAATATTAATTCTAGGTTTTAATAAGGTTAGCAAACAATTTTCAAAACCCTAAAAAATTTATACATGTGTCGACTAAAATTAAATAGGGGAACGCCCCAACAAATAAAAAAAATCGACCAAAACAATATAAACATAAACCATAGATTAACATATCAAACAACATACAAGTATTTGTTTTATTACGCGTTTATGTAATTAATTACTCATTAAAACCAATGACTCGTGATGCCACTGTTGGAATTATATATCAAGACATTCAAATAAATAATCACAAAACATCAAAGTAATCATGCGGAAGCGTATAGGATTTATTAATGAACAATTAATTAACATAAAAGAATATGCGTACCTTTTCTTGATTCTAGCCGAACAAGAATCAAATCCACAAACTAGCAACGGATGAACCCTGATTTGATTTAGTTAGGATTATATGAATTACCCCTTACCGTTTTGTAATTCAATCCAAGATAATAACAAAAGTATGTTATTACTATGTTCTTGTACACACGTACTAAACCGAATTAAAGTAATGCTAGTTTTTATCAAACAAATAACTTGGTTTGTGGAAAAAGTGTGGATCGACACCCACAAAAGGTGTTCGACCGGTTTGGAGAAGAAAACACACACAAAACAATTTTTAGGGTTTAGCAATGAGCACAAGAGATGGAAAAATAAAACCCCTAGCCTTGTTTATATACCCAACTAAACTTGGTGAACAAGTTGGTTTTTATTTCCTTGTTGCTCTCCTTGGCCGATCTGTTTGGACTCCCCCAAGGGATTCCGGAACCTTCCCAAACTTTGCAATTAAGTCCTTTTCCAAATACCTTTAACGCCCGTTAGTCCATTACATTAATTACTTAACGTTCGTTAGTTATTTCGTTTAATAAATAAATAAATATAACATTTATATTTAATTATTAACTTTAAATTCTCATACGTAAAGTGTGCAATCCCATAGTCTCGAGTTCAATCCTAACTCACGTCTACTAATTTATATCCATAAAACCAACACAATGTACACGCATCTCTTGTCACGAATAAGAATCTGCACATGTATTAATAGTAAAATGATAAAAATCTGGAAAAAAAACACCATAACAATATGTTTTAAAAATAATATGGGGTACCAAAAAATGTAAAGAACAATTTAATTAACATATAGAACCATTGAGATGATGATCACTTCGATCATCTATCTTTTTTTTTTATTTTCTTTGGTAGTTGAGTCCCTCCTTTTCTGGGCTACTATTGCTTCTCGTCACCTACCAGGTATAATCAAGAATAAATATAACCAAACTAAACCAAATTTAATGAACCATTACATGAACTGTTATCTTAACAGTAATCCAATATTTGTTGATTTCATAGATTATCAACACACATAACCGAATAAAATTCTATGGTGTGAGTGAATTCTTACCAAAAGCATGTAACCTAGTTAATCTTGAACCTGAATTTCCCGTAATCGCCCATTAAACAGTATCAGTTGTCGCACATATTCCTTCAAGATCCTTAGCAAAGTAACCATTAACATGTTTCTTTTTTATCCACCTGTAATAAGATCTCTCTCACCTAACACCACAACACAAATTAAATCAATATACAGCTATGACCGAAATAGTTAAAGACTTCCAAAAACAAAAACAAAAATATGTTCGAAGTCAGGTGATTCCATTCATCAAAATACATTTAAAGAAAAAGTGGCCCCTGCTATGAACCCTCTAAAGAACTCAAGTTTATATAAAGTGCTAAAAGAAGGATAATGTAAATCACCTACTTTCTTGGGTTGGAATTCCCAAAGTATATCTTTGTCAAGAGCTGGGGCAGATACACCACGAGGAATGTATACATGACATGATATTCTTGCAGTTAATAACCTTGCGAAAAGAAAATAATATAGCAGTTAGTAACCTTGTGAAAAGAAAATAATATAGCTGATAATGTTAAAGCAAACTGTAAAACTAAAGACGTGCCCGAACCTAAATACCGTCAAATATATTAGACAATTGGCACTTAACTGAACCAAGGCACTGAACTGACCCAAGTCACTGGAAGTTGCTAATACTTGCTTGTGGCTACATTTCAGTTCTCGAAACGAAATCTTCTTAAGTTCCCCATACATACTTCCTCTCGATATTGTTCTGAAAATGAAAAGTTAAACAACTATTTAAAACATGAAAAAAGAGAGAGAAAAAAATAAAGTTAAGGAAAGTTCAACAACTATCCCAAAGGCTATGGTCATCTTGTTTGTTTTTTTCGTGACAGATGGTTGTGACTCTAAACATATAAAAAATATGATACCAGAAGCTAAAAATGCAGCCCTGTAAAGACGACCTATGTGTATTTGAATTATAAGTTAGGGATGTTTAGATGTTGCTTTCAAGGGGTGTTTTGGTTGCTGTAAGGGGGTGTTTGGATGCTGCTATAAGGGGGTGTTTGGTGGTGTCAAAGTTGTTGGATGGTTGTTGTAAGGGGGTGTTTGGTTATGCTGTAAAGGGGTGTTTTGGTTGCTGTTAGGAGGGTATTTGGAAGATGCTGTTATAGGGTGTAGTGGCAAATGAGTACAGGCATACAAGTAACGGGAAATAAAAACACATACCAATAAAACCCTCTACACACAACAATCCTAAAAGATGTTCCAAGCTTAGTTTGCATGCCCATAACTCTCACCTTAAAGACACTTTCCTCACAGTTACTCCGTAATTTTTTCAAGCCAAAATGGGTCGGTCAAATCAGTTAATAAAACATGTTCTATTATCAGTATAAAACTATAATATTACAATGATAATCTACACCTTTAATTGATAACGAAATTTTACAGGTTTTATGCATAAGTTTGAATAATTTCACCCATTTGCCCCATTTTACAAGTGACATGACAAAAAACCAAAATCAACCCATTTGATCAAGCATTTAAGAAGCACAAAAAAGATAGGTCTAAGATAATAAGAACATAACCTATGCAGATCCAACATATGAGACCGCAACACCTGAGTCCTTAGTTGGTATTGTGCACGACGTTGCTCATAACAATCCATCTGATCAAGAGACCCTTCTTGAGTTGTGATCACAGGTATTCCAGGGGTCTAAAAAATCAATCAGAAAAGATTAATAATGAGTGCCGTTTAAAAAAAAAAACTGATTTGACATGTTACTCAGCCCTATCCTAATGCCCATATTGCTAACTCCATACTTTTGGTTTAAGTTATGTGTTATGATACTAAATTGACTCACCAAGCAGTGAAACCAAGGTAAGTGTCGAAAATCCAGCAGCAAGTGCTCATCATCATCATGTTGTGCATCAAAATAGCGTGCATACCCCACTGTTTTGGCATAATTACAGTCAATCCGATCCTGAAACATTTAAAATACCCCTAATCAAACTCATCGATCCAGTAAGGTGCGATTATTAATTCCTGGATTTCAATAGTAAATCAATTAGCTTAAAAAAATTGTAAAGAAGAAGCTATAAAAGAATTGTTTCGCTCACCAGTTTGAATGAACGTATTTGTTGTTGTAAAAAAATCAAAGCTAAACATAAGAAAGATATGGTTACTGATTGATTTGGCATTATGATTGAGAGGAGATGGAAAAATTTTAGGGAAGCTGTTTGTTGGGAATTATGTGAAGTAGGATTTCTGCTGACATTACTGCCGAAGGTTTCTGCTGAAGTAGAAGCAGAATCTGCTGAAGAAGTGATTCTACTGAAGAGTACAAGCGTTGCCGTGTTACTGCTGAAGGGTGAAAGCTGACTAGGATCAGCATGCGCTATATGAATTAAATGTTAACTCTCCATATTCTTGTACTGCCCAAGGTTGCATGGGTATAATTGTACTGCTCAATATAGTTTAGTGTATTGGTCATTAAATGCATGCTTGCATGTTTAGTCGATTGGGTAGTAATAGATTAGGGTTCCTTGTTTATAAAAGGAACCTCATAGTTTGTAATAGACAACCAACTCATCTGAAACATAGAGTTTTAGCGAATAACAAGATCCACTTGTTATAAACTCTCAGACCTTGACAGATCTTTAGCACTCGTGGATCGTTAGTGTTGCATATGTAATCATAAGCAAACTAATAGACAGTCTCTAACACTCGTATTCTATAGCGGAAAGTAAATACAAGTTGTTATAACTAAGAACACTTAGATCCTCTATGGATCTTGTTATTCGCTGAAACTCTATGTTTCAAATGAGTTGGTTGTCTATTACAAACTATGAGGTTCCTTTTATAAACAAGGAACCCTAATCTATTACTACCCAATCGACTAAACATGCAAGCATGCATTTAATGACCAATATACTAAACTATATTGAGCAGTACAATTATACCCATGCAACCTTGGGCAGTACAAGAATATGGAGAGTTAGCATTTAATTCATATAGCGCATGCTGATCCTAGTCAGCTTTCACCCTTCAGCAGTAACACGGCAACGCTTGTACTCTTCAGTAGAATCACTTCTTCAGCAGATTCTGCTTCTACTTCAGCAGAAACCTTCGGCATTAATGTCAGCAGAAATCCTACTTCACATAATTCCCAACAATCCTCCCCTAAACTGGAATTTGACTTGGTTAAGTTCCAGTTTCCTGACCTTGAAAGATCTTTTGAGACTTCAGTACTAGAGGATTGTTTTCACACATCATTAGCAAAGAACCAATAATTATCTCATCTCTATGATGATCAAATTTTGAAACGCCAGGTCTTTGCAGCAACAAATGAACTAATGTACATCAATACTTATCAGTTGCATACTATTCTCATCACTTCCAGGTGTGTGAACTCCTGTGAGAGGTGAATTATTGAAAATAATGGATTTGATATCTCTTTACCAATAGCCATTACTACTGGAGTAGCCAAATGTTTAAGTTCGAAAACTATGGTACACTGATAACCATCTAATTTATAGGCAAACCAGAAACCATATAAACGGATTTGATGTGTCTTTACCTGTAGCCGTTTGCTCAGGACTAGTCAATTCTTAGAATTGGTGAATTGATGACCAAATATGGAGATAGTTGCCTTTACCACAAGCCATATACTTGTGGGCTAGCCAATTCTTGGATTCCAACAAGGAATAGACCATGGTGAATTGGTGACCATACAACACTCAGCAATTAAGCATGGGTGGTTGCAGACCCTATGATTTTGAGCAAATCATTACAGCTATCAACAGATTTGATGTGTCTTTACCAAAGTTGTACCCTTTGGACTAGCTAACTCTTTGATACACACAAGGTATATCTGGTGAGTTAAAAACCATCAAATAGGCAACAAACCTGCAAATGAAAGTTAGTTTTTTTTTTTTTTTTTTTTTTTAACTAAGAAACTAACAAACAAACAACATGACAAAACAAGATCCTCCCCTGAGGCATATGCCTCCCCTGAGGCCTATGCCTCCCCTTAAACTTTGCAGTTAAGGGTTAAGCATTCCAATATTGACCACAAGGTGTTGAAACCTTGGTCCATCAAAAGCTTTTGTTAACAGATCTGCCACATTATCATCTGTATGAATTTTAGCCACATTTATTAAATGTTTTTCATATGCATCTCTTATAAAGTGGTGTCTGATTTCAATATGTTTGGTTCTACTGTGAAAAACTGGATTTTTGACAATGCATATGGTACTCTGATTATCAATAAAAAGAGTTGTGTTCATGAAGTTATACCCATAGTCCAGCAATTGGTTTTGGATCCAAAGCACCTGTCCACAGCAGTTTGCAGCAGCAACATACTCTGCTTCAGTAGTTGAGGTATCCACAATGGTTTGTTTCTTGCACTCATAGGCGGACCTTCATAGAGACCCGGGGGGGCCACGGCCCCCCCAAAATTTGCGGCACCTAGTGTAAATATTATAGGTTTTAGGGGTAATTTAATTGAGGTTACAAATAAATCTCCGATTCGGCCCTCCCAAAATAAATTCGGCCCCCCTAAAAAAATTGTTCAAGTTCCGTCTATGCTTGCACTGCCATGAGATCAACCTCTTTCCAAGGAATTGACAGCCTCCAGTTGTGGATCTCCTATCCAGATTTGCACCAGCATAATCACTGTCACTATATGCTTCCAACTTAAAAGGAGACTCTTTTGGGTACCAAAGGCCTAAATGAGGTTGGCCTTTGAGGTACTTAAAGATCTTCTTGACTGCATTGAGATGGGAAGTAAAAGGAGTGACTTGATGTCGAGAGCACACACTCACAGCAAAGGTAATATCGGGCCTTGAAGCTGTTAGATACATTAATGAACCAATCATTGACCTGTATAAATGAACATTTACAGGTAGATCTGGATCATTGTTGGCTTTTGTTTTTGGAGCTTCATAAGGTGTTGTGGCAGTCCTGACACCTTCCATACCAAATTTCTTCAACATGTCCCTCACATATTTATCCTGACTGATAAATATCCCATCTTGTTTCTGCTGAACTTGGAGACCCAAAAAGAAGGTAAGCTCCCCCATAGCACTCATCTGAAATTCTCCCTTCATCAGATCCTCGAATTCCCTACACCAACTTCTTTAGTGGATCCAAAAATGATGTCATCCACATACACTTGCACAAGTATGATGTCTGTCGAGTTCTTCTTCAGAAAAAGAGTCTTATCAATGGCACCTCTTCTGTAGCCATGCTTCAGCAGAAATGATGAAAGCCTAGCATACCAGGCCCTTGGTGCCTGATGAAGTCCATAGAGAGCTTTAACGACTTTGTAGACATGATTAGGATGATCTGGGTCTTCAAATCCTTTTGGTTGTGTGACATACACTTCCTCTTCAATCTCACCATACAGAAAAGCACCTTTAACATCCATCTGATACAACATGAAGCCCATGTAGGATGCATAGGCCAAGAAAATTCGAATGGCCTCAACTCTAGCAACAGGTGCAAACACTTCATCATAGTCAATTCCTTCCTCTTGCCTGTAACCTTGAGCTACTAATCTTGCTTTGTTCTTAATCACCACACCCCGTGCATCTCTTTTGTTCTTCAGAATCCATTTAGTTCCAATAGCATATTTCCCATCTGGTAAAGGTACCAATATCCAAACTTGTTGGTTTTGGAATTGTTGCATCTCATCTTGCATTGCTTCAATCCAACTTGAGTCTTCAAGAGCTTGAGAGACACTGGTTGGTTCTACTTGTGAAAGAAAACACGCAAACAGACAATGTTTGAAGTCTGTGTGATTGTCTCTTTGCTGATTAGAGACATAAGAGAGAAAAGCAACCTGTCCAAATTTAGGACTAGAGATAGCCCTTCGAGTTCTAACAGGAGCTAGAATGTCACCAATAATATTGGATTGAGGGTGAGTGATGTTAATTATTTTAGTAGCAGTGGGGTTGACATCAATGGTAGGTTCAAGATTAGATACAGTTGGTACAAAAGTTGTCTCATCTGAAACATAGAGTTTCAGCGAATAACAAGATCCATAGAGGATCTAAGTGTTCTTAGTTATAACAACTTGTATTTACTTTCCGCTATAGAATACGAGTGTTAGAGACTGTCTATTAGTTTGCTTATGATTACATATGCAACACTAACGATCCACGAGTTCTAAAGATCTGTCGTTGTAGTATAGTGGTAAGTATTCCCGCCTGTCACGCGGGTGACCCGGGTTCGATCCCCGGCAACGGCACCACTTGTTATAAACTCTCAGACCTTGACAGATCTTTAGCACTCGTGGATCGTTAGTGTTGCATATGTAATCATAAGCAAACTAATAGATAGTCTCTAACACTCGTATTCTATAGCGGAAAGTAAATACAAGTTGTTATAACTAAGAACACTTAGATCCTCTATGGATCTTGTTATACGCTGAAACTCTATGTTTCAGATGAGTTGGTTGTCTATTACAAACTATGAGGTTCCTTTTATAAACAAGGAACCCTAATCTATTACTACCCAATCGACTAAACATGCAAGCATGCATTTAATGACCAATACACTAAACTATATTGAGCAGTACAATTATACCCATGCAACCTTGGGCAGTACAAGAATATGGAGAGTTAGCATTTAATTCATATAGCGCATGCTGATCCTAGTCAGCTTTCACCCTTCAGCAGTAACACGGCAACGCTTGTACTCTTCAGTAGAATCACTTCTTCAGCAGATTCTGCTTCTACTTCAGCAGAAACCTTCGGCAGTAATGTCAGCAGAAATCCTACTTCACATCATTCCCAACATTGTTAATGTGAAAAGTCAAGCCGTTTTGAATGGAAATATTGATTGGTTGTTATTAGGGTAATCTCTGAGAATGAATAGCACTTTGGAAAGAAGAGATTTTACTACAAAATCTGGAATGCCCCACTGGTTAAGTCACTGGTGTTTAGATGTTGAAACCGGAGTTCGAATCTGGTAACTGACATTTTTATTTAAATTGGTAACCAGATGTAGTGCCATGTTGGCATTTCCATATCATCATATGATGCTCCATGTCATCATTAATGTGTCTAGTAAGCAATAGTGACGTGTCATATGTAGTCCCATATATATATGTATAGATTACTCAACCCTAGTCAATGGAATTTATGTGTGATTAACGGCCGATTAATCACCACATAATTAGCCTCCATAATGATAGGAATAGTGGTTACATGACCAATTAAATGTGGTCATTATGCAGTTATAACTGCCACTTGAATAGGTCAATGTCTGTTACAAGTTGATTCCAGTACTACCAGTAGGAACTAGCCTACCAGTACTAACTTAGTACTACCAATAGGAACTAGCCTACCAGTACTAACATAGTACTACCAATAGGAACCAGCCTACCAATACTAACTTAGCACTACCAGTACTAACACTGAATCTCACCACTATAGAGTCTGGGTGTTGAGGGACCTAATGGGTGTACACTCCGTACCTCCTGACCCATTACCAGGTGTGAACTTATCCCACAAGTGCACTAAATTTTCCAACAATCCTCCCCAAATCTAGTTCACTTCCTTTCCATGAAAATTAAACATCAAACAAAACATGTGCATAAACGAAAATATCTTGAGGATTGAATTTTCATCTTAGTACATTACACGTTCAAATATTCGAGAATCAGGGTGTTCTAAAAATTGAACCCTTCAACCCCTTTAAATACCTGAAGATAAAATACACACAAGTTTTCAAACACTTAAAAGCTCCTGACACTATACAAGCCATGTGTCCATATCCAAATTCATAAATGTTGTAAGAGCCAAAAGTCCAAAGCTCCCTGAAGCAGCAAAACTTCAACATTCACATAGGTGGTTCCTCTTTATTCATGCTCCTGCCAAGCACTTTTTCAAAGAAATTAACCATTAAGAAGTAAAGACTTCGTCCTCCTTTTCAGCAGGTTCTGAGCACAACCTTGGGATGTAAATAAAACATGTGCTCCAGTCCACTGAATGTTCAGCTTTCCACATTGAACTCAGCTTCCAAGTTTCCTCAGGATGGAGTTGGGTGTCATAGCATTCAGTGACTATGTTGGACTTAAACCCATCCCTTTAGCAGACTTTAAAACCAAGTCTCTAGCCAAACCCTTCGTCAAGTGATCAGCTAAATTTTTTTGAGATCTAACAAACTCTATAGATACCACCTCATTCATGATAAGCTCACAAATCATGCTATGTCTGACACCTAAGTGTCTAGACTTCCCATTGTACATCTGGCTATAAGCCTTTGCCAATGTAGATGCACTATCACAACGGATAGAAATAGGTGCTATAGGTTTAGGCCAAAATGAAATCTCAAGAAACAAGTTTTTCAACCATTCAACTTCTTTACCAGCAGCTGCTAAGGCCACAAATTCAAATTCTATTGTTGAACTAGTGATACGAGTTTGCTTCTTGGATGCCCAAGAAATTGAACCTCCACCAAGTAAGAATACCCAGCCAGTGGTAGACGAATTGTCTTTGGTGTTAATGATCCAACTTGCATCAGTGTATCCTTCTAACACTGAAGGATAACCAGTATATGAGAGGCTATAATCCATAGTTCTCTTCAGATACTTTAGTACCCTCTGAACTGCTTGCCAGTGATGAGCACTAGGATTACTAGTATACCTGCTCAGTTTTCCCACTACAAAAGCAATATCAGGTCTTGAACAAGTCATGGCATACATCAGGCAGCCAATTACCCTAGAATACTCAAGTTGAGATCCAACCTTGCCATTATTAGGCATCAACTTTTCACAAGTATCCATAGGTATACTCACAGGAGTACAATCAAAGTAATTGAATTTTCTCAACACCTTCTCAATATAATGAGACTGAGATATAGAAATTCTTTTACTTTCATGTTTAATCCTTATACCAAGGATAACATCAGCCTCCCCCATGTCCTTCATGGAGAACCTTGATGACAAAAATTCCTTTGTCAGGTTAACCTGATTTTGGTCAGTGCCAAAGATCAACATGTCATCAACATATAGACAAATGATGACTCCTTTACCAGATTCATCAAATTTGCTATACACACATTTGTCAGCTTGGTTAAGAACATAACCACTAGACAAAACCACTTCATCAAATTTTTGATGCCATTGCTTAGGTGTCTGCTTTAGTCCATAAAGAGACTTAATCAGTTTACATACCTTGTTTTCACTTCCAGGCATGATGAAGCCCTGAGGCTGGTTCATATAAACCTCCTCATCCAATTCACCATTCAAGAAAGCTGTTTTCACATCCATCTGATGAATAATCAGATTTGATGGCAAAGCAATCAACAGTCTTATGGTACTGATACGAGCCACAGGAGCATAAGTATCAAAATAGTCTATCCCTGACTTTTGTTTAAAGCCTTGAATGACTAGACTAACCTTTAACTTTTCAATAGTTCCATCTACCTTCATTTTCCTTTTGAAAATCCATTTGCAACCCAAAGGTTTGCAACCAGGTGGTAGATCAACCAACACCCAAATGTTGTTGCCCATGATGGAATCCGTCTCATCATTGATTGCTTCTTTCCAGAAAGCAATATCATGGGACTTCATTGCTTCTTCAAATGTCTTGGGATCATCCTCAACAATGAAGCAATAGGAGTATTGGTCAGAAACCTCATCCCTAGTTCCTTCAAATAAATATAATTGAAAGTCAAGTCCAAATGACTTTGGATTCCTGATCTTTTTGCCCTTCCGGATCATAGGTTCAGGTTGTTGAACCACAACCTCATCAGGGACCACTGATGATTCTTCATCAAGGACCTCTGATACACCAATTTCATGAGTTCCATTAGGGACTGATGAGAATCTATTCTCATCAAAGTTTGCATCCATTGATTCAATTATGGAGTTAATTGAAATAGATTCATTAGGTTCAATAACATAGAACCTAAAAGCCTTGGAATGCTCAGCATATCCAACAAAGATGCAATCAATGCCTTTTTCACCTAAAGTTTTTAGCTTTAGATCAGGGAGTCTTACAACAGCCCTACAACCCCAAACCCTGAGATAGTTCAGGTTGGTATCCTTTTAGTCCAGAGTTCATAAGGGGTAACCTTGTTCCTTTTGTTGGGAACCATATTTAATAAATAGCAAGTTGTTAACATAGCTTCACCCCTAAACCCTTGACTCAGTCCTGAATAGGACAACATGGAATTAACCATCTCTTTCAATACCCTGTTTTCCTTTCAGAAATACCATTTTGCTGAGGAGTATAGGGAGCATTCGTTTCATGGATTATACCAACAGACTGAAAGTACAAAGTATCCATGTACTCACCTCCCCTATCAGTCCTTAATCTTTTGATCAGGGACCCAAGTTGCAATTCAACTCCAGTTTTAAACACTTTGAATTTATCTAATGCTTCATCCTTAGTATGTAACAGATAGACATAACAAAACCTAGAAGCATCATCAATAAATGTCACAAAGTACTTCTTATTTCCCAAAGAGGGAGTGGCATGCAAATCACACAGGTCACTGTGTATTAGCTCCAAGAGCTTAGTCTCACGATTAACACCCTGAAAAGGTTTCTTAGTAATTTTGGTCAACATGCAAGTTTTACACTTTTCAGTGTCCATCCTTAGACATATCTTGCATCCTTTCATAATGTACATGGCCAAGTCTAGCATGCTATAGGGTAGAGTCAGTCAGGTCAGAGGTGGTCACAAAGGCTGAATTATCACATTCATTAACAATATTATGCCTGAACATTTGTTTACACAAATAGCCAAAACCAATAAACACACCATGCTTAGATAGAACAAATTTATCAGATTCAATAACTTGTTTATATCCATGATTATTCAAAACACTACTTGAAACCAAGTTCTTCCTTATATTCGGAACATGCATAACATTAAACAAAGTTACAATCTTTCCAGAACTAAACTTAAGATCTACACAACCATGACATTGCACCAAGGCTGTTGACTCATTTCCCATGTGAAGAATAAACCATCATTCAGTGACTCATAAGTCTTGAACCAGCTTCTATCTTTGCACACATGAACAGTTGCACCAGAGTCAACCCACCACGTAACATCATCATCCTGCACATAATAAGATTCAGATACATATGTAACATAATAAATCTGAAAAGACTTATTAAACATATTCTGACCTTTCAGTGAGTTGGTAGAACCACCACTCCCTGAACCATTAGTGCCTGATCCATTGGCTTTACCACCAACCTTAATACCTTTGCAATCCCTTATAATGTAAACAGTTTTGCCACATTTCCAACAAGTAGGTGTTGTCTTCTTGTTAGGATCTGCCCTTGTGTTATCATGATGTTTACGTTTGCCTTCGTTGTCATTGTACCTGGTGGAGTTGTTATGCTCCACCATATTGACAACAGATGCACCATTAGCATTGCTACTCTTTGGCTTGTCATTATCCTACACCCTGAGAGATTCCTCAATGCGCAGATGACTGCCCAACTCAACAAGAGTTAACTCGTCCTTCTTATTTTTCAAGGTATGCTTGAAATCTTTTTTAGAAGGGGGAAGTTTATCAATGACACAAGAGACTGAAATAGCCTCATCCATGTGCATATTGTGTTGTGTAAACCTTCCAAGTATACCAAGAAGTTCATTGTATTGTTCCATAACTGGTCTTGAATCAGTCATTTTGTAATTTGTGAAATTATTTACAAGGAACTTCTTACTTGATGTATCCTCAGCCATATATTTGGCATCTAAGGAATCCCATAGTTCTTTGGAAGATTCAAAATTCTGATAAATGTCAAAGAGTGAATCAGACATACCATTGAGAATTAAGCCTCTGCAAATGTAGTCATCATTCTCCCATTTGCTCCTCCTCCTTATCTGATCCACAATAGCGTCATCCCCATCATCAGAAATAGGTGTAGTCAGAACATATACCACACTCAAGCTTGACAGTAAGAAGTGCATCTTCTTCTGCCATCTCCTAAAGTTCACCCCTTCAAACTTGTCCAGCTTGGCAAAGTTTGAAGCCATGTGTTTCATTGCAGCAGCAGCCATTGATTATTATAGAATAGTTTACTTTGATTGTTGGTGGTTATTCGCCCAGCAGCAGGGTAAGATAATCAACAACAGAAACAATACCAAAACAGGTTATTCGCCCAGCAGCAGAAACAATACCAAAACAGGTTACCGGATATCACTTGGAATCGTGTTATCACTTTTCAAAGTAAACTATTCGACCCTAATGCCTGGGTATCACGAATATCTACTTGGGATAAGACCAAATGTATGTTATTGAATTAGGCACAAATCAATAACCCTTTTGCTTAGAAGTGTTTAACGTTTTCTGTTTCATATATCGCATGCATTCGAGTGATGATCCTTATTTATAGTAGAGATTACTCAACCCTAGTCAATGGAATTTATGTGTGATTAACGGCCAATTAATCACCACATAATTAGCATCCATAATGATAGGAATAATGGTTACATGACCAATTAAACGTGGTCATTATGCAGTTGTAACTGTCACTTGAATAGGTCAATGCCTGTTACAAGTTGATTCCAGTACTACCAGTAGGAACTAGCCTACCAGTACTAACTTAGTACTACCAGTAGGAACTAGCATAGCAATACTAACACTGAATCTCACCACTATAGAGTATCTGTGTTCAGGGACCTTATGGGTGTACACTCCGTACCTCCTGACCCATTACCAGGTGTGAACTTATCCCACAAGTGCACTAAATTTTCCAACAGTTTCAACTCAATTTGAGACATGCAAATGGATGTTCATCAAACATGGTGGCAACTGGGTTGCTCATAGCATAGCTAATTGGGCACTAACTAACGTCGGTTGTTCAAGGATTAGTGTCAAATTTAGCAAGTTCTTCGCTCTTTGTTGTTGACAATCAATTTGATATATTTCATTTGTTCGATAAAAACTACTCCCTCCGTCTTTAAATAAATGTCCACGTTTGACTTTTGAAGTCTTACTTATTCAACTTTCACTTTAAATATTTTTGTTTATATTATATAATACTTAATACAAAATATATAAATGAATTGTATTTTTAATGTATTTTAAGTTGGTATAATTTTTATCAAGTATTATATAATACAAACAAAAATGTTTAATGTCAAAGTTGAACAAGAAATATTTTAAAAGTCAAAAGTGGACATTTATTTAAAAATGGAGGGATTATATATAGCACGTGAAATTTCAAAAGTATATGGAAATTAACGACAAAATGAATAAATGACGACAAACAGAAAAGTTAAACATATAGAGTAACGTGGTTGTATAATCGACAAAGTAATTGTGTTAGTAGTTACGTAGGTAAAGTCTTGCATGATGGCCAATAAATTTTCAATAATTTCGTAAAAGATGTAGATTGGCGGGAATATTATGGTCCTAGATATTTTTTTGACATCAACCATTATACACTTTATAAAAAATAGCTCCGGCAACTCTCTTGACCAAGAATAGCACCACCTGGAGTGAGACGAGCCGGGACTCAAACACGGGTCAATTAACTCAAGCACGAGAGCTCCACTCATTAAAAAAATGATAAACTTATTATTGAAAATAATAATAATAATAATAATAATAATAATAATAATTAAAAAAAAATAAAAAATAAAAAAAATAAAATAAAATAAAAAAATAACGTAGTAGGAAGTGCTGGATGAATGTTGCCCTCTAAAATGTTGTATATGATATAGTCGTAGTTATACGCTTTTAGAAGTATATATGACCTCACGTCCTCACCAGTAACCACTATATAATATATATACATTGAAGGAGACAACTTTAGTTAGATCATCATGTATCCATTGGAAAATATATTAGTAGTATTTATAGAATAGTTTTTTTTTTATACATTAACTTTATAGGTTGTCTAAGAATAAATCTATTACTTTCCAATTTGTTGAACAATATATACACTTTTGGTCCAAAAGGACATGCTGTACATATTTTGTAAGTGCTGATAATTTAGAATCATACAAAACCTTATATTTGTTTACTATCTCTAATCCATCATTGGATTTTTTTTAAATCATCCTAAATTATTGGTATGATGATGTTGGGCTATAAACTTTTTCTTTTTCAGGTCCTATTAATTGAACTTTACATATTGATTAAGGATCAAATGTTATTAAAACCCAATCTAATCTACCTATATTTTTTTTGCATAAACTTCATTAATTGTTTTTTCATTCTTTTGTAAAATGTTGTTTTTTTTAAAAAAATTCGAACGGAAATGAAACCAATGTTTCAGGCAATGTTGAGCACTTGAGCCCATAAAGCCCAATTTAGGCCCATATTCAAACTGGACAAGGTTTGTTGATGCAGCACTTTATGAGTTTGGCTCAAAACCATTTTACATCAAGAAGAGTAATAGTGATTTTAGAAGTTCAAACGAGCTCTAGTGCTCGACGATGTCTAGGAGAATCATATACAATAGATCACGCACGACTCGATATTAGAATATATGCAAGGCTTTTGAAAGACTCAATAAATACTCGAGTTTGTCTATGATACTTGGACTGATTTGTTACATGTCCATACATGCAACAATTGATCATCAAAGGTTGTTTTATTGGTAAAACTCAATGTAAATGGGAAACAATTGATGTGGTCAAGAAATTCCATTTATATAGGAATTTTTCTAACGATTGAAAACAAATGGTGTTGATTGGACATAAATTTATTGGCTTCGTTGCAAACAAACCATCAATTTTCTTTAACACTAACCTATATATAAAACGTCATGAAAACTTTGAGTTTCTTGTCTCCTCTACGGGCCCTTCTTCCGACGTCACAACTGCCATCAACAATCTTCTAACAAGGTATCGCATATCTCTGCATAATCGTTACGTTTTTGGTACCTTATGTCAGGTGTTGTGTTTGTTTTTTCGGTTCATTATTGTTTCTAAGTTTCGTCATTATAATTTAATGAAATTTCAATAAAAAAAGGTGAATTGTTACGAATGCAGGTTCTCTAATACTTGGTGGTTTTATTTTAACAATGTCGAAGAAAGGAAGGGTTACTAGCATGAAGGAGAAAAGAGATAGGTCTCCTTTGTTATCTCAAAAACTTGATACGGGGCAACAATGGAGATGCCCAGAGCCTCCTTCAACCTTAGAACGTAAAAAGGCTTTGGCTTCTACGGAATCTGGCAAAATACCTATTTATGAAAAGCATACGGTGTGTTCAATCATGTATGCTCAAAATAATAGGAAACAATATTACTCTAACAAAAGTAAACCTTCAAGAGGATCCTTAAACAATATTACTCTAGTTAAGTTGAAGAACTCTGGGGATATTACGGAGAAGAATGTTAAGCAAACGAGGCAACAAGTGAAGGATTTGGAAAGCAAGGCCGTGATTGTTGAAAAGAAGCCAAGGTTGTCTAATGCTTTATTACTATCTAAAGACGATCACAACATTGTAACTCACGAGGAAGATAATTACAACATTCTAACTCGTGAGGAAGAAAATAAAACCACCCAAATAGCAAGTAGCGGCATTATAACAACAAAGGACCACAGTAAACAAGATTCGGACAATGAGGATGTTGGTGTCTTACAAAATGATGGTGGCGAAAATGGAGGAGGAGATCAAAATATGTCTGAATCCAATACATGTTCCCAAGAATATGAAACAATTGATGAATGTTTCAACAATGAACATATAGATTGTCATGATTACGAGATCCACCAACAAGATCAAACAGACAATATTATTGATGTTGCTAATGACCAACTTCCGCATCCCGAAGTTGATCAAGAAAATCAAGAAACAGAAAATGAACAAGCAACACAAGAAGTAGATGACGAACTTGGATCAAAAGACAATGACCTAGAAAGCGACGAAACAGAAGAGGTACCAAAAGAAGAAGATCCAACATCAAAAGTGGTGGTCGAGAATCAACACGTTGTGACTAATGGGAAGAAGGATACCGCAGCATACAAGAAGAATGTGATAGAGGAGGCAGAAAGCGAACTTAGGGAGCTAAGGAGGAACAAAGTAAAAGCATTAGTTGGTGCTTTTGAAAATGTTATTTCACATGAATCCCATGTTGTGCCAAAAAGATCATTTCGATTCAATAAAACAATAACATTGTGACATTACTCGTATAATTTAAATTATCGTAACTAACTACAACAAATTTTGGGGGCAAGTCTTAGAAGCTAGATGACGTTTCTAATATAATCCATTGTTTTAAAGACCTAAAATCTATATTTGCTAACTAAGCGTCAGTAATAGCTAGAAGCAATGAAAAATGAGTAACTTGATAAAACTTAATTAGCGCACTTTGATTACATACATAAGAAATGTAATTTACAACTATATTGGAGTAGAAGTCAATTCGTGTTACAGATTTCGTTTCTTCACCAAACTTATTGTACGTATGAATTGGAGACGATATAAGGTGTATTTGCCTATTTGGATAAGCTTTTAAGGGTGAAAGCTAAAGATACGCAACGTGGTTTTTCAGAACTACCGATGTACGCAACGAACTTTGAAAATTATCATTGTACGCAAAATACTTTCAAATTTGGAACAATGTACGCAATATGACCGGTAACTAACAAGTTACCAGGTCAAAAAGTTTGAAAAATGACATAAATGGTCCCTGTGGCTTGCGTTGACTTTCACAGGTCATCCATTGACTTTATTTTCGGTTTAAAAAGTTTTAGTAATAGTCCTTATGGTCATTGGCTTTCAGATTTAGTCCTTTTTACCGTTTTCATCCGTTTTTGTCCGTTTTTCTTACGTTTTGTCTTTTTTTCTTACGTTTTTGTCCGTTTTTCTTACGTTTTGTCTGTTTTCTTTCGTTTTTGCCAGTTTTCATCCGTTTTTGTCCGTTGTTCTTACATTTTGTCCGTTTTTCTTATGTTTTTAGCAGTTTTTGTCCGTTTATCTTACATTTTGTTCGTTTTTCTTACGTTTTTGTACTATTTAAACATATTGAAATTTTTTTCCAAAAAGAAAAAAAAAGTGAAAAAAAAAATTCCAAAAAGAAAATGGAATTTTTTCCCAAATTTGAAAACAAAATTCCAAAAAAATTTTGGAAAAAAAATATTTCCGAAAAAAAAATTTGAAAAAAAATATAAAAAATTGAAATTTCAAAAAAAATATTTCGGAATTGGAAATTTTTTCCAAAAAAAAATTTGAAAATTTTTTTTTTATTCGAAATTGAAAATTTTTTCAATTTTTTTTTTCAATACGTCGAAATTGAAAATTTTGAAAAAAAAAATTCAAATTTTTTTTTAAAGATTTAAAAAAAAATATTTGAAAAATATATTTTTTTATTCAAATTTTTTGAAATTTTTTATTCAATTTTTTTTTTGAAATTAAAATTTTTTTTATTTTTTTCGGAAATATTTTTTTTCCAATTTTTTTTTTCAAAATTTTTTTGGAATTTTTTTTTCAAATTTGCGAAAAAATTCCAAATTTTTTTTCTTTTTGGAAAATTTTTTCAATATGTTTAAATAGTACAGAAACGTAAGAAAAAAACGGACAAAATGTAAGAAAAACGGACAAAAACGTATGAAAACTGATAAAAACGTAAGAAAACGGACAAATCATAAGAACAATGGACAAAAACGGGCAAAAACGAAAGAAAATAGACAAAACATAAGAAAAACGGACAAAAACGGATGAAAACCGATAAAAACGTAAGAAAAACGGATAAAAAGTAAGAAAAACGGACAAAAACGGATAAAACGTAAGAAAAACGGAAAAAAAGGACTAAATCTGAAAGCCAATGACCATAAGGACTGTTACTGAAACTTTTTAAACCGAAAATAAAGATAATGGATGACCTGTGAAAGTCAACGCAAGCCACAGGGACCATTTATGTCATTTTTCAAACTTTTTGACCTGGTAACTTGTTAGTTACCGGTCATATTGCGTACATTATTCCAAATTTGAAAGTATTTTGCGTACAATGGTAATTTTCAAAGTTCGTTGCGTACATCGGTAGTTCTGAAAAACCACGTTGCGTATCTTTAGCTTTCACCCTAAGCTTAATTATGTCCTTTCAATAAGCTCCATTCTAAAAAAATTATGCTCATTACCTTATTTCATAAGCTTCAAATGGTTTGGTGATAAGGCACTCGTCTTCCTAACAAGAAGTTAATGATTCAAACTCGTTAACCACATTTTTTGAGGTTACCAGGGAAGGTTTGGAAAACGGTCACAAAATATCCCGATTAAGTTGCGTATATTTGAGTCAAAAACTCGTATCTTAGGTATCTCGTACATGAAAACCTCGTTCGTTCATCTTATTTCATTAGGAGCACGAGGAATTTTTACACGCGCCCCGTTGCAGCGCGCGGGGTTTGGTCTAGAGATTGTTCGTGTAATTGCAAGTTTTGCAAATTTCAAAAACTACTTCTATAACGTAAGTAAACCCAAGGGGCATTTATGTAATTTTATCTTACATAAATAACCCCTAGATTTGACGCAAGGGTCGTTTTCTGCAATCGCATGTAAACAACAAGGTTTGTTTTTAAATTTTTTGAGGGACTAACTTTGCAACTCATGTACGCTTGTAGGGACTATTTTTGCCTTTTCTCCTCCTACTTTACTGTTCAATGAACAGTAAAAGGCTCATGTCTTTTGTTTATATATAAAATTTTATGATACTAAACAATCCTTAGAGTTGACGCAGAGATAGGTTCTGCAATCGCATGTATACAATAGGGTTTGTTTTTAAATTTTTTGAGAGACTACTTTCGCAACTCATGTACACTTAAAGGGACTATCTTTGCTTTTTCTCCTCGTACTTTCTTTTCAATGAACGGTAAAAGGCTCCTGCCTTTTGTTTATACTTAAAATGTCACCTGCCACTTTGAAAGTGTTTGAACAAATGCATGATGCTTAAAAGAAAGAAAGATACATCAGTAATTTCATTGTACTCTTTCAAACTGTACCATCCAAAACCTTAACCCAATTTTATATATTGTTTACAGCAATTCTCATCTTTCGTTTGAACCGTCTCCAACACTATATGCAATAACTAATTAATTATCCTATAAATTGCTCAAGACGTGACTTGAACTCACAACCACTCTTATATACTGATATCAAGCATGGTTGTCGTGCTTCAAAATCATAACGTAGAAATGTATGGTGTAATTTATCTATAGCGAAACCAAATGATTGTTTGTTTAGTATTTTGATCAAAATCATGTTTAAACAAGAGATAAGTTAATGAATATAGGGATAATGGTTTCTAAATGTATCGAAGTTACCACTTTTTACTGAGTTGTGTATCATTCTTTTTTTTTTCTAACAAATGTATTGAAGTTGCTAATCCCACCTATCTTAACACTTGACGAGGTTTTTGGTTAGAATTAATTACATAAATTGTCCTTGTGGTTAGGTCCAAATTGCAAGTTTCGTCCTAACTACTGTTTAGTCAACGATTGTTTGCAACGTTAGTCCTTAATACTAACAGCCATTTCTAATTAACTCAAAATTTGGTTTTCTTAAAAATAATTCTTTTCTACGCAATTTTATACATGTTTTTGTATACGTTTTTATACACGTTTTTACACATGTTTTTATACACGCTTTTATATACGTTTTTATGCATGTCTTTATACACGTTTTTACACGAGATTTTACACACATTTTTATACATATTTTTATACACGTTTTTATGCATGTCATTATACACGTTTTTAGACAAATTTTATCCACGTTTTTATACATGATTTTATACGCGGTTTTACACACGGTTTTATACATGTTTTTATACACGTTCTTATACACGTTTTTATAAATTTCTTATACACGTTATTATACACGTTTTTATACGCTGTTTTACACATGTTTTTATATGTGTTTATACATTCTTTATACACGTGTATAAAAGCATTTTTATACATGGTTTTATACGCGATTTTACATACGTTTTTATACACGATTTTACACACGTTTCTATACACGTTTTTATACATGTCTTTATACACGTCTTTATAAAAACGTATATAAAAACGTGTATAAAAATGTGTGTAAAACCATGTATAAAACATGTATAAAAATGTGTATAAAAACGTGTGTAAAACCACGTATAAAAATGTGTATTAACATGTGCATAAAAAGTATATAAAAAATGTGTGTAAAACCGCGTATAAAAACGTGTATAAAAACGTGTGTAAAAACGTATATAAAAACTGTTAGAATCGATGCTCGAGGTTGTTTAGACCTTATCTAGGATCACAATAACATTTAACATGCACAGCGGAATAATCAAAGAACAATGTTATTGTATAAAGGTTTCTTCGTCATCATCTCTACTCTACTACAAACACTAAGTCTAGGCGTTTACAAGACCTACGCCCTAGACACACACACACACCTTTACTAGACGTCTACATATTGGAAGACTTAATTGATAAAACCTACACCCCATGTCCTCTTTATATACTAGAGAATTAGGGTTTACAAGATACTACGAAGGACTAATAAATAAATCTTCTTTTGCAAGCAAGTCCCTCCATCTTTTTGTAGCTTTCATCTTTGTCACTTTAAGTCCCTTTGTTTCATTCTTCTATTTACTTTGTCTCATCAAATCAAGAATCCCAACAATCTTCCCCTATTTGATGATGACAAAATAAACAAAGTCGTGCATGACAAAATAAACAAATGAAACAAATCTTGTCTTCCTTTGTCTTCCCCTTAATTCATGCTACGCCACTCCAACATCTCTTCCCCTTTTTGTTATCAACAAATAGAGAACATATGCAAACTTGATCTTGACCACCACGAACCAATACCACACATCCAATTCATCCTTCCAATGTTTCAAATTACTCTCCATGAAGTTTTCCGCAACTAAAAATGAACTTGAAACAGTAGAAATCCAAACCATCAGTAGTAATACTAATCAATAGTAGTAAGAAACAAAATCTTCCCCTTGAGTGGTGCATGAACATCAAAGATTCTTCAAATCTGTAAGCTCCTTGTAATGATCACTTGTGAAGAAAATCAAATATAATAAACTTGATGAAGAAGTAAAATAACCCAAACTTGTGTCTTATGTCTTGCACTAAAGATGACATCGAACGTATACCCATGTATATGGAGACCGCAATCTCTTGACAATAATCACTGAGCACAATAACGTCACTCCTTTAAGTGTTATGTCAATTCTTCGTCACAATCATTGAAGCACGAACAAGTTATCTACAAAGTGTAATCACCCACTTTGAGATATGATAAGAACACAAACCTGTGAAACTCAACTACAACATCAAATAAATGATAATCAATCGTCTTCGTAATCAATTCTTCAATAAATCCAAAAACGAGCCTTTTTAAAACCTTTAAGAACAAATATCAATCTTCTTGTGTGTGTGAACCAAATTCCCATGTGTGTGTCATCCAAAAACTAAAACACTTGTACAACTTCCCCTCAAATACAAATCTCCTCGTAATACCATGTATCGTTTAGCAGTGGAGACCAATACCAACTCCAAACAATAGCAGTAGTTTTGGAGATAGAGCAATAGTATCACGAAACCAGCATCAGTCCAACTGAAACTTGAAGTTAATTATACCAAAAACCAAAGCAAACTAATATCCATTGACCAACTTTAAGGATAAAGTGCATCCCAAAATATTATATCCAACCGACCATAAAATCACATGATCAATACACCTTCTTGAATTAATCCAAAAGACGACAAACATAACAGCTCCACATATGTAAATCTTTGTCACGTGATATAATTAACATAAAGTATCAAAAGCATGACCACCGTCCACTCAAACCTCACCAATCACATGATATTAATGTAGTAGCTTGCTAGGTATCATACAGTAGCATTACACGACAGTTGTACCAACAAGAAATACCACCATTCAACTAAATTACAATACCATGCAACCATTCAAGTCATCTTCAAACCAAATCGATCAAGCATTATCATCAAAGCAGTGATGACTTGTAAGAGCAGTAGAGTAAAACGCAGTAGTGATAACAAGTTAACTAGCAGTGGAACGAGACTTGTAGCAGTGGTAACACAAAGCTAGCAGTGGTAACCACAATATAAATAGTGGTAACTTTCTTGAAGGCAGTGGAAACGAACATGCTAGCAGTGTTATATTCCGCATAAAGTAGCAGTGTTAAAATCGTTCTCCAATAAGTTCCAATCTACATACCCTAATGCCCATATATACTTTTGATCACAATCCATAAAACCCTGGTCTTTGGATCAATATACGAACAACCATGCACTTTAGACCTTCTTGATGAGTGTCTAAATACTCATCATTTTTGTACCATTTAAACTGCAAAAACATCTGAAAACACTCAGAAATGCATCAAAATGATAAAAATATCACAAATAAGTGTTTTATGTGTTTCAAATGCAAAAATATCAAAATCTGGTGAAAAACGTATCAAGTTTGCATTATTGGCAGTTTTAGTCCCCCAAGTTTCAAAAGTTGTCAAAAACAGTCCCTGGTAAATCAAAATAAAGAAAAATATCATTTTAAGTCCCTAGGGATTCTTAAGTTGTCAAAATTGGTCCTTGAGATTTAAAATTGCAAAATTACAACTTAGGTCCCTAAACTTTGAAAATTGTCAAAAATAGTCCCTGGAAATTTGAAAATGTCAAAACTAGTCCTTGTACTATTGGAACTTGTCAGTTTTGGTCCTTGTGACAACTTTGATAAATTGGCAGAAATGGTCCTTCAAGATTTCAGAAATTGCAAACAAGTCATTATCATTAATATAAACCAAGCCTTGTCAAAATCTATTGTGACCCCTGCCATATCAATTGTGACCCCTGCCATAAACCAGTGACCTCCCTTTTTGGACCCCTGGTCAACCCACCAGTCAAATACATCCTTTCCCTCCCACCTGTCCACTGTGCTTCTTCCCCACTGGACCAAGCCCTCTCCCATCACCTTATCTCCTTATCCCTCCCCCTCATCATCACATCCACCAACCTTTCACACCACAATTAATGCCACCCCCCTAGTTGCAAAATCAGAAGCCCACAGATCAAAAACAGCTTTCCCGCCAAAATTGATCAAACGGCCTATATGGTCTCAAGTCATCCAATGGTCCTAAAACCAAGTGGGATTCACTCAGAGGACACGTGGAAGCATTTCTGGGTATAAAAGAGAGAAGAAGAAGCAAGAGATAGGGTAGTACTTAGTTTTTTAAATTCATGTATGTCGTATTTATAAAAATTGTCTTAGCTAGTCTTTAATTTTGTAATCTTTTGTTTCTATGTATTAAACTCAATCTGTTTTATCAATATAAACTGTTTTCAAGTATCAATTCAAAGGTTTTAATACAGTTTCATGTTTTGTATCCTCTGTTATAAAATCAGTACAAATGTGCTAAAAACCAAGCTTCAATAAGCTTCTTTATCAGTCAAACAAGCTTATTTAAGCTTATTATAGCTTTTTGTAAGCTTGGAATTCAGTTTCAAGCAAATTTGTCACACGGTCAACAAAAGTCAACTGAGAAGAAAATTTGTTCAAGCAGTGATGGAAATGGTTACAGGGTGTTGCAAAGCTGGTTTTTGGATTGGTTTGGTATAGAATAGCATAGTGTGGGTTCTGTTTAAGCTGCACAATAAAGCTGGACACTTGTGAGTTTACATCTCATTTTCCATTTCATATTCAGTTTGCATAAGTGTTTGTATTGGAATATGTAGTCATCAAGTATTTTAAACCTGTCTACTTAGTTGTAATTAGGATAATTATAATCAGTGTAAGTGATAATATATACTAGATCAGTGGTTAGCCCAGTTAAAAGATCAAATCAGTCACAAAAAGAGTGTTTGGATCAGTGGGATTGATTGATCTCAAACTGTTGTTTGTGTTTAAAACTTGTCCCATTAGTCTCATTTAAGTCCATTTGCATCATTTGAGTCACTCAATTGTGCATCAAATCTCTCAAAGTCAAAATCAAACATCAACTGTCTTAATCTCATGTCTGTTGAGAAATTGTAAAACCAAAATCTTGTATTGTGTTTAGATATCATTAGCATAGCTTGTAATAGGTTTAATTCATCATAACACAACATAATCATTCCACAAATTAGGATCAAAGTTCACCAAAGTCAAAGTTCTATAACTGCTCAAAAGTCAAAACAAGTGAAAAACCAGATTTTCACCAACCTAGGGTGATTTTTAATTAAGTCATTTCTGGGTCAAATCAAGTGAGACTTTTGGTTTTTAAAACTTCAGTTGGTCAAGTTACTTATTATGAATTTTATAGATTTTTAGAAATTTTGTAAAAGCTCCAAAAGAGCTTGTCAAACAGGGCTTATTTGCCCTGTTCACAAACTCAGTGAACACTGAGTTTTCTCAGTTTGGTGCAATCCTTGCACAGAGCTCATCAGAGCTTCTCTAGGTCTGGTCTTTGGTTTACAAGTAGCCAACCAGGTGTACTTTAGGTTCCTACTTTTGGTTTTGAGTGTAGCTTATTGGGTAGCTTATTCTTAAGCTACAAAGTAGTAGGTCAAAACCTGTTTTTAGCACTTAATCAATCAAGCCAAATCATAGTAGTTTGCAATTCAGAGGTTAAATCTTGTTGTAACTAGTTGCATTTGAGTAATTTTAGCATAACTTAGCTTCTGTAACAGTTTGGTGCTCATTTGTAGCCTTTGGCTTATTTCAAGTGCTTATTACATAAGCACTTGCATTGCAGTTTCATTTTCTTACACATAAGCTACTGTTTTTATATTTTTTATAGATTCATAATATTAATTTAGACTTTTCCTGAATTTTTCATATTTTTCTAACACTGTTTGCTATTTTTCTTTATTTAAAACAGTTTTTAAGCATTTTTAAATAGATTTTAATACAATTAATTCAGAAAAACTTCAAAAAAATAAGTTTTCATTTTTCCTAGGTTAAGATAAATATAAAAAGTCAAAAAAATATTTTTCCAGATTTTTCATAGTTAAATTTGTATTTTTAGCAATTTAATTAGTTTTAAGTAGTTTTTAATTCATAGAAAATAGAAAAATAATCAGAAAAATACAAAATTAGTTTTGAAAATTCTATTTAGTTATTTTAGATTTTTCCAAGTCATAATTTCATTTTTTTTAGCTTTATTTCATATTTTCTTGTATTTTAAGGTATTATTAAATAAGTAAAAATAGTTTTTAATTAATAATAATTAGATAAATAGTCATAAAAATAATTTTATTTTTCTAATAATTTTCTCTATTTATTAGGTTTGTAAAAATATCATTTTTATATTTTTAGGATTAATATTGTTCAAGTTTCACATTTTCTTGTGTACGTCACGTAGTTTTTAATTTAGATTTATAAAAGAAAAATCAAAAACATCAGTTTAAAAATAGTGATAGCGTTTATTTAATATAGTTTATCTTTTTAATTTTCTTTAATTTGCATTTAAGCCCCTGTAATTTACAAAACTTTTCTTTAGGTATAAATAACTAAAAATCCTTACTGATCACTATCATTAGTGATTATTCGACATCTGACTGTGTTAAACACCAATTCATCCTCCGTGGGACTTAACGACCCAGGAATCCACTATATTTCTCTGATCTTAATTGCATTTTGTGTTTGCACTGTTTTAAGTTTCTTACAGTTAGCCATTCACAAGTGGCTAGCTTGTGTGAGATTACTTGACGGTTTAGCACGAATCAAATTTTGGCGCCGCTGCCGGGGAGGCTGTAAGTGTGTTTTAAGCAGTTTTCAGACCCGTACTTGCACGTATACCACCGTTTGTAAACAGTTTTTTGTAAAGTTAATCATAAATCAAAAAAGTTCATTAACACTTTTCCTAAAGTGTTAACAACACCAAACAAAATATAAAACAACAAAACAATCGTAACGTTTTCTAGCTTGTGTTTCTTTTAAGGTGATTCTTAAAGAAATACGATTTGGTTAAACGAGACGATACCAAAAATATTGTCCAAAAGTTTTTAAACCATCAGCACATATCCATACCTACGTCTTTTCAGTGGTACTTAATTAATACATAAAAATCAACCACCGCAAATCAAGGCAGTACACCTACTAACTGGGGGTGTGACCATAATAAGTTCCCGAACAACAGATTTAAAACTTGCCTTTGTGTCCTTGTGATTTGGTGTACCTTTTTCAAAGAAGCCATTTCATTTGTGATTATTGGTTAAGTTCACTTGTCGTTTTGCCTCGCATTTGTTTTGAAAACTGATTTTTATACTTAGTGCATGCGCACTCGTTCTTCCAGTTCTACAAGTCCACTTTCTGAGCTTGCAAATATTCCTCGTAGACGTAGAGGACGTTCTGCTCCTTCAGCCGTGACTGAGGAACGTCTACCACCACCACCCCCTGCCGTAATGGCAGAAGACAAGCCGATGAATGAGCTTCTCCAAGCACCCATCGAGGGTTACGGAGATGCTATTGTTGTCCCAGCCATTGTGGCTGATACTTTTGAGCTCAAAACCGGGTTGCTTAATATGGTAACCCAAAGCCAATTCTATGGTTTTGAGCGGGATGATCCTCATGCACACATTCGATGGTTTAACAAGATTGCATCTACCATCAAATACAAGAATGTCCCACATGAAGCTATCAAGCTTCTTCTGTTCCCATTTTCTCTAGAGGGACAAGCCCGGAATTGGCTTGAGAAACAACCCCTCGTTCCATTGAGACATGGGAAGATCTAGTCACTAAGTTTGTTAACGAATTCTATCCTCCATCCCGAACTACAAGTCTTAAGAATGAGATAATGAAATTTTCTCAAAGATTTGATGAATCATTCGGGGAGGCATGGGATCGTTACAAAGAGCTGCTCCGCAAGTGTCCGCATCATGGTTTTACCGAGTTAATGCAAATGGATACTTTCTACAATGGTCTGAACCAGACTAATCAAGACTCTTTAAATGCCTCCGCGGGAGGTAATTTCTTGAGCAAGACCACAAAAGAAGCCTTGCAAATCATTGAAAACAAGTCCCAGGTCCGCCCTTTCCGCACGAAGACATATCAGTCTCAGTCTAATGCTGGACCTTCTCCTTCATCTCCCGTGAGTACATCTAGCACCGATGCTAAGATTGACAAACTCACGGATATTGTTCAGGCTTTGGTTCTTGCTAACCAAAAGAAAGTCACTTTCACTCAGACACCATCACATGGTGAAGTGAAGAAAGTTGAAGTTTGTGTTACTTGTGGTGGTCCTCATGCATACTACAACTGTACTGCCACCGATGGTAGTCCGTTTGAAGCTAATGCTATAGCCGGTACTTCAAATCAAGGAGGTAATCAATACCGTCCTCAAAATGAACCAAACTACCGAGCTAATACTTATCAGGCACCACCCGGTTTTAACCAAAATCCTAACCGGAATCAGAACCAACCTAGAATGAACCAAGGTTATCAAAACTAAGGTAATTTCTATTTAGGACCCAATAAAGGTTTCCAACATCAAGGAAACCTTAATCACAACAATTTCAATCGAGGGAATCAATTTCAGGGAAATGTGAATCCTAATCAAGGGAATTTTCAACAACAAGGTCATAATCAAAACATACGACCTCAAAATTTCCCTCCACCTGCTCCAGTACCATCATCTGATGAGTTATTAAAGCAATTCATGAAATCCCAAGATGAAATGAACAGGTTGTTGGTCAGTCAGATCGCTGATCTCAAGAAGTCTTTAAATGATCAACCCTCGGACTCAGGAAAACTTCCGAGCAACACGATCGCTAACCCGAGGGAAGATGCAAAGGCGATCACAACCAGAAGTGGTGTTTCATACAATGGACCCGCTATTCCTACTACCTCTTCTTCTTCTATCCCGAAGGTAGTGGAAAGTGAACCTGAGGCAACAAAGGACAAGGAACTTCCTACTAATAATGGAGGTACCAACGATGTCCATCCTCAAGTTGTCCAGAAACCCAAATCCAATCCAGGAGTTGTTTTTGAACCTCCTGTAGCTCCCGTTGAAAACCCCAAATCCAAATCTTCTATTCCTTACCCATCACGTTTGAATGAGCAAAAGCTCCGCGAAAAAGCCAGTCATCAAATGGACAAATTTTTTCAAATTTTCCAAGAACTACATTTTGACATAAGCTTTGCGGATGCTATCATGCTGATGCCCAAGTTTGCATCAACTCTCAAACACATGTTAAGCAACAAGGAAAAGCTGTTTGAAATGGCTAAAACTCCTCTGAACGAGAACTGCTCTGCAGTTATCTTGAAGAAGCTTCCAGAAAAGCTTGGAGATCCTGGAAAATTTCTCTTACCTTGTGTATTTCCAGGAATGGTTGAATGCTTTGCCTTAGCCGATCTTGGTGCAAGCATAAACCTGATGCCTCATTCAGTATGGAAGAAACTTTCTCTTCCGGACCTTACTCCTACATGCATGACTCTCGAGCTTGCAGATCGTACAATATCCCGTCCACTTGGAATTGCCGAGGACGTATTTGTGAAAGTAGGAAAGTTCCATTTTCCAGCTGACTTTGTAGTTGTTGATTTCGATGCTGATCCACGGGTTCCTCTCATTGTTGGAAGAGGATTCCTGAGAACGGGCCGTGCTCTCATTGATGTATTTGAGCAAGAAATCACATTACGTGTTGGTAATGAAGCTGTCACCTTTAACCTTGATCAAACTTCGAGGTACTCCGCAAACTATGATTCTGAGTCGGTTAACCGAATAGATATCATTGATGTTGCTTCTGAAGAGTACTCTCAAGAAGTTCTTGGTTATGATCATAATTCTTCGAGTGATAATCTCACTCATTCATCTCAACCCATCATTGCTAATTCTACTCCTCCTCTCACTCCGTTTGAGGAAAGTGACTTCATCTTGGAAGAGATTGAAGCATACTTGTCTAGTGATTCTGTTCCATGGGAAATTGATCACGCTCCCATCGACATTGAGGGGGATATACTTCTCATTGAGAAGTTACTTAATAATGATCCATCATCATCACTCCCTCCCGTCGACCTTCATAACAAGGAAGTCAAGTCAGTTGAGAAAACTGAAGAATTTCCTGAAGTCGAACTTAAGGACTTACCGCCTCATCTCGAGTATGCATTTCTTGAAGGTGATGATAAATTACCAGTCATTATTGCTCGAGATTTGAGTAAAGATGAAAAGACTGCTCTCATAAAGGTCTTGAAGTCACACAAGCAAGCAATTGCTTGGAAACTCTCCGACATTAAGGGTATCAACCCTGAATTTTGTACTCACAAAATCTTGATGGAGGATGACTTCAAACCAGCAGTTCAACATCAGAGAAGAGTAAATCCAAAAATCCATGATGTTATCAAACAGGAGGTTATCAAACTTCTTGATGCAGGATTGATTTACCCAATCTCAGATAGTCCATGGGTTAGCCCAATTCATTGTGTTCCTAAAAAGGGTGGCATAACTGTTGTCACAAATGAAGATAACGAGTTAATTCCAACTCGATTGGTTACGGGATGGCGTGTGTGTATTGACTATCGTAAGTTGAATGACGCCACCCGTAAAGACCATTTTCCTCTACCCTTCATGGACCAAATGCTTGAGAGATTAGCAGGGAATGAGTACTATTGTTTCCTTGATGGTTTCTCGGGTTACTTTCAGATCCCCATTGATCCACAGGATCAAGAGAAGACCACATTCACCTGCCCATACGGAACTTTTGCCTACAGACGTATGCCTTTTGGCTTATGTAATGCTCCTGGCACGTTCCAACGATGTATGATGGCCATATTCCACGACATGATCGGGGAAACAATGGAGGTGTTTATGGATGACTTCTCGGTCATTGGGGACTCGTTTCAAACATGTCTCTCCCATTTAGATAAAATGCTAAAACGGTGTGAAGACACCAATCTCTGTCTAAATTGGGAGAAGAGTCACTTTATGGTCAAAGAAGGCATAGTCCTTGGCCATAAGATTTCAAAAAACGGGATTGAGGTCGATAGAGCAAAAGTCGATGTTATTGCTAAACTGCCTCATCCTACTACCGTCAAAGGTATTAGGAGTTTTTTAGGTCATGCCGGTTTCTATCGTAGATTCATACAAGATTTTTCCAAAATCGCCCGGCCTATGACCCATCTTCTTGAAAAAGATGCTCCTTTTGTCTTCTCACCCGAGTGCATCGAAGCTTTTGAAACATTAAAGAAAAAGCTTACTGAAGCACCCATTCTCGTTGCTCCCGACTGGGATTTACCTTTTGAGCTCATGTGCGATGCAAGTGATTTCGCTATCGGTGCAGTCTTAGGGCAACGTAGAGCTAAGCATTTTCAGCCTATCCACTACGCAAGTAAGACTATGACTTACACCACCACAGAAAAAGAGCTATTAGCCGTGGTGTATGCATTTAAGAAGTTTCGGCCGTACTTAATCTTGACCAAATGCGTAGTGTATACGGATCACTCGGCTCTCAAATATCTCTTTGCAAAACAAGATGCAAAGCCGAGATTGCTCCGTTGGGTTCTCCTCCTACAAGAATTTGATATCATTATACGTGATAAAAAAGGAGCTGAGAACCTGGCTGCTGATCATCTATCCCGTTTCGAAAACCCTCACGAAGATATTTTCGAGAAAAAGGAAATAAATGAAACATTTCCTCTCGAGACACTCAATGCGGTTTCTTTTCGTGGAAATTCTACTACCCCATGGTTTGCTGACTTCGCAAATTACCATGCGGGTAACTTCATAGTGAAAGGGATGTCGACCCAACAGAAGAACAAATTCTTCAAAGATGTTAAACATTACTTCTGGGACGACCCCTACTTATTCAAAATCTGTGCGGATCAAGTCATCCGACGGTGTGTTTATGGACAAGAAGCTCTTGACATTCTCAAAGCTTGCCATGCTGGACCCACCGGGGGCCATCATAGTCCAAACTACACCGCCAAAAAGGTGTTTGATTCCGGGTTTTATTGGCCCACTATCTATAAGGATGCCCACGAATTTGTCAAAACCCGTGACGCTTGTCAACGTCATGGAAATATCTCTCAAAGAAATGAAATGCCACAAAATGCCATTCAAGTTTGTGAGATATTTGACATCTGGGGTATTGACTTTATGGGGCCATTTCCTTCGTCTCGCGGTAATAAATACATACTCGTGGCCGTTGACTATTTGTCAAAATGGGTTGAAGCGAAAGCTTTGCCTACTAATGATGCCCGAGTTGTTGTGAAATTCTTAAAATCTCTTTTTGCTAGGTTTGGAACTCCACGAGCTATAATCAGTGATCGTGGTACGCATTTCTGCAATGACCAGTTTGATAGAGTCATGCAAAAGTATGGTGTAACTCACCGTCTCTCTACTGCGTACCACCCCCAAACAAGTGGGCAAGTGGAAGTTTCCAACCGTGGTATTAAAAGAATTTTAGAAAGGACAGTAGGCGAAAATCGTGCATCTTGGTCGGATAAGCTAGATGACGCACTCTGGGCCTTCCGTACAGCTTATAAAACACCTATCGGGTGTACTCCATACAAGCTTGTATACGGAAAGGCATGTCATCTGCCGGTTGAGCTTGAGCACAAGGCATACTGGGCCTTGAAACATGCCAACTTCGATATTCAGACAGCTGGTGATCACCGGAAAGTTCAAATAAATGAATTAAATGAACTCCGTGATCAAGCATATGAGAACTCTTTGATCTACAAGGAAAAGACAAAGAAGATTCATGACTCCAAAATCAAAAACCGCGTTTTCAACGTCGGTGATCGAGTCCTTCTTTTCAATTCAAGATTGAAGATTTTCTCGGGAAAACTAAAATCCCGCTGGTCTGGACCATTCACCATCACTAAAGTATTTCCATATGGAACCATTGAGTTATCTCAACCCGATGGTCCAAATTTTAAAGTGAATGGTCATCGATTGAAGCATTATTTTGGAGAGGACATTCCTCCTGTGGTTGTCCTAGATCTACAAACTTTCCCCATGAACCAATGAATGCGGGGATCAAGTCAAGCTAGCGACTCGGGAATCAAAAACAGTAGCATGCTACATGGGTTTTCACCCGTGTGTACCACCCTAGTGTGGGGGAGTTGCCCCCCGCTGTTGTATATAAGAGTTTCATGAAAAAAAAAAAAAAAAAAAAAAAAAAAAATCTTGCTAAATAATGGCCGTAGTATTTCCCTTTTACGTTCTATGTTTCGGCATAACCGCCGGTACTTTGAATATTGAGGGAAATATTCATTTCTAGTGTGGGGGGGAATTCTCACGAATTTTATCATGTAATTATACCGCCCAATTCCCCCATTTTTGGCCAAAATTTTTTTTTGGAGTAAGTGTTTTACACTTACTCAACTTACGGTTATCAGTCCACCATGTCTAATAAACAAAAGGATTGGCTAATCCAGGAGCAAACGGCTCTTGGTAAAGATATCTCAAATCCGTTGACGGCTTGCAATTTGCCTAAAATTGTATGGTATTCAGCTCACCATATCCTTAAAAGTGAAGAGTTGGCTAGCCCGCAAGTTTATGGCTTGTGGTAAAGGCAGTGGAAAAACCATAATTGGTAATCAGCTCACCAAAGATAATATTGATAATTTATCTAAGAGTTGGCTAGTCCAGAAGCAAACGGCTTTTGGTAAAGACAAATCAAATCCGTTGAAAGCTGGTGATTTGCTCAAAATCATTTGGTTATCGGTGTACCAAGGTTCTTACTTGAACTGAAACAATTGGCTACTCCAGAAGTAATGGCTTTTGGTAAAGAGATGAAATCCATTAATTTTTCTTAAAACATTGCTAGGGACTAGCAATATCTTAGTGTGGGGGATTGATGAGTGTCTAAATACTCATCATTTTTGTACCATTTAAACTGCAAAAACATCTGAAAACACTCAGAAATGCATCAAAATGATAAAAATATCACAAATAAGTGTTTTATGTGTTTTAAATGCAAAAATATCAAAATCTGGTGAAAAACGTATCAAGTTTGCATAATTGGCAGTTTTAGTCCCCCAAGTTTCAAAAGTTGTCAAAAACAGTCCCTGGTAAATCAAAATAAAGAAAATTATCATTTTAAGTCCCTAGGGATTCTTAAGTTGTCAAAATTGGTCCTTGAGATTTAAAATTGCAAAATTACAACTTAGGTCCCTAAACTTTGAAAATTGTCAAAAATAGTCCCTGGAAATTTGAAAATGTCAAAACTAGTCCTTGTACTATTGGAACTTGTCAGTTTTGGTCCTTGTGACAACTTTGATAAATTGGCAGAAATGGTCCTTCAAGATTTCAGAAATTGCAAACAAGTCATTATCATTAATATAAACCAAGCCTTGTCAAAATCTATTGTGACCCCTGCCATATCAATTGTGACCCCTGCCATAAACCAGTGACCTCCCTTTTTGGACCCCTGGTCAACCCACCAGTCAAATACATCCTTTCCCTCCCACCTGTCCACTGTGCTTCTTCCCCACTGGACCAAGCCCTCTCCCATCACCTTATCTCCTTATCCCTCCCCCCTCATCATCACATCCACCAACCTTTCACACCACAATTAATGCCACCCCCCTAGTTGCAAAATCAGAAGCCCACAGATCAAAAACAGATTTCCCGCCAAAATTGATCAAACGGCCTATATGGTCTCAAGTCATCCAATGGTCCTAAAACCAAGTGGGATTCACTCAGAGGACACGTGGAAGCATTTCTGGGTATAAAAGAGAGAAGAAGAAGCAAGAGATAGGGTAGTACTTAGTTTTTTAAATTCATGTATGTCGTATTTATAAAAATTGTCTTAGCTAGTCTTTAATTTTGTAATCTTTTGTTTCTATGTATTAAACTCAATCTGTTTTATCAATATAAACTGTTTTCAAGTATCAATTCAAAGGTTTTAATACAGTTTCATGTTTTGTATCCTCTGTTATAAAATCAGTACAAATGTGCTAAAAACCAAGCTTCAATAAGCTTCTTTATCAGTCAAACAAGCTTATTTAAGCTTATTATAGCTTTTTGTAAGCTTGGAATTCAGTTTCAAGCAAATTTGTCACACGGTCAACAAAAGTCAACTGAGAAGAAAATTTGTTCAAGCAGTGATGGAAATGGTTACAGGGTGTTGCAGAGCTGGTTTTTGGATTGGTTTGGTATAGAATAGCATAGTGTGGGTTCTGTTTAAGCTGCACAATAAAGCTGGACACTTGTGAGTTTACATCTCATTTTCCATTTCATATTCAGTTTGCATAAGTGTTTGTATTGGAATATGTAGTCATCAAGTATTTTAAACCTGTCTACTTAGTTGTAATTAGGATAATTATAATCAGTGTAAGTGATAATATATACTAGATCAGTGGTTAGCCCAGTTAAAAGATCAAATCAGTCACAAAAAGAGTGTTTGGATCAGTGGGATTGATTGATCTCAAACTGTTGTTTGTGTTTAAAACTTGTCCCATTAGTCTCATTTAAGTCCATTTGCATCATTTGAGTCACTCAATTGTGCATCAAATCTCTCAAAGTCAAAATCAAACATCAACTGTCTTAATCTCATGTCTGTTGAGAAATTGTAAAACCAAAATCTTGTATTGTGTTTAGATATCATTAGCATAGCTTGTAATAGGTTTAATTCATCATAACACAACATAATCATTCCACAAATTAGGATCAAAGTTCACCAAAGTCAAAGTTCTATAACTGCTCAAAAGTCAAAACAAGTGAAAAAACAGATTTTCACCAACCTAGGGTGATTTTTAATTAAGTCATTTCTGGGTCAAATCAAGTGAGACTTTTGGTTTTTAAAACTTCAGTTGGTCAAGTTCCTTATTATGAATTTTATAGATTTTTAGAAATTTTGTAAAAGCTCCAAAAGAGCTTGTCAAACAGGGCTTATTTGCCCTGTTCACAAACTCAGTGAACACTGAGTTTTCTCAGTTTGGTGCAGTCCTTGCACAGAGCTCATCAGAGCTTCTCTAGGTCTGGTCTTTGGTTTACAAGTAGCCAACCAGGTGTACTTTAGGTTCCTACTTTTGGTTTTGAGTGTAGCTTATTGGGTAGCTTATTCTTAAGCTACAAAGTAGTAGGTCAAAACCTGTTTTTAGCACTTAATCAATCAAGCCAAATCATAGTAGTTTGCAATTCAGAGGTTAAAGCTTGTTGTAACTAGTTGCATTTGAGTAATTTTAGCATAACTTAGCTTCTGTAACAGTTTGGTGCTCATTTGTAGCCTTTGGCTTATTTCAAGTGCTTATTACATAAGCACTTGCATTGCAATTTCATTTTCTTACACATAAGCTACTGTTTTTATATTTTTTATAGATTCATAATATTAATTTAGACTTTTCCTGAATTTTTCATATTTTTCTAACACTGTTTGCTATTTTTCTTTATTTAAAACAGTTTTTAAGCATTTTTAAATAGATTTTAATACAATTAATTCAGAAAAAATTCAAAAAAATAAGTTTTCATTTTTCCTAGGTTAAGATAAATATAAAAAGTCAAAAAAAATATTTTTCCAGATTTTTCATAGTTAAATTTGTATTTTTAGCAATTTAATTAGTTTTAAGTAGTTTTTAATTCATAGAAAATAGAAAAATAATCAGAAAAATACAAAACTAGTTTTGAAAATTCTCTTTAGTTATTTTAGATTTTTCCAAGTCATAATTTCATTTTTTTAGCTTTATTTCATATTTTCTTGTATTTTAAGGTATTATTAAATAAGTAAAAATAGTTTTTAATTAATAATAATTTGATAAATAGTCATAAAAATAATTTTATTTTTCTAATAATTTTCTCTATTTATTAGGTTTGTAAAAATATCATTTTTATATTTTTAGGATTAATATTGTTCAAGTTTCACATTTTCTTGTGTACGTCACGTAGTTTTTAATTTAGATTTATAAAAGAAAAATCAAAAACATCAGTTTAAAAATAGTGATAGCGTTTATTTAATATAGCTTATCTTTTTAATTTTCTTTAATTTGCATTTAAGCCCCTGTAATTTACAAAACTTTTCTTTAGGTATAAATAACTAAAAATCCTTACTGATCACTATCCTTAGTGATTATTCGACATCTGACTGTGTTAATCACCAATTCATCCTCCGTGGGACTTAACGACCCAGGAATCCACTATATTCCTCTGATCTTAATTGCATTTTGTGTTTGCACTGTTTTAAGTTTCTTACGGTTAGCCATTCACAAGTGGCTAGCTTGTGTGAGATAACTTGACGGTTTAGCACGAATCACTTCTCATCAATTCAATGGTCCATGTAATCAATGATAATAACTAGGGGTGGAAACGAGTCGAGCCGCTCGTGAAAAGCTCGGGATCGGATCGGTAAAAAGCTCGAACGAGCCGAGCCTAAACGAGCTAGAACCCGAGCTCAAGTCTAAGTTTGGGCTCATTTAATAATCGAGCTCGAGCCCGAGCTCTATACAAAAAGCTCGTTTAGGCTCGCGAGCCTAAACGAGCCCTAGAAATATATACATATATATATTTTCTATACGTATAATCGTGTTAACGAGCTCGAGGCTTGTGTTAACGAGCCGAGCTTTGTGTTTACGAGCCGTGCTCGAGCCAAACTCGAGCTTGTGAAAAGTTTCACGAGCCGAGCTCGAGCTCAAAATGTGAGGCTTGAAACGAGCTCGAGCTTTTTATATATAAACGAGCCGAGCTCGAGCTCTGGCAGGCTCGAGCTCAGCTCGGCTCGTTTTCACCCCTAATAATAACCACCTTTTTGCATGCCTTCAGTTACAAGAGCAGTATGAACACATATAATAATAACCATACGAAGAGTGAGTCTAGCAGTACCTAGTTGCGAGCAGTGGATCACATGCCGTTGTTCCAGCAGAAAACTAGCAGTTGTGAAACCTTTGAAACAGCAGGTTATGTCTTTAGTGATCACAACTGTCTTCAAAGAACCAGTAGACTAAACGAATGGCCATCAAAAGCATTCATGTATTCATGAGTACTCGAACCTTGAAATTACTGAATAATAAAAGACGATGATGTGTTTTAGGGTTTAACAAACGATTGTCACCTACTAGGGTTTCTTAACCAATTCCTTTATCATTTCAGCAACATCAATAATCAATCATGACAAAAATAAATATGAGAAAACTAAAGATCGTCTTTGAAAAACTCCCTCTGCAGCCAACTTCGACATCCTGTAACTTTAGCATAAAAGCTCAGATCGACGATCCCTCTGGTGAAACGTTAGATGGCTATATAGAGAACGCCTACCTAAAATTTCAGCCCGATCCAACAGTTAACGAAAAAGTTATACCTGTTTGAAAACTGACCTGCAGAAGCATTACGAAATTTTTTTCAGATTCGAAATTTTCATCTTTTTCCAGAAACCTTGCGAAATCCTAGATATCAAGAGCAACCCGCTCTGATACCATATGTTAGAATCGATGCTCGAGGTTGTTTAGACCTTATCTAGGATCACAATAACATTTAACATGCACAGCGGAATAATCAAAGAACAATGTTATTGTATAAATGTTTCTTCGTCATCATCTCTACTCTACTACAAACACTAAGTCTAGGCGTTTACAAGACCTACGCCCTAGACACACACACACACACACCTTTACTAGACGTCTACATATTGGAAGACTTAATTGATAAAACCTACACCCCATGTCCTCTTTATATACTAGAGGATTAGGGTTTACAAGATACTACGAAGGACTAATAAATAAATCTTCTTTTGCAAGCAAGTCCCTCAATCTTTTTGTAACTTTCATCTTTGTCACTTTAAGTCCCTTTGTTTCATTCTTCTATTTACTTTGTCTCATCAAATCAAGAATCCCAACAAAAACGTGTATAACAATATATGTAAAACCGCGTATAAAACCATGTATAAAAACGTGTGTAAAACAACGTATAAAAACGTGTATAAAACGTTCATAAAAACGTATATAAAAATTTGTATAAAAACGTGAGTAAAATCACGTATAAAAACGTGTATAAAGACATGCATAAAAATGTATACAAAAACATGTCTACAAAATGTGTATAAAGACGTGCATAAAGACGTATATAAAAGCGTGTATAAAAAACGTGTATAAAAACGTGTGTAAAAACATGTATAAAAATTATGTATAAAAACGTGCATAAAAACTATGTATAAAAACATGTATAAAATGTGTCTAAAATGTGTATAAAGACATGCATAAAAACGTGTGTTAAATCGTGTATAAAAACGTGTATAAAGACATACATAAAAATGTATATAAAAAAGTGTATAAAAACGTGTGTGAAAATGTGTATAAAAACGTGTATAAAATCGCGTAGAAAATAATTATTTTTAAGAAAACCAAATTTTGAGTTAATTAGAAACGGTCGTTAGTATAAATAAGGCTGAGCAAATCTACCCGAAAACCGACAAACCGACCGAAACTGGACCGAACCGAACCGAACTGACTTTTTTCGGTTCGGTTTCGGTTTTGTATATTTATTTCTGTTTTTGTCGGTTTCGGTTCGGTTTCGGGTCGATTCAGGTTTTGTCGGTTTTTTCGGCTTGAAACCCAAAAACCGACCTGAACCGAGTTATTCGGTTCGGTTTCGTTTTGATATATATTTTTCGGTTCGGTTTTCGGTTTGAATTTTTTCCTCTTTCGGTTTTCTGTTCGGGTCGCTTTTTGTCGGGTCGGGTTTGACCCGATGCTCACCCCTAAGTATAAACGGTCGTTAGGACGAAACTTGCAATTTGGGCCTAACCACAAGGACTATTTATGTAATTAATTCTAACAAAAAACCTCGTCAAGTGTTAAGATAAGTAGGATTAGCAAGTTTGATACATTTTTTAGGAAAAAAAAAATGATACACAACTCAGTAACAAGTGATAACTTCGATACATCTAGAAACCATTATCCCATGAAGATAACCCAATATCTTATCATTTTATAAGTATAGTTATCATATTCGATTACGGCATAAATAAACACTTCTCACATGACTTCTTAAGATATTTTTTCTTTTTATTTAATAATAGACGATTACATGTGCATAGTAGCCACAATGTATGGTAGTTTCGAATTGTTTGCGTGTGAATTTATATCATTTTTGTATAAGAAAATTTGTTGATTCAATATTTGTTAAGTGACACTGAAGAAAATTTGTTGATTCAATTGTTGTTAAGTATTAAATAATTAATGGATTGTATTGACTATTATAAGTAATGATATTTTTGTTAAACATTTTTTTTTAAGTTAAAAAAAAAGTTCGAAATTTTCTTTTTATATCTATTAATGATCAAGTGAGTTTTGAACAAGATGTGGAGTGTGTTTGCTTAAGCTTATATGCGGGCTTGTGAGCTTATTCGATTTCGGCTCTGAAACGCTTCAAACCAAATTTGATAAAATGTTTGCTCAAACGGCATAATAAAACCGACCTTATGTTACAAATCAAGTACTCTGATAGATTTTTATTTAAAACTAGCTTCTGAAAGTATTTTTATAAGAAGTAGACTCAATTACCTTTCCAACAATAGTGACTCGTCTCAAACAAAGTTACGGTTAATTTTATATAATTTTTAGAAAATGACCAAACGCATACAACCATATGAAAATTTTCATACAACCAAATGCCCCTTATTTATTTTATTATGAAGGCATACGACCATATGCTAAAATTTCATACGGCCATATGTTGCATGCTGATTTTCTAGAAAGGGCATATGGCCAAATGCTAAAATCTCGTACGGCCATATGGTGCATGCAATAACGTTTAAAAAAAACTATATTTTCCTCTACTTCCGGAAAACTAATTTTCAAGACTCGTTAAATGATGAAACTTTGCAGAAATACTAAATATACTATAATTATCATTTCTCTACTTTGGCAAGACATAAACACAAGTGAAAACATGTTTACGGAGTTGTGCCAAACAATCCTTACAACTTGATATCTTGTATATAACACTATCACTCGCTTCAAATTCAAAAAATATGATTTTGATCTATAATCAAGACTCCACAAGACCATTGTTTTCGAAAGACTACAACTTGAAACTCATTGGGGGTTTAACTTGATCAAACACGGTATCTACGACTACAATTATACGCACGATTACCATGCTTTCATTTCATGCTTCCAATCCCAAGGTCTTTTATCAAGAGACCTTACTTGTATCAAATAAACCAACAAAATGTCAACAACTAAAACATAAGCTTACATTTAGTAAGTCAATAAGCAACAATATTATCCAAATATCAATCATAACATACATGACCTTACATACCTTAATTAGTTCCACACTAATCTAACCACATCCATAGCTAGTAATGCGAAACTAGCCCTTAACATACCCTTATACCAAGTACATTAAGTCAATGCCTCTTATACCTTGACACATTCATTAACATAACACATATATGATTAACTTAATATAAATTTATATTACAACCAATTTACTCACCTCAATCCATAGCAAGGCTAAACACCACCAATCTTCATTACTAACCAAGAATCATCACATGTGCTTGTTATTACTTCAAAAGCAATACTAATAAAAAGGGTTTACACAATCCATTAACATAACCCAAATTCATCTCCAATATTCATATATGATCATAAACACAAGCATAAGAGAAAACCCCCAAAAATCACTAATTACTCATTACCCATTCAAGGGTCTTATACCATGTCATCATTGCTTATCTCAAAAACAATTTTTACTAAAATCCCCAAATTACTTTAAGAACCCTAACTCTATTTTGATCAAGGATAGGTACTACTTATTTGAGGAATGCTTGCAATGAACCTAATTCTTGAATAGGGCCTTAATCACCATCAATATTGATCACCAATATCACTTTGTCTTTACCTCCCTATTGTTTTTCATGTTCCAACACACACGCACACATAAGACAAATAAAAGCCACAAGAATTCCAGAAAATTATCTAGTTAGTTTTTAGGTACTAGTTTCCATTTAGGCATAAAAAGGTCTCCAAAGTTCACCTCTCTATTAATTTGGCCACATGACACTTGTCACACATTTAAACTTATACTTTTGACTAACTATGTTTGACTACCACTTAAACATCTAACTAACCAATCATATTTAGCCTTTCAACACTTAAAGTAATAGTCAACTATCACAATGACATTTTACAAATAATATACTCAAAACCGGTTTTGGGGTGTTACAGGCTTATATTACACAAGCTCCAAATTTCATGCTTATTTTAAAACTCATAGCCTTATATAAGCTTGTTATATCCACAAATCTAAAAAACAAGTTAGAAATTTGAGGCTTATATAATATAAGAGAAAGCCCAAATATAAGGATGTAAACGAACTAGACGAACACGAATGGAGCCTTGTTCTAGTTCGTTCTTTTAATTTTAACCGGACAAATAAACCAACACGCACACTTAAACGAATGAATTTTCTTGTTTTTTTTAAAGGCTGAAATACTATTAAAAAGGCTCCGAGAGGGAGACGAAAAAGATACATCGGAAACGGCAATATCCAGAGCTAGACTACAACCATCTAATACATGGGGGAAAATATATGCATAGGACTAGCAATCCAACAGTTCTAATTAAAAAGTTTGGAGACATAACATGCAAAATTCCATAATTTAGATAAGCGTTGGATTTACGGGGAAACGTTGTCATCTTTGATGCCAGCAATGGACTCCTCATTGGCATTGATTACCTTATTTCTCATATTTGATGTCAGCAATGAATTTTCTTGTTCATGTTCATTTATTAAAAAAATGAGTTGTTCATGTTCGTTCATTAAGACACTAAACGAACTTTTAACAAACATAAGCGATCGAACATAAATGAACATAGACAAACAAACATAAAATTTAATTAATTATGCACAATAAATATTTTATAAGTGTTGTTTTGTTTAAACAAACAAGATATGATATACGAACATAAATAAATAAACACAAACAAAAGTTATTTTACCGGGTGGAAGACCCTTTACAAAAAAAAAAAAAAAAAAAAAAAAAAAAAAAAAAAAAAAAAAAAACCATAAACGAACGTTAACTAACGCTTAATCGAACATTCACGAACATAAATGAACGTACGCGATTTTTGTTCCTGTTCATTCATTTAACTAGACGAAGATAAAATATTTTTCTTGTTCATTCATTTAATAAATAAACAAATATAAACGAACTTTTTACCCAACCGTTAATGAGATATTCACTAAACGTTCACTTCGTTTACAGACCTACGACCACGTGTATAACTTAATCAAACAACAAGTCAATCAATGTTAACCACAAGTAGGGGTGTCAAAAAGGCCGACCCGACCCGAACCAGATTAAACCTATTCGGGTCGGGTTATTCGGGTCAATAATTTTATTCAGGCCAACCCAACTAACCCGAGTTCTAAATAGGGTCGGGTTCGGGTATGTTTTTTTAGCTTCAACCCGAATTGACCCCCCGACTTGACTAACACTTTTACAATGTAAACATATTGAAGTAAACAATTTTTTTTAGTCATTTTACTTATATTCGAGTTGGCTCGAACCCGATTTGATCCGAACTTGACTAACCCAAGTTCTAAACAAGGTCAGATTAAGATATCTTTTTTAGCATTAATCCAAATTGACCCGGACCCGACCGGGTCAACTTGACTCACTGTCTCACACCCTAAACCAATGTGCTATTTTGAAAAAGAAAAACTCTACAAACTTAAAGGGCAAATTGTCTGAAAAGGCATCGAAGTTGCCACATTTTCCTTTTCTGGGCATCAAACTTTTTTTTTCCTAAAGTAGCCCTAAACTTGCCTAATTTTCTTTTTGTAACACAAAATCACACTTATAGGGTAATTAACTTTCTTAATCACTTTTAGCTTGTTTTAAGCTGAGTTTGTGAATTTTGGGTTGGTTTGAACAAAAATTGTATCCTTAGGGGTGTGTTCTAAACTTATTTACAAACCTTAATAACTTCCCCCACCCAAATCCGTTTTCCTCATAACCCGTAAATATTCCAAGCCCTAATTTCACATACCCAAAAAATTGTTCGTTGTGCATTGCCATATTTGATGCTTGTTTCGTTATTTGAGGTAAACAATTGTATGATTTCTTTGATTTGTATCTGTTTTGATCAAAGTTTTAGCATGGTGAAAACCCTAATTTATTTTTTTTCTCAATTATGTGGCAGAATGATACCAGGTACGAATTTGCACCAATTTGATGTACACAATGATGGATATTTTAGGCATTTGCCTCTACACTACGCGGATGGGGTGATTCTTAACATGTGTGCTCCAAGGATGCCCTATCTTAGATTTGCTGAATTCCTGGAAGAAAAGGTTGGTAATTACTTTCAAGGTTTGTATTATAAGGTGCCTCATGCTGAATTAGAGAAAGGATTAGTTAGAGTAACTAGTGATAAGGAAATAAAACACATGTTTGATGTTGCTCAGTTGTTTGGTAGGATTGCTCTATATCTTGATCACAATGATATGAATCTGTCAGAGTATTTAGGCCAAGCAGATACCACTTTTATGGATGAGTCTGTTACTAAAGCAAAAGGCTCTCCCAAAAAGAGGTATTGCAATGACTTCTCAGTAGATGAGATGGTTAATTGGGCTGAGATGGAGGTTGATCATACTAGGAAGGTTAATGAATCAGAGGGTGAGAATAGTAGGCCTAGTGTTGAGGGTGATCATAGTAGGCCTAATGTATAGGTTGATGATAGTAGGCCTACTGTAGAGACTGAGGATTTGCAGACTAGTCTAGATGGTGATGATAGTAGGTCTAGATCAGGTGTGGATAAGGGCAAAGGGAAGGCTATTGTAGTTGAGAACATTGATGCAGAAGACCCAATTGTTGCACATGAAGTGCAATTAGAAGATGAGGTAGTACAAGTTAGATTGTGGAGGCCTAGTGAAGAGGGTGATGATAGTAGGCCTAGTGTAGAGGGTGAGGATTTGCAGACTAGTCTGGATGGTGATGATACTAGGTCTATATCAGGTGTAGATAAGGGCAAAGGGAAGGTTAGAGAGGATGAACCATATGGTGAGTTTGATAGTGAATTTGATAGTGACAATGACAGTGGATATGGTTCAGATAAATCAGTTGACTATCTAAGTCCTGGTGAAGAGGAGGTTATAGAACTTAGGAAAAGGATCAAAGCCAATAGATTGAAGGAAAGTGAGTCATTGCCAGAAATGAGTGAACCAACTCCAGCAAACACTGTACCTCCTAATAACCATATAAGTGAGACTATGATGGAACATGATATGTTCATGAACAATTTGATGAGAAGGTTACAGCCATCTGAAGGCAGTTCAAATGAAGATCCTTTTGTTTGTGTGGAGAAAGCTGTTGACAGGTATCCAGTCTATGATGAAACTAGTCACTGGAGACTGAGGCATCCAAAGGTATTATCCTACTTTGTTTTTCAACTACTGATATTGTTTATGAATTTTGGTTATAAACATTGGTTGTATTTGTAATGCAGGTTGGTGAAAAGTATGCAAGTATTGTTAAGTTTAAAGAGTGTCTAACATACTATGCATTGGCCAATGGATTTTCTTTGTGGTATGAGAGGAGTAACAGTAAGAAGGTTGTGGCAAAATGTGGACAGAGACCACCAAAGTTAATTGATCCTGACAAAGGTAAACAGAGGAAGAAAATTAAATATCCTAGTGTTAGTTCAGATGAATTACCTGCCTGTCCTTGGAGATGTTATGCTAGGTGGATGAATAATGAAGAAACATTTCAGATACAGTCTTTAATTGATGAACACACATGTGTTAGGAACTTCCAATCTGGTTCATTAGTAAACTATAAGTGGATAGGAACAGTATTTGGTAGTAAGATTAGGGCTAACCATGACATTAAGTTGAATGCTATAGCTGACGATGAAAAAGTATAAGTGTAAGGTATCCTCAAATCAATGTACAAATGCTAAGAGGTTTGCCTTGACAGAGTATGAGAAATCAGTGGATGAGCATTATGCATTGCTGAGATCATATGGAAGGGCAATTTTAGATTCAAATCCTGGGTCCACTGTCAAATTAGGAGTGACTGTCAACCCTGATCAGAAAACCTACTTTGATAGGTTTTATGTCTGCTTTGCTGGACTAGCAGAAGGTTGGAAGGCTGGGTGTCGGAGAGTAATTGCCTTAGATGGATGTTTTTTGAAAAAACCAAACCATGGAGAAATCCTTATTGCTATTGGTAGAGATGGAAATAACCACATTTACCCAGTTGCTTGGGCAGTGGTTAATGTTGAAAACAAGGATAACTGGAGCTGGTTTTTGGAGTTACTGGAAGGAGACTTGGAATGCACAAAAGGACAAGGTCTAACTCTTATGTCTGATCAACATAAGGTATGCTTCTATCCATACTTTGTTGTAAATTGCTTAGTATCACATATATTGTAACTAGATATGCCTGTATTTAGGGTCTTATTGAAGCTGTGAAGAATGTCATGCCATATGCCGAACACAGGCAATGTGCCAGGCATATATATGAAGGTTTCAGGAAAGTATTCAGTGGGCTGGAATTTAGAGAGTTGTTTTGGTCAGCATCTAAGGCTTCTTATCCACTGTTGTTTAACAAGATCATGGAGAAGATTAAAAGGGCTAACCCAAAGGCTCATCAGTAGCTTATGGACAAGAACCCAAAAACCTGGTCAAGAGCATTCTTTGAAGTTAATAGAGGATGTGAAGCAGTGGAGAATGGATTCAGTGAATGCTTTAACAGTGTCATTGTAAGTGTTAGGGACAAGCCACTACTTACTATGCTAGAAGCATTGAGAGTCATAGTTCTTGAGAGGATGCACAAAATGAGGGAAATCAGTAAGAAATGGAACCCTGGGGTTTGTCCCAACATTCAAAAGAGGTTGGAATGGTTAAAAGACCAACAAAGGTAAGTATCATTTACAAATTTAAAGTTATATCAATTATGAAATTGTTTGAATTGACACTAATAAGCTTGTTTTATTGTAGGTTTTGGCATATTATCCCTGCTGGTGGCAATGTGTTTGAGGTCAGATCAGGGAGTGAGGCATTCACAGTTAGTGAAGCAAGTAGGACTTGCACATGTCGAATGTGGCAGTTATCAGGTATACCTTGTGTACATGCAACAAAGGTAATTCTATATATAAACAAGGTACCTGAGAGCTATGTGTCTGATTGGTTTAAAACAGACAAGTACTATGACACCTATAACCATTTCTTGAAACCAGTTGATGGTATTGATTTCTGGCCTGACCAGAGTATGTACTCTGTTGTATTGCCTCCCAAACTCAAAAAATGCCTGGTAGGCCAAGAAAGAAAAGGATCAGATCAAAGGGTGAAAGTGGTAGCTCAACCAGAGTATCTAAGGTAGGTGCTGAGATGACATGTTCTATATGCCACAAACCTGGTCACAACAAAAAAGGATGCAAAGAAAATATTGTGGATGTGTCTGGGTCAAAGAAGACTGGGAATGTGTCTGGGTAAAAAGAGACTGGGAATGTGTCTGGGTCAAAGAAGAAAACTTGTGGGTCAAAGAGGAAAAATGTTGGGTCAAAGGAGACTGGTGGGTCAAATAAAAAGGCTTGTGGGTCTAGTGGAACTGGTGGGTCAAAGACTGGTAGCTCAAGTGGGTCAAAGGTATTATCCTACTTTTATTTCAAACTTCAGATATGGTTTCAAACTTTTGGTTATAAACATTTGTTGTATTTAGGCCAAGCAGGTTGGTGGGTCAAATGGGACAAATAGGAAGGGCTTGAAAAGAGGATGCACATCAGCTTATGCAAGATGGTTTGGTGACCAAGATGCTGCTGAAGAACATTCTCAAGTTCAAACAGATGAACAACAACAAAGTCAAACAGATGATCAACCTGAAGTTCAACATGAAGAAGACCCTCAAGTTGACCATGAGGAACAACCTCAAGTTGACCATGAAGAAAACCCTCAAGATCACAATGAAGAACAGCCTGAAGTTCAAACAGAGATTGAAATGACTGCTACTCAAGTTGAACACATGCATGCTAAATTAGATCAGACTCAAGAACAAGTTCAGGAACAAGTACAAGAACAACCTCAGCAGCACCATTTGCAAAAAAGGATGACTAAACTGAAAGTAAGAAGGCCTAGTGAAAGAATCATGAAATTGAAGTTGGCTAAACAGTTGGATGGCCAGGGCAGCACTACAGAGTCTGCACTGGAAATAGATGATGCTTGAACAACAAGGAATTCCATGTGCCCTTTTTGTATATCTTTTGTGGGCAACTAATGTAAACTATGATAACTTAATTTGGGTATGTAATATGTCTAGATAACTAATGTTAATAGGTCATGACCATCAAACAATAGCCCATTTTGTAAATCTTTTGAGGGCACTAACTGATGGTCATTTTGGTATGTAATATGGCTAGAACAGATACACTCATGATAGCAGCCACTTATGTTACAAGTTTATGTAATGACCATCTCAGCACAAGCCCATTTTGTACATCCTTTGAGGGCATTAAAAAGATGGTCATTGGTAAACTACTAAGATTAATGAAATATGCTGTTTTTAACTATGTTTTGTTATTACTTTCCAATTTTTTACATCTTATGAAATATGCAGTTTTTAACTATGAAATATGCAGTTTTTAACATTGTTTATAGGCATTACTATTTGCAGTAAATGCACTTGTCATCCTTTATGCAGACCTATATATGAAGAAAGTTGACATAAAGTTGACATTGTCATCCATAGGCTATTTGCAGTCTTTCTTTATGCAGCCTATAAACACATTGATAAGGCAGTCATGTAAATTAAATGAACATAGGCTATTTGTAGTCAATGAAATCTGTTTTTTATGCAGTAAATGAACATAGGTTATTTGCAGTCAATGAGACATAGGCTATTTGCAGTCAATGTAAATTTACTGAGAATCCCAACCCAACTGTTTTTGAGACTTGTTATAAAATCAAATGAACCAATACCATATCCCACACATCTTCTACTCATATCTGTATATCTAAACAAACTTTGAAAACATGAGTTCAGGCAAGAGGATTGTTTCCAGCCAACCACCAGGTATGTAACAACTTAATAATAACCATTTCCATAAATAATAACCATAAACCAAGAAATCTAACAACTTTAATGCACATTTCCTTTATGCATTTACTGACATTGTTTTTTGATTTCAGAAATAATAACCATTTCCAGCACCACAGAAGAGACTACTGAACAAGGTGGTTTTGAAGAAATATCATGGGGATCTTATTTTCCACCATTGCAGCACATTGAAGAGCCACTACCTATTGAATGGAAAGTTGGTTCCAACTCAAGGCAAGTTGAACAAAATGATGATGAGGAGGTGCCACTAACCTCAAAGCAGCTTGCCAAGCTAGCTTTTGATGCTAGGCCCAAAGTTCTGGGATTGCCAAACAAGGCAACTTGTGCTGAGATGGGCATCACAGACTGGGTTGCCAAGCCTATCAAGAATGAAGCTGAGACTAAGGGGAAGGGGAAGGGGATGAGGACAAGGTCTAGGAAATGAGTGGTTTGGAACCACTACAAGTTAGTAATGGTAATGGTAGCAGCCTCATGAGTGGTTTTATGGCTTTAGTAATGTTAGTGGTATGACTTTAGTAAGCCCTAGAATAATCCTATGTAATGCCGTCCTATGTAATCCTATGACTATGGTTGCAGTCCTATGTAATATGACTATCATATATGTGTGCATACCATACTAACACTTAACAATTCAAAACATTTACCAAACTAAAACATTGACATTCATTATCCAAAGTTAAGAGTTAACAATTCAAAATACTACATTAACAACTGAAGAAGAACTACATCAGTTGGATAGTTTCATACCAAACCAAACACAAATGAAACATAACACTCCTAACATCATCATAAACAACCTATCATACAATTCCAGTTTAGACTTTCCAACCTTCACCTCCTCTTCCAATCTTGTCTTTGTAGCCTTCAACTCCTCTTCCAACCTTGCCTTATCCAAAGCTAGAGCTTCAATCATGGGTGCATTTTCAACACCTCTCTGCCTTTGAAAGAACCCATATACCAAGTCCTTGTAGTATTCACTAGGAAGGTCTTCATCCAGAAACTCATACACGCGACATTGACCACATTTTACAAATCTCTTTCCTGGATTCGTCCTTGTGGTTGATGTTTGGACTCTCAATTGTCGATCACACTTACAGAAACGTTCAATCTTACCTCCAACTAAACGTGATTGTGCTGAAGAAGAACTACTCATAATTAGGGTTCTTGAATTACAAAGGATTGGGGAAAATATTGCTGCAATGGTTTAGGGTTTGGATTGGGTGGGGGGAAGTAAGAAAGGTTTGTAAAAATTTTAACAAGACCCCCCTAAGGATACAACTTTTGTTCAAAACACGCCCAAAAATAACAAAATAAGGTTAAAACGCGTTAATTGTGATTAGGAAGGTTAATTATGGCTTTAGTGTGTTTTTGTGTTACAAAAGGAAAATTAAGCAAGTTTATGGCTACTTTAGAAAAAAAAAAGTTTGATACCCAGAAAAAGAAAATGTAACAACTTTGATGCCTTTTCACAATTTGCCCAAATTTAAAAGAAAAAGACAATAAAGAATTGGAAAGACATCCCATCAAAACCTAAAAACCTCGAACAAAGCGTGTGTTTTATAAACACATCACAAAAACACAATATCAGTTGCGCCTCTTTGCCGAAAACACAATACTTTTCTTCGATTCAACTCACAAATTAAGGTTTCAAAGGTAATCTAATACTAATACTAAACTATAAACCCTAGGTGCCCCTATATGTTTTTTTTACTGTTATTTGTTAGATCTACTTTACGTGTTAATTGTTAACCCTAGTTGTTGTTGTTATAATATGGTTTTGTATTTTTTAAGGTTAGGTGAATGTGTTGTTAGACTATGTAGAGAGTTAATTATGTGTTTGTTTGTTTGTTTGTTTGTTTGGCAGGTGTGATTATTGAAGATGTCACGTGTTTATGTTGGTAATTTGGATCCTAGAGTTAGCGAACGAGAAATCGAGGACGAGTTTCGCACTTTCGGCGTTATTCGTAGGTTAGTTACTTGTTTAATTTGTTTAAGGTTAAGTTGTTTTAATAATTTGATACTATTAAACTGTTACTGTTGAAGAAAATTTACTAGTGAGGTTAGTTTGAAGGAACGGATAAAGTTCGATTGTTGCTTTTTCTATATGCAAGTTATTGGCCTTTTTCTATATACGAATAATTTTTATACGTTGTTAATGTTGTGTGCAGCGTGTGGGTTGCAAGACGACCTCCTGGTTATGGTTTCGTTGATTTTGATGACAAAAGAGATGCCCAGGATGCTATTCGTGAACTTGATGGTATGCGTCTTTGTTTCACTTTTTTACCATATACTTCCTGCAGTCTTATGTTTATCATTTATTGTATGAAATCTGCTTTAGAATTCGTGTTAGGATTAGTGCCTAAATCATTAAGACAAAACTGTGTCTATATATTCTTAGACATGTAGTTTAAATCCGAACAAATTGGTTATTTTTTATGCTACTTTCTGTGGATATGTTATTTCTTTTGCTTTTATAGCTGCCACTATATTCGCTTTTTGGGCTTATCAGTTATTGTTAACTAAACCAGGTAAGAATGGTTGGAGAGTAGAGATGTCGCATAACTCAAGAAATGGAGGACGTGATGGAGGTCGAGATGGCGGCCGTGGAGGTGGTCGTGGTCGTGGAGGTGGTTCTGATCTTAAGTGTTATGAATGTGGTGAGCCTGGTCATTTTGCTCGTGAGTGCCGTAATGGTGGTGGTGGCGGTGGCGGTAGACGTCGGAGCCGCAGCAGAAGCCCGGTTGCTAGATACCGTAGGAGCCCTAGTTACGGTCGCAGGTGAGATTGCTGAAGCACAAGACAACATTTTGTTTGCTATTCCATAATCTCAATTCAGACAATATTTGTTTCAAACATACGGGGGATAATAATTCATTATAGTTCTGATGCTCTGTATGCCTTTTATTTTGTTTTATTGCAGGAGTTACAGTCCTCGTGGAGGCCGCTCACCCCCACGCCGTAGTGTGTCACCACCCCGCAGGAGCAACTATAACAGCAGGTCACCCCCGTACCGTGGACGGGAGGAGGTACCATATACAAACGGGTGAAGCTCTTTCTTTGTTGTTCAGTTTAGTTTGTTTTTTTCACAAGTCTTGTAACATTGTCTATTTGGTATTTACAAAACAACTCTTATCCACACATGCTGGTGTAAAGTTTTCGTAGATCATGACTTCAACAGTATCTTTGGTTTATGAAGCTTGTAATAACATTTACTTGTATCTGGTTGCTTGATCTTTTCAGAAATGGACGCCGTCGTAGCAGGAGCTGATCATTAGGAGATGAACTTTTCAAGTATCTTGAATTTGTTTGTGTTGACTGTTTTGAACTTTATGTTTGACGATACCTGCATGAATTTGGTGAAGGTTCTTAACTTTAAAAGTAAACGTTTTGTCTATTATCTATACTTTTATTAGAGTTATTTACCAATTATGGTGAATCTTGCGTTTCATAGAACAGTTCTAAATATGCTTGTTTTTGTGTCGAGGAGGTGTATGCTTCATTGGTTTTCTGCTTCTACACTTCCCTCTTCAGTCCGTTTTATCTGCTCTGCTATGGGATCATCATGTGAATGATTGTGGGTCCCAGCCGGCCTTCTTTGATTTGTCAACTGCTGTCATATGCTCCACAAATAGTCGTATTTCTTAACGGCATCAAAATGGAATTTCATGACAGGTAATTAGATCTGTTCTTGAATATATTCATCTTGAACCGATGGCAGTTGATTGCAATGAGCTAGTAGTCATTTAAATTTTTTTGCGAGGTCAACTAATTGTCATGAATTGCTTAAAAAAACTCTTCAAAAGATGAAATAAATTGCGTTTAAACGGCTATATAGTTTTGCCATGATAACACCTTTTTGTATATGAAAAGATTAGGGGTTAGGGTGGCATAATAAGGCATGGTACTCTAAGATACTACTGCATGTGTATTTAACTTTTTGATATGCTGAGAACCAGATCATTGATCAAATAATTGCTACATGCTGCTAGCTGCTATATGAGTGTATTGGTATTCTTAAATTAAGCGCTTCTCATCAAAAATTTGGAAGAACTTCATAAAATGCAAAGTCGAGATCTTACCAAGCTGTTTTCAAGCTGACCTTTTCCATTACTCTTGCATCATGTCTCACCTTGAATTAAAAAGTGCGATACAAGCTGAATGCTGAAGCAAGCGGCACTGTTAGTTTTTTGAGCTGGGCTTCATGAAGAAAGCTTGATCCCAGTTTGTGTCAGCTACATGTATCGGCTCTCTCATCTTTGTGTGTCTAAATCTCATTTCAAGTTAACATGGCTGCTATCCCCTTAATTACCCGCTTCAAGGCCACTATCTTCTACCTTGTGCTACTGACCCGATTACTGCAGAGTGCAAAAGAATTGTCACATTGCGTTACAAATTCTGTACTAGGATTTGAGATGTAAAGCTTGAATTTAATAACTTCAATATGTATGCGGTTTAAACTCAAAAGTCCAAAGTTGTTACCAAAGTTAAGACAAACACAAGTAACCATTCAGTTTTCACGTTTTACCCCGTTAGTGTGTCATGAATAGAGCTAATTCTTGCAAGTAACTAGAATATTGATTATCTGCAAAGAGGAGAATTGCAACTAAGAACATGCCCAAAGCGTTACACGCCGGCTTGGTAAGAATTAATTGACCGGTTGAATTGTTATGGAAGATCTCAAAGCTCGAACTTGCAAAAAGGCTAGTATAAATTATAGCAGTTTGATAGTCCTAGGTCATTTGTATTCAGTTTCAGTTGTAATTGACATGGAAACCAATGAATGCTGGAGAAAGTTGTCTTTTCAACTCAGAAATATAGGTACCAAGTCTGCAACTTAAGAAGGAATCACTAATCTGTAAGAATCCTGTGGTGGTAGTGGAACCAGCAGATAAAGTGGCGGAATTCTGACATTATAGAGTTCTTGTCGATGCCATATCCTGGTATCAGCGAAACAAGTGCAGCAATCAAACCTGCATTTCCGGCTAAGATGGGTTCAGTGTAGCTAGAATTTGAACGCTCGTCCTGAAACATGTCAAACCGGTCTGGACCTCCGACCATGGCGCCCATGATAGTGTTTGGATTAGGTTCTCTAGAAGACAACCATTGAAAACCACCTTTGCACGAATACTTTATATCCTTATTTGGTATCGACACGTCTCGATGGTGAACATGTGTCGGATATTTCTTCCCGTGTCCAACCACACAACTCATAGTCATTGGGTTTCCCCCAAAATATAGTCCATTTGTCAAAGAACACATAAGTTAAACTAGCTGAAATATAAAATATAGAAGTAAGATAAAGTTAAAAAGTATTCAGCCATATGGCAAATTCACGTAACTTTTTCACGGATATAACCGTTGAGCCACAATACATGCTATCAGCCTTTACAACATCCCAATAATCCACATAAAGTGAAGCTAAAAACACGGCCTTAACAACATATTGTAGGTTCTGTACCTGTCCTTGGTTGAGATCGATTAGCCCTCCTGCATATATATATTATACAGTTCTACAATGTCAAAACAATACTATCATGAATAACGGGTTATGTTATCCATACCTCTGGTCCGATTATAGATTCGATACTGATGAAGGTAAGAACACATGGTTACCATGGTGGCGTTATGGTATTTCATTAGCATCTCCTCATAAGGGTACCCTGAGTTCCTGAACACGCGTAGCCTAGTCAACAACAACATGACACTCCCAACTATGAACCCGTTTGGCGCGTGACTAACCTGACTAAGCGTACGTAGGTAACTAGAGTTACCAGTTGCATAGTACATCCAGGCATCACCCCATGAGTACTCATCATAGTACCCTAGTGACAATGCTAAGTTCCATTGTCACCAGCGTCATAATACCCTCCGACAAGAACTCCTTTGACATTGGTTACATCGCTTCTGTCCTGAATTCCGTCTCCATGTAACCCCATTGTCCTCGGGTAACTTCCTGGCTACAATACATCATATTCCCCATAGTTAGATTTTCTAAGAAAATGTGACATTTTTGCCACCCATCACACTCTAAGGCTTATGCAGGTAAATCATCTTACATTTTTGGGCATTGAAGAACATAAGAGCCTTATGCAGTGCTTCTGTGTACTGTTCTGGCTGTGGTGACCTGGATTCAGTGTCCTGATCCAACGGTGGTGACCATGATTTATGCTTAGGCAGCAGTATTACTAATGTGATTGTAACTCTAATCACCAAAATAGCAACCACAAAGGAGACAAGTCTCCATTTTAATGCTTTCTTGCTCATGACAATGCACCTTAACTTAACACTCCTTGCATTGATTGTTGAAGCATCATTTGCATTTGGCTCAGATGTGTTATCCATGTCCTCTATGATATCGTTCCTTGTGTTTTGAACTTAAATGGTCATTTCACTTTTTAGCTCTAATGAGCATCAACAATATCTGTTAGCATTTGAACCAAAATGAAATTTGGTATTTACTTCATTTTTAAAAATCGTGTACAATACTAAAATGTTAAATGCAGTATTTTATGAATAATTGGACATTTTATTGAACCCATTCGTAGAAAGGTACTAACATTATCAAGATGGATAAACTTGATAAACATCGATTAATGCATATTGTTTCCGGTATTGAAACACAAATTACAAGTAACCAGAGCTGTAAAAACATATACATCGAGTATGTGAGCAATATAGAACAGAAGTTAGTTTTTAGGTTCGTACGTTGAATTGTATCGATGAACAATGTAGCCCAATATAGTGTTAATGATGTGTCTTTCCTTTAGCTATATGAAGAAAAAAGCTTCAAATGTCTCTTAAATACACATTTCATTTTGTGTTTGAACTTGTATTATGTTACTGTATAATGTTGACTTTTTAAGTAAACTTTTGTAAGTTGACTTTTTAAAGGTTGACCTGCATTCAACTTGTATTATGTTATTTTATAATTTCATTTGAATGATTACATGAAAGCTGGATTTCATTGGAGAATCATACATTTACATATGAGTTTATTACTGTATCTGTAATCAAGTTCTAATAAAATTAAATGAAAACATGTAATCAAGTTGCCTATAAAAAAGTAACAAATAAGATAACAATAGGAATCAAAGTTTCAAAATGTACCAAGGAATCATTTTCTGTGGGTTGATACGAAAAATATTTTTAAGGTTTCCATGGTGCTGGAGGAGGTGGAGACTTTAGATACAACGACGGAATTCTTGAAAAGATAGAGTTCTTGTCAACACCATCACCAGCGGTTGCAGTAAGTGACACAAGTGCTGCAACCAAACCCGCGTTTCCAGCCAATGTAGGTTCTGTGTAGTTGTAATTTGAACGCACATCTTTAAACATGTCGAACTGGTCAGGACCACCGACCATGGCGCCTGTGATGGTGTTTGGGTTAGGTTTACCGGAACTCATCCATTGAAAACCACCTTTACATGAGTATTTGATGTTGTTATGTGGTATTGATGCCCCTCGATGGTGAACGTGTGTCGGATACTTTTTACTGTATCCGACTACATAGCTCATACTCATTGGGTTTTTCCCCAAAATGTAGTTCATCTACAAACATACAATAAGTTAAAAAATTTCCGTATAAAAAAGGGTTAAAATGGTATAACCACGGAGTGTTTTCAAGTTTGTGCTTCGAACCTGAGAAGATGCAAAATCACGGAGTGTTTTCAATTGGATAAATGTCGCGCCACAATACCAACCGGGAAGATTAACGCCATCCAAATAATCCCCATAAAGTGAAGCCAAAAATGCAGCATTAACGACATATTGTAGATTTTGTGGTCGTCCTTCACTCAGTTCGATTAGCCCCCCTACACATTTATTTACATTTTGTAAATCTGCTTTCACTTTAAATCACAATATAGTACTATTACAGTATTACGGACAATATGTTATATATGTGTACCTTGAGTCCAACGAAAGACTTGATATTGTTTAAGGTACGAACACATGGTAAGTGATGTAGCTTTGTGATAACTAGCTAACATGCCTTCATAAGGGTACCCGGGATTCAAGTACAAGCGAATCCTTGTAAGCAATAGCATGGCAGCTGGCAACTTGTTATCCCAACTTAGAACCCGTTGGCTAGGTGTATTAGCTAATGCTTTTGCGTTTCTTGAGATTTCTTCATTTGTAGCTGTCAGTAGGTAACTAGAATTACCAGTTGCATAGTACATCCAAGCACTACCCCACATGTATTCGTCGTAGTACCCTGTGGAGTTGTAATAGGGTTCTATGAAAACATTGTCTCTAGAGTATGTGCTATTTCTGCCCCTATCTTGGGCAAACGTCCATACTGTAGCCGCACCTTGTAGAAGCTTTTGGGAGTATTTGGTGTCGTCTTTAAAGACTATGGATGCTGATGCTAATGCGGCTGCCATTTCTCCAGCAAGGTCAGGCCCTGATGTGATCATTTGTGTGCTCCTTTCATAGTCCATGTCTTCAGGTCTTTCCCAGCAATTGTGATCATCTGGTGTGGTTGAACCGTTTTGAGATCCTCCCACCTAAGAAGCAAAATGGATTAAATGAAATGTGATTAAATATTCACACGTTAGTATAAGATGGATGTGTTATGTATACCTGGCCGTAAATGTGGTCAATGATGGAAGCAGAGGAGTTGAAGGTACGAAGCAAGTAATCGGTTCCCCATTTGATTAGTTCTCGAGTATGATGGTATTCGTTGATGGACTTGTACTTGTGCTCGTACTCAATTACACTCCAACTCAACATTGTCATTGCGAATGACATAGGAAAATGGAACTTAGTATTGTCACCAGCGTCGTAGTACCCTCCTACTAAACCTCCCTTGACATCTGTTGCTGTTGCTCCGTCTTGAAGCCCTGAATTCCCTCTCCATTTAAACCTGTTGCTTTTTGGTAACTTACCGGCTACATGATTATATCGCAAACGTTAGATTGTCTGAAAACAAAACACTTCCTGAGTTCCTTTATGGTAAAACTCACTATTGATTACAAATTTGTCCATTAACAATTGTCTTGCAACAGTCACAAGTCCTTGATAAATTTGTTGCTACAACTATTTATAGTATATCAGTGTTGCTACAAATTTTGGTCACAAGTTATGAAGTACCGTGATTATGGTCAATCAGAAAATCGCCAACAACTAGCCTAATTTGTAGCCAATGTAATTGTATAGGAAGATTGTCAATATCCATGAGAAATGAAAGCGTTTGAACTATTTAACATATGGACCAAAGTCCAGGTTCTCGCTGCGTAAAGAGTGTAATTATTACATGACATCAATTTTTCGATACTATAAGGGCTCATTTTCTCTCAAAATAATGTACTATTTACATGTGTATTTGGACAATTCTACATTAGCCATGCCAATCGGCTTCATGAAGTATAACGAACGAAATGCTAATCCCATCATTATATCGCTATATAAGATTCAAACACACATGATATTAAGTAGCTGAAATCCATCATAATAGCCAAGTGTTAAAGAAACATACATTTTTGGGCATTGAAGAACATCAAAGCCTTATGCAATGCTTCCGTGTACTTATCTGGTAGTGGTGGTGCAGGTTTATGCTTAGGTATCGACTTCACTATGCTAGTAGGAAGCCCGATCACAAGAAAAGCAACAAAGACCGCGATCAAAGTCCACTTCAATACCTCCCATTTGACAACAATGCACCCTAAATCCACATACCTTGTCTTGTTTTTCTTCCTTAAAGCTTCATTTGGATCCAACATCCAACTTCGTTGAGTCGCATCTCTTGTTGTTACATCTTGTCGTTGAATTTGATTAACGTTGAATAATGATGCTCTATCTGACTCTTCTGTGTTGCTAGTTCTTCTGCTTGGATCTTCATCATCAATTTCATTTACTATTTCCAATGGCCCTCCCCAATGACTTGATGCATACATTCTCTCTTTTTCTCTCTAAAATTTTAAGATACCATGAAATTAAATGTTTATACAGAAGAGCATGGATACCTTAAATGGATAAAATTAAACTAAATCTCTATAAACTAAGTAACTAAATATTCTATCTAAGGGAGCTTCCTTAAATAAGTAAAGCTAAATACAGTATTTGATTGTACAATATGATCCTAAAATATCAATGTTATCATGTCATAATGTTTGAAATATGGTACAAAAGATACAGATAAAAACCATTCATAAGAAACAAATAATAAATCCCTTAACTATTTTGATTATACAACAAAAGTTAACTTTCACATAGGTAATATAGTACCCGGATGAAGTGGTGGAATTGCTGAAAACATAGACTTCTTTCCGATTCTGTTGCCACCAGTTAACGACACAAGTGCATCAACCAGCCCTGCATTTCCAACCAAGGTTGGTTCCGTGTAGCTTTTATTTAAACGGTCATCTCGAAACATGTCAAACTGGTCTGGACCTCCCACCATAGCACCCGTGTTCGGGTTAGGTTCACTAGAAGACATCCATTTAGACCCACCTTTACATGAGTAAGTAATGTTGTTATTTGGTATCGATGCACCTCTATGGTGAACATGTGTCGGATATTTGTTACCGTGTCCCACAATGTAGCTCATATTCATCAGGTTTTTGCCCAAAATGTAGTCCATCTACAAACATAACATCAGGCCAATTAGTTGCAAAATGGCGTGTTGATTAAAATAAGCAAATAAGCAGTTTTATCCAAAACCCTCAGAACTGCTTAATTATTTACTTAATAATAAGTTGAGAAGAAGATAATGACTTAAATAAGCAATCCCAAAACCAGAAGCTTATAAAATACGAAGATGGATTTAAGTTTCGAACCTGAGAAGTGGCAAAATCACGAAGTCTTTTCAAGGGGATAAACGTCGAACCACAATACCAACCTGGAAGTTTAATAGAATCCAAATAGTCCGCATAAAGTGAAGCCAAAAACACAGCATTAACAACATATTGTAGATTTTGCGGTCGTCCATGACTAAATTTGATCAACCCCCCTACACATATATTTTACATTCTGTCAATATGCTTTAGATATGTCACACATAGTACTTTAACAAATTTGTTAATTATGCATACCTTGAGTCCAGTTAAAGACTTGATATTGTTGAAGATACGAACACATAGTAAGCGAAGTAGCATTGTGATAAGCATACTGTTGGGGTTTATCTCCCAGCGTTAAGACAATCAATGACAGTAGCAATACCATTAGGTGGTTACCGGATATCACTTGGAATCGTGTGATCACTTTCCAAAGTAAACTATTCGACCCTAATGCCTGGGTATCACGAATATCTACTTGGGAAAAGACCAAATGCAGTTAGAGAATTAGGCACAATTCTATAACCCTTTCGCTTATAAGTATTTAGTGTTTTATGTGTATATTCATGCATGTTCAGATCTCCTATATATAGGAGGTTACTCTTGAGCTATTCCAATGAAATTATGAGTATTAATCGGCCCATTAATAGCCTCATAATTATCCCCATTATAGCCGTTAGTGGTTACATGACCAATTAAACGTGGTCATAAAGAAGTTGTAACTGCCATTTAGCAGTACTTTCCATAAGCAGTACTTTCCACTAGCAGTACTTTCACTTACAGTGGAAATACAGCCTATCAGTGGAAACACTGCTTATCAGTACTTTCATAGCATCAGTACTTTCACAGTGCTACAGTGAAAACATTGCCTATCAGTGGAAGCTCTACTTATCAGTGGAAACCACAAGCAGTACTTTCCACAAGCAGTACTTTCACCAACAGTACTTTCACCAAGCAGTACTTTCACCAGTACTACCAATACAAACCACTATATGAGTCAGGGTGTTCATGGACCTTATGGGTGTACACTCCGTACCTCCTAACCCATTACAAGGTGTGAACTAATCCCACAAGTGCACTAAATTTTCCAACACATACAACCGGCGATCGTAAGGGTACTCAGGTTGATAAAAGAAACGAAAACTTGTCAACAAAAGCATGGCAGCAGGCCATTTGTTATCCCAACTAAGTGCCCTGCTTTGAGTAGGGCCTCTATGGAAGATCTTTCTCACATTATTAGGAACTACTGTCTTTACAGCTAACCATAGGTAACGATCATCATCAGTTGCAAAGTACATCCATGTAGTACCCCACATATACTCGTCATAGTACCCCGTTGAGTTGTAGCCATAAGGATCCCTGAAAAGATTTCTATTGGGTTAATCACCAATCGACCCATCTCAACCCACAAACGACCCGGTCAACGAAAGTCAAAGTCAACATGAAAAAGTCAACTCGCTGGAAATAACTGCCAATAGCAGTTAACAAACAGTTATATGACAGTTATAACATAACTGCCATATCTTGAACCATCACAACGGTTCAACATGTACCTTTTCGATATGTATATATAGATTAGAACATGTAGCGATTACAATGATGACAGATTTATAGAAAATAGAGATTACTTTCATACATATTGGTATATCGTTGATTATAGATCCAGAAAACGGGCAAACAATTTCCGCCACAATATTCGGTACACATTCCCTCATCTATGATAAATCTCCATACTTTAGCGTCACTTTGGATTAGCTTCTTTGAGTATGCAGCGTCTTCTCTAATGACAATGGATGCCAATGCTAATGCAGCTGTTGGTGTTTAGCTCCCAGAGCAGGGTTAGATAATCAAGGTCAGCAGAAACAAATAACAAGTCAGTAGTAACAAATACCACTAGGTGGTTACCGGATATCACTTGGAATCGTGTGATCACTTTCCAAAGTAAACTATTCAACCCTAATGCCTGGGTTACACGAATATCTACTTGGGATAAGACCAAATGTTTGTTAATGATTTAGGCACAAATCAATAACCCTTTTGCTTAGAAGTGTTTATCGTTTTCTGTGTGTGTATCATGCATAAACAGATCTCCTATTTATAGGAGGTTACTCTTAGCTAGTCAAATGAAATTATGAGAATTAATCGGCCCATTAATTGCCTCATAATTATCCCCATTATAGCCGTTAGTGGTTACATGACCAATTAAACGTGGTCATTATGCAGTTGTAACTGCCACTTGAATAGGTCAAAGTCCGTTACAAGCAGTACTTTTATCAGTACTTTCATAGCACTATCAGTGGATACACTGCTTCAGTGAAAACACTCTTTCAGTGGAATCACTGCTTATCAGTGGAAACCACAAGCAGTACTTTCCACCAGCAGTACTTTCTACTAGCACTACCAATACAAACCATTATTAGAGTCAGGGTGTTCAGGGATCTTATGAGTGTACACTCCGTACCTCCTAACACATTACAAGGTGCGAACTAATCCTACAAGTGCACTAAATTTTCCAACAATCCTCCCCAAATTTAGTTCACTTCATTTGCATGAAAACAAACATTAAACAAAACATGTGCATAAACAAAAATGTCCTGAGGATTGAATTTCCATCTTAGTAAATTACACGTTCAAATATTCGAGAATCAGGGTGTTCTAAGAATTGAACCCTTCAACCCATTTGAATACCTGAAGATAAAATACACACAAGTTTTCAAACACTTAAAAGCTCCTGACACTATACAAGCCATGTGTCCATATCCAAATTCATAAATGTTGTAAAAGCTAAAAGTCCAAAGCTTCCTGAAGCGGCAAAACTTCAACATTTACATAGGTGGTTCCTCTTTATTCATGCTCCTGCCAAGCACTTTTTCAAAGAAAATTAACCATTAAGAAGTAAAGACTTCATCCTCCTTTCAGCAGGTTCTGAGCACAACCTTGGGATGTAAAATAAAACATGTGCTCCAGTCCACTGAATGTTCAACTTTCCACATTGAACTCAGCTCCCAAGTTTCCTCAGGAGGGAGTTGGGTGTCCTAGCATTCAGTGACTAAGTTGGACTTAAACTCATCCCTTTAGCAGACTTTATAACCAAGTCTCTAGCCAGACCCTTCGTCAAGTGATCAGCTAAGTTCTGTTGAGATCTAACAAACTCTATAGATACCACCCCATTCATGATAAGCTCACGAATCATGCTATGTCTGACACCTAAGTGTCTAGACTTACCATTGTACATTTGGCTATAAGCCTTAGCCAATGTAGCTGCACTATCACACCAGATAGAAATAGGTGCTATAGGTTTAGGCCACAATGGAATCTCAAGAAGCAAGTTTTTTAACCATTCAGCTTCTTTACCCGCAGCTGCTAGAGCCACAAATTCAGATTCCATTGTTGAACTGGTGATGCAAGTTTGTTTCTTGGATGCCCAAGAAATTGCACCTCCACCAAGTAGGAATACCCAACCACTGGTAGACGAATTGTCTTCAGTGTTACTGATCCAACTTGCGTCAGTGTAACCTTCCAAAACTGATGGGTAACCAATATATGAGAGACTATAATCCATAGTTCTCTTCAAATACTTCAGTACCCTCTGAACTGCTTGCTAGTGATGAGCACTAGGATTACTAGTATAGTTGCTCAATTTTCCCACTGCAAAACCAATATCAGGTCTTGTACAAGTCATGGCATACATTAAGCAACCAATTACCCTAGAATACTCAAGTTGAGATACAGCTTTGCCATTATTAGGCATCAACTTCTCACAAGTATCCAGAGGTGTACTCACAGGAGTACAATCAAAGTAATTGAATTTCCTCAACACCTTCTCAATATAATGAGACTGAGAGATAGAAATTCTTTTACTTTCATGTTTAATCCTTATACCAAGGATAACATCACCTCCCCCATGTCCTTCATGGAGAACCTTGATGACAAAAATTCCTTTTGTCAAGTCAACCTGATTTTGGTCAGTGCCAAAGATCAACATGTCATTAACATATAGACAAATGATGACTCCTTTACGAGATTCACCAAATTTGCTATATACACATTTGTCAGCTTGGTTAAGAACATAACCACTAGACAAAACCACTTCATCAAATTTTTGATGTCATTGCTTAGGTGCCTGTTTCAGTCCATATAGAGACTTAATCAGTTTACACACCTTGTTTTCATTGCCAGGCATGATGAAGCCCTGAGGTTGGTTCATGTAAACCTCCTCATCCAATTCACCATTCAAGAAAGCTGTTTTCACATCCATCTGATGAATAATCAGATTGTGAATAGATGCTAAAGCAATCAGCAGTCTTATGGTACTGATACGAGCCACATGGGCATAAGTATCAAAATAGTCTATCCTTGACTTTTGTTTAAAGCCCTGAATGACTATTCTAGCCTTGAACTTTTCAATAGTTCCATCTACATTCATTTTTCTTTTGAAAATCCATTTGCAACCCAAAGGTTTGCAACCAGGTGGTAGATCAACCAACACCCAAGTGTTGTTGCCCATGATGGAATCCATCTCATCATTGATTGCTTCTTTCCAGAAAGCAATATCATGGGACTTCATTGCTTCTTCAAATGTCTTGGGATCATCCTCAACAATGAAGCAATAGGAGTATTGGTCAGAGACCTCATCCCTTGTTCTTTCAACTAAGTATAGTTGAAACTCAGCTCCAAATGACTTTGGAGTCCTGACCCTTTTGCTCTTCTTGAGCACAGGTTCAGGTTGTTGCACCACAACCTCATCAGGGACCACTGATGGTTCATCATCAGGGACCTCTGATACACCAGTGTCACGAGTTCCATTAGGAATCCTCTGACTTGGTCTAGGGACTGATGAGAATCTATTCTCATCAAAGTCTGCATCCATTGATTCAATTATTGAGTTAATTGAAATATATTCATTAGGTTCAATAACATAGAACCTAAAAGCCTTGGAATGCTCATCATATCCAACAAAGATGCAGTCAATGCCTCTTTCACCCAAAGTTTTCATCTTCGGATCAGGGAGTCTTACAACAACCCTACAACCCCAAACCTTGAGATAGTTCAGGTTGGGTTTCCTTTTAGTCCAGAGTTCATAAGGGGTAACCTTGTTCCTTTTGTTGGGAACCCTATTTAATAAATAGCAAGCTGTTAACATAGCTTCACCCCAGAACCCTTGACTCAGTCCTGAATAGGACAACATAGAATTAACCATCTCCTTCAGCACCCTATTCTTCCTTTCAGAAATACCATTTTGCTGAGGAGTATAAGGGGCAGTCGTTTCATGGATAATTCCAACAGAATGAAAATACAGAGTATCCATGTACTCACCTCCCCTATCAGTCCTTAATCTTTTGATCAGGGACCCAAGTTGTAATTCAACTTCAGTTTTAAACACTTTAAATTTATCTAATGCTTCATCCTTGGTATGTAAAAGATAGACATAATAAAATCTAGAATCATCATCAATAAATGTCACAAAGTACTTCTTATTCCCCAAAGAAGGAGTGGCATGCAAATCACAAAGGTCACTGTGTATAAGCTCCAAGAGCTTAGTCTCACGACTAACACCCTGAAAAGGTTTCTTGGTTATCTTGGTCAACATGCAAGTTTTACACTTTTCAGTGTCCATATCAAAAGCTGGGATTAACCCATCCTTAGACATATCTTGCATTCTTTTATAGTGTACATGGCCAAGTCTTGCATGCCATAGCGTAGAGTCAGTCAGGTTAGTGGTGGTCACAAATGCTGAATTAACACTATCAGTGACAATATTAAGCCTGGACATTTGATTACACAAATATCCAAAACCAATAAACACACCATGCTTAGAAAGAACAAATTTATCAGACTCAATAACTTGTTTATATCCATGATTATTCAAAATACTACTTGAAACCAAGTTCTTCCTTATATCAGGAACATGAATAACATTAAACAAAGTTACAATCTTTCCAAAACTAAATCTAAGATCTACACAACCATGACCATGCACCAAGGCTGTTGACTCATTTCACATGTGAAGAATAGAACCATCATTCAGTGACTCATAAGTCTTGAACCAGCTTCTATCTTTGCACACATGAACTGTTGCACCAGAGTCAACCCACCACGCAACATCATCATCCTTTCAGTGAGTTGGAAGAACCACCACTCCCTGAACCATTAGTGCCTGATCCATTGGCTTTACCACCAACCTTAACACCTTTGCAATCCCTTTTAATGTGACCAGTTTTGCCACATTTCCAACAAGTAGGTGTTGCTTTCTTGTTAGGATATGCCCTTGTGTTGTCATGATATTTGCGTTTGCCTTTGTTGTCATTGTACCTGGTGGAGTTGTTATGCTCCACCATATTGACAACAGATGCACCAGTAGCATTGCTACTCTTTGGCTTGTCATTATCATGCACCTTGAGAGATTCCTCAATGCGCAGATGACTGCCCAACTCAACCAGAGTTAATTCCTCCTTCTTATGTTTCAAGGTATGCTTGAAATCTTTCCAAGAAGGGGGAAGTTTATTAATGACACAAGAGACTTGAATAGCCTCATCCATGTGCATATTGTGTTGTGTAAACCTTCCAAGTATACCAAGAAGTTCATTGTATTGTTCCATAACTGGTCTTGAATCAGTCATTTTGTAATTTGTGAAATTACTTACAAGGAACTTCTTACTTGATGCATCCTCAGCCATATATTTGGCATCCAAGGAATCCCATAGTTGTTTGAAAGATTCAAAGTTCTGATAAATATCAAACAGAGTATCAGACATACCATTGAGGATTAAACCTCTACAAATGTAGTCATCATTCTCCCATTTGCTCCTCCTCCTGATCTGCTCCACAGTAGCATCATCCCCATCATCAGGGATAGGAGTGGTTAGCACATACACCACACTCATGCTTGACAGCAAGAAGTGCATCTTCTTCTGCCATCTCCTGAAGTCCACCCCTTCAAACTTGTCCAGCTTAGCAAAGTTTGAAGCCATGTGTTTCATTGCAGCAGCAGCCATTGATTATCACAAATAGTTTACTTTGATTGTTGGTGTTTAGCTCCCAGAGCAGGGTTAGATAATCAAGGTCAGCAGAAACAAATAACAAGTCAGTAGTAACAAATACCACTAGGTGGTTACCGGATATCACTTGGAATCGTGTGATCACTTTCCAAAGTAAACTATTCGACCCTAATGCCTGGGTTACACGAATATCTACTTGGGATAAGACCAAATGTTTGTTAATGATTTAGGCACAAATCAATAACCCTTTTGCTTAGAAGTGTTTATCGTTTTCTGTGTGTGTATCATGCATAAACAGATCTCCTATTTATAGGAGGTTACTCTTAGCTAGTCAAATGGAATTATGAGAATTAATCGGCCCATTAATTGCCTCATAATTATCCCCATTATAGCCGTTAGTGGTTACATGACCAATTAAACGTGGTCATTATGCAGTTGTAACTGCCACTTGAATAGGTCAAAGCCCGTTACAAGCAGTACTTTCATCAGTACTTTCATAGCACTATCAGTGGATACACTGCTTCAGTGGAAACACTCTTTCAGTGGAATCACTGCTTATCAATGGAAACCACAAGTAGTACTTTCCACCAGCAGTACTTTCTACTAGCACTACCAATACAAACCACTATTAGAGTCAGGGTGTTCAGGGACCTTATGGGTGTACACTCCGTACCTCCTAACCCATTACAAGGTGTGAACTAATCCTACAAGTGCACTAAATTTTCCAACAGCAGCTACCATTTCACCTGCAAGATCAAGCCCTTGATCTGTAATCATCTGTGTTTGGCGATTGTAGTCCATGTCTTCGGGTCTTTGCCAACAATTATGATCATCTGGTATCTTTGAACTATTTTCAGATCCTCCCAAGGAACAAATTTTGATAGCATTTTTGATATAATAAACATTTGTAATGGGACTATTATGATGAAATTTTCCTTAATGGATATGGTGCACGTCAACGTACCTGGCTGTAAATGTGGTCAATTTTGGAAGCAAAAGAGTTGAAGGTACGAAGCAAGTAATCTGTTCCCCATTTGATTAGTTCTCGAGCATGATCATACTCATTGATGGACTTATACTTATTTTCGTACTCAGGTACACTCCAACTCAACATTGTCATCGCGAATGACATAGTGAAATGTGACTTAGTATTTTCACCAGAATCATAGTACCCTCCAACTAGATCTTCTTTGACATCTCTTCCGTCCTGTAGCCCGGAATCACCTCTCCATTCAATCCCATTGTTCCTTGGCAACTTCCCAGCTACATTATTTATAAAATTGTTAGACTAAGTAGGTTAGGTGAATTTATCTTTTTAAGTACCAAGGTCAAAATGAGTTCTAAACGTACATTTTTGGGCGTTAAAGAAGAGAAGAGCCTTATGCAGTGCTTCCGAGTACTGATCCTCGTCAAGTTGTGGTTGTCGAGACTGTGTGTCCTGATCCAGCATCTGTGGGCGGGATTTATGCTTAGGTAGGAGCTTTGCAATGGTGACTGAGACCCCAATCACTAGAATCACAACAGCCACAGTGACCACTGTCCATTTTAATGCTTTCTTCCTCACGACAGTGCACCTTAAGTCGACAAAACTGCTCTTGTTTTCATTCCTGCTCGAAGCTTCATTTGGAATCGAGTCTGATGCATTAACCTTGTCATCCATGTTCGTGTTTCTTACCCTTACAACATGCATTCTTGTTGTGTTAAGTAATGCCTACGAGAGTATATATATACCCAAAGTACGTGTAATAATTTTCGTGAGTACATAATTTTGATTGGAGAATCATTTTAGATGTTCTAATGATCCGATGTTGATAAAGATGGTGTTTTAATGATACATGAAAACTGGTTTTGATTGGAGAATCATGTTAGATGCATGCATTTTAATATGAATTTTAGGTGAAATATGAAAGTTTAGCAACTGGATAGTAAAGGTTCGAATCTTTCCATTTGCGAGAAGGTTGACTGTTTGTTAAAATATTGGACGTAGTTAGCAGATATGATAATACTGAATTTAATATCGTTGATCACGAAGGCGGAATTAGGGGTCTCAGGTGTCACGGGACATTGATGAATTTCTGTACGTTTAGAAAATTATACATAAATCGTACATGTTTTTTTAAATGCACCCGATTTAAATGAAATAATGGTTCCGTCACTGTTGATTCTATCTTTTCATGTGAAAATTATTTACAAAAATAGTACAACAAGCATTACATAGCACATTACCGGCCGAGCAAGTAATACTGTCGTGGACAATCTTGCCATTGCATAGAAGCTGCTAAATCGCCAAACATAGTTGCTTTTCAAAACATCACCTTAGCGACAGTGTTTGTCCCAAAACTATCAGATGGTGACTGACTATTTGAAAGGGCTATATAGGACTACTGAACAGTCGATCACTAGAACCCCTATATAAACATAGAATCTGCACCTTTTAGTCACCAAAATGTGTTCTCTTCCATACCATATTGCTAAGAAGTCATGTTAGAATATAAACATGATTTAACCATGTGTAGTGTTAAAAAGATACCGCTTCCCTGTATTTGAAGAAGTGATTCACCACAAGACCCGGTTTGGAGCGGAATAGCACGGAATACATAGTTAACTATCACTAGATGGCTTAGTGGTAAGCCACCTAACCTCCTCACAAGAAGTTTAGGATCCAAACCTCACTAGATGCGCACGTTTGAAAGGGGAAGTTTAAAACGTTTCTAGCCCAGCCCCAAGTTCATGGAGGCCATACAAAATGCTAGCTTGTTATTTTATTTCAGCCCTTAACCGGCCAGACTATTTATTGTGCGAGTACATTTTAGTAAATGGCTCACATAAGATCGAGATTAACAGGTCCTTGTTAATTATATTGAAGGTCTTTATTTTATTTTACCCTGCAAAAAATAGCTTGATATATATATAATTCAAAAAATAATTAAATTTATTTAAAAAAAAAAGGTTTATGAGTAAGACGTGATGGAGAGTGGTTGTAACTTGTAAGCATGTATGTGGTGTGTATGCAAGAATAAGGGATATGATGAAACATGGACATGTATATAAAATTGTACTGTAACAAAATATATTTAGATATGTTAAGGTATAACCAAAGTTTATGAATGTAACAAACTAAGAATCGTTTATTATTGTACGTCTTTATATTACAAATCTTTCTAAGGTTTCCATGGTGGAGGAGGTGGTGGAGCCATTGGATACAACGGTGGAATTTTTGAAAAAATTGAGTTCTTGTCAACACCATCACCCGCTGTTGCTGTTAGCGACACAAGTGCTGCAACCAACCCCGCGTTTGCAGCCAATGTGGGTTCTGTGTAGCTGTAATTTGAACGCACGTCTCTATACTTGTCAAACCGGTCTGGACCCCCTACCATGGCTCCTGTGAGTGTGTTCGGATTTGGTTTACCCGTATGCAACCATTGGAACCCACCTTTACATGAGTATTTGATGTTGTTATCGGGTATAGATGCACCTCGATGGTGAACATGTGTCGGATACTTTTTACCGTGTCCGACCACGTAGCTCATGCTCATTGGATTTTTGCCCAAAATGTAGTCCATCTACAAACATAAAAAATAGGCTTAGAAGTTGGCATATAACAAGTGTTCAAGGATACATTTTTAAGGATAGAGGTACTAGAGGAAATGTTTTATGTAAATTCAAACCTGAGAGGTGGCAAAATCACGTAGCGCTTGCAAGGGGATAAACGACGTGCCACAATACCAACCGGGAAGATTAGCACCATCCAAATAATCCGCATAAAGTGAAGCCAAAAACACAGCATTAACAACATATTGTAGATTTTGCGGTCTTCCTTGACTGAGTTCGATTAGCCCCCCTGCACATATTCACATTTTCTTAGACATGCATTAACTTTAAATGTGGTACATACTTTAACATAAATGATGTGTTAAGGGGTACCTTTAGTCCAATTAAAGACATTATATTGTTGAAAGTATGAACACATGGTAAGCGAGGTTGCATTATGGTATTTTTGTAACAAGCCCTCATAGGGGTACCCGGGGTTCAAAAACAAACGCATCCTTGTTAACAAAAGCATGGCAGCCGGCGACTTGTTATCCCAACTAAGAACGCGTTGGCTTGGGTTATCGTTTAATGCTCTAGCATGTCTAGGGAGTCCTTCATTTGTTGCTAACCATAGGTAACTAGAGTTACCGGTTGCATAGTACATCCATGCACTACCCCATATGTACTCATCATAGTACCCTGTGGAGTTGTAATAAGGTTCTATGAAAAGGTTGCCTTTAGAATATCGGCTACGCTTTCCACTATCACGGGCAAATTTCCATACAGTTGCAGCACCTTTTACAAGTTTCTGGGAGTATTCTGTGTCATCTCTAAAGACGAGAGATGCTGATGCAAATGCGGCTGCCATTTCTGCTGCAAGATCTGCCCCTGACGTAATCAATTGTGTGGTCCGCTTGTAATCCATGTCTTCAGGTCGTTGCCAACAAGTGTGATCATCGGGTGTAGTTGAAGCGTTTTGAGATCCTCCAACCTATGACACAACATCCAAACAAATTTATTAACATATAACACCGCTACTCATTCACATATTAGAATATCAATATAAACACAAATTTGTATGACGTTATTAGAAATTGATTACAATTTGACTGTTTTGATAAGTTTTCATAAATAGATTCTGACATACTTGGCCATAGATGTGGTCGATTGTGGAAGCAGAGGAGTTGAAAGTACGAAGCAAGTAATCAGTTCCCCATTTGATAAGTTCTCGAGTGTGATCGTACTCCTTGATAGACCTGTACTTGTGCTCGTACTCAATCACACTCCAACTCAACATTGTCATTGCGAATGACATAGGGAAATTGAACTTAGTATTGTCACCAGCGTCGTAGTACCCTCCAACCAACCCTCCTTTGATATCTGTTGCATCAGATCCATCTTGAAGCCCGGAATTCCCTCTCCATTTAACTCCATTGTTCTTAGGTAACCTGCCGGCTGCATCATTTATCGCAATTGTCAGATTGTCTAAAGTACACAATACGAAACCTTTTTCTAAAGCATAAACAACTAGTTAAAAGTATTACGAGTACTACAAGTTAAACTTAAGCTATTTACAAAATATTTCACAAAAGGTGTAGATTGGCGGGAACACCCTGATCTTGGATGACTTTTGGCACCAACCAATGTCCACCCACAATAGAGCAAAATAGATTAATGCAAATAACTCAATGACTTTTTCAAACAGTCTACATCAAATTTAATAGAAATTAGTGAATGAAAAGATGGTCCTCACATCAATCAAAAGTCAAAATCCATCATTTAAGTTAGCATGAAAGTCAAGTATTGAAAAGGATAATTAGAGTTTAAGAAACGTACATTTTTGGGCGTTGAAGAACATCAAAGCCTTATGCAATGCTTGGGTGTACTGATCCGGTGGTGGTGGTCGCGATTTATGCTTAGGTATCGACTTTGCTATGATGATAGGAAGCCCGATCACAATAAAAGCAATAAGGAGCCCGATCAACGTCCACTTCAAGACTTTCCGTTTCACAACAATGCACCCTAAATCGACATACCTTATCTTGCTTTTCTTCCTAGACGCATCATTTGGATCCAAAAGCCAACTTTGTTGAGTCTCGTCTAACATTCCACTATGCTGACTTTGAATGTTGTATGATGATGCTCTATCTAAGTCGCGTCTTCTGTTGTTTGGATCGTCGTCATTTTCACCTGCTATTTCCAATGACCCTCCCCAATGATTTGACGCGTACATTTCTCTCTAAACTTTAGAATGATCTTGTGTTCTTAGTGAGGTAGAGAGTGCATGTGGGAGTTTCACCTGTCGAAATACAAACAAGTGAACCAATCAATATCTCTCGACTTGTACAAGATGAGAAGTTGTACATAACGAGTAAGGTAGAAAATCGATCAAGATGACACGATTTTGATAAATGAGGGAAACTATATATGTAACTTGTAAACGATACATGAAAACATAATTTCGCTTAAACATCGCTATAAGACGTGTATAAAAACATGCGCAAACAAGTTAGAACTACGTAGTATGATACAAGTGAATAAAAGCAAACAGAAAAGAACATTGTATGTCTTACCAGAAACTATGTGAAAAAGGAAAGCTTGAGTTCCATATGGAAGATACACATTCCTTTTTGTTTTTTGATGAAGTAGTGGGGTTAAGTTATATTAATAGTCTTCCAAAGGCGATGTAGACTTTTCGAGGGTTTACTTACATTCAACTTTTATTAATTTATTGTATAATTTAATGATTTTGATGATCGGATGAAAGCTGGAGTTAATTGGAAGAGGCGTGTTAGAGGCGTGGTATTTGAATATGAACAGTCTTTTTTATATAATGAAAATGATAGTTTAGCAACTAGGGTAGTTAAAGCTTCAAATCTCTACATTTTTGTAAAGAGTTTTAGGAGTTACAAACTCCGTATATAAAATGAAGTTTAGCAACTAGGGTAGTTTAAACTTCACATCTTTCCAATTTTTAAAGAGTTTCAGGAGTTAAATAACAAATTTTTACAAACTGCAATAAATTTAATGAGAAATATCTCTTGTCACGTAAATGCCATAACAATACAAATTTTAGGAAGAAACTTTTACAATTCACATACGCGTGTGGCAAGTTTAGTCCATCAATACAATTACTATATATAATTGGCACATGTGTAGCATTTCTTCATAAAAATATACATTTAAACAAACATCATTAATTACCTTAACTTAAACTTCTAAGACACGTCTTGATGATAATTAGACATAACATTTCCGAAATAACTTCAATTAAAACACTTGATGATAGTTGATTACCAATTTCATCAAGAAAGCCTGCAATACGTGGTCTGAGTCAAAAAAATAACAACGAAGTTTTTCTAATGTACCGATTTGATACGCAAATTAAAAAGTCTCACATTTTGTAAAAGACTTTCATCTTTTGTTCCATTATGCACATCAGATGACAAGCCACATTTTTTTTTGGATGAAAATGTGAAGATATATTAGCATCAAACATAGAAATTCAGAGAAGGTGAAAAGCAGACTAATAATCCTTAAAAAACAGCCTAAACACAGCTGAAACAAATATACAACCTGAATCCTTCCATCTATCATTCACATTTCCATTCAAACAATCACTACATTACCTATAACAACATTATAAGCTCAATGATATTCCAGTGTAGAGTACCATAAAGCTACATTTTTTTTATTTTTTTTTTGGTAACCATGATTTTCGACCTTTTGGGCCGACTAATTCACGAGGTTTGAACCTACCGTCACATAGACTCAAACCAGATAAAGCCATCCCTTTTCACGAGGTTGGCGTGGCCATTTAATATTGTTTGCACCTAACAGGAATTGAACTTGAGACCTCACACATTTTAGAGATTTTAGAGTGATAGCCAAAAGCCTTTTTACCACTAGACCACCCTTAAGTGTTTAAAGCTAGAATGTTAATAGGCCTCATGACTCTTTAAGACCTAATGCATAGATTACATTTCCTTCATGAAGGCAAATACATAATCCTTACTGCAACTACCACCTCACAGAAGGAGCATATACTTATTATCCATGAGAGGCATCATCATATGTATATGGCTTCTACCTCAGACAAAAAACTACATTTCCTCAATGAAGGCAACCTTTTACTCATTCTGCAGCAACCTCCTCATAGAAATGATTATAGATTGGCATCCATGCAAGGTATCATTCTATACATCTGAGGCACAACCATCTCTAAATCTCCCAACCAACATATCCCAAACTCCAGAAGATACACCCATATCCAAACACTACTTTTCACAAATCTCATTGCACAAATTACAACACCATTTCAAAACTGCTTCTTACACTTTCTTGAATTTAATGTTCCGTTCTTCTTCAAAATTAGCTACTTGAGTGGATTTTTTTACTATTAAACCTATCAACTGCAACTTGATGTTCCCAATAATATTTTGAAGATTAGTATCGGAGTCCACCTTTTCATTAGTAAACAATCTTGCCTTTCTTTCCTTCCACACATAATAGACTGTAGTAGCTAGAATCAACCTTCTTAGAATACTTCTTATTGCATTGGTACATAGTAGATCAACGATTACTCTAATGAGATCCTCCCATCCATCAGGTATTGCATTCACATTCAGCTTACACTTCAGACCATTCTAAATCTTTTTTGAAAAATCACAATTGAAGAACAAATGATTATGTGAATCATTACACTTCATACACAGAGGGCATAATAACTTTTCCGTACTCCACTTCATCATTCTATCTTGTGTTGGTAACCTACCTTTTATAGCCATCCACAGAATGAATGCACATCTAGGATTATGAAAACCACACTACCCTCCACCACTTTACCTTATCCATTTCAATTCTCATATCTATCCAAGCCACTTTGACAGAATAGTTCACCAACTGCCCCTTTTTTATTTTTCCATTTACCTCATCAATTTTCCCAACTATTAGACTAGGAACATGAATTTGCTCCAATATAGGAACCTGTTCAACCCAATCATCTGGCCAATTTCACTTATTGTTTACCACCATATCAACTATACTGCAATCTCTCTAATTCTAGCATCATATAAGTTTATTTGTCACCATACATCTCAAAGGCCCTTATTCCATGACACTTACATTCCACATACATACAATTTCCTCATTCCCAATAACATGGATAATAAATGGTCGGATCTTGTTTCTCAAATCCGGCAAAGATTTCCAAGTGCAACTATCACCATTTTCTTTATTGATCTTCCAAAAACTTTCCCATTTTAATTTTACCATACAACTGCAGTGATATGTATTTATCTAGAAATAACTAGTAAATGACTAAATTGCCCTCGTCTTCAATCTACAAGGACCACAAATGCGACACTACCATCATCTTGAATGCACTAAATTGTCCTCGTCTTCAACCCACAAACACCAACATCACACACCAATTAACATGTTGAAAGATATAAACCACCTGGACCTCAACACCTAAGAACTCCCTTACTTAAAATCTTATAAAAATATCAGTTACTGTAAGAAACTTTGTTAATACAAATAAGCCGTAAAAACGTTTATTTATATTTTACGATCTTCTAATGTTTTGTCGATAACAAACGTAAAATCATTTTAACGAAACAAATAAAATACGTAAATAGTTTGAGCCAATAGTTTTCTAACACACTTACGTTTTCACATAAAACACTAAAACAGGTATAAGTGATTTTATGATTTAGTAATACATATGTACAAAAACTAATGTTTACATATTTGGGTAAATATATACTTAAACTAGTATATATTAAAATGGGTAAAAACTAACAAATGGTATTGACCCATGATCCATGGTATTATCCAAACCACTTGACTTAGTACATTGAACCTATAAGATACATTGTATCTAGTAAAAGACCCATGGATCAACCCATAACCCATGACCCATGACCCATGACCCATGATCAAAATACCCATGGGTAAAGAGGAGCGTCCCACGGATCCCTAACTTTACGCTAGCCGGATCCTTTGTGGGAGGGATCCGTGGGATCCGGGGAACAATAAGTTTTATCCTCTATAAATAGTGAGCCATTTCTTCCTTTTGGATCATCTCTTTCACACATACTTTCTCCAAGTATTGTATCTCTCTAACCACTGATCCTAAGGGATATTTCTATGTAGTTTGTCTTTTGTTTTTGTGTGATTCTCTAGGTTCCTCTTAAAGGCGAGATCACCACTTCTTGAAGTCGAGCAAGCTCAAGTCCATGAGTTGCCATGCTTCGTCATCATCAAGACAACTGAAGTTCTCTTGTTGATAGCTCTTTCTTCCTCCGTAGATGTTGTGTTGAAGGCATTAGTGAAGGATGCCAAAAGAGTCAAGACGAAAGCATTAGTGAAAGGTGCTTAATGTCCGTGTCAAAAGCATTAGTGAAGAATGCTAAAGGTGTCAAGACAAAGGCATTAGTGAAAGGTGCCAAGCGTTGTGTCAAAGGCATTAGTGAAGGATGCCTAAGAATCAAATCAAGTGGCATTAGGGAAGAATGCCTAGGTCGTATAATCGATGAGGTGCATCGTTATACATATAAGTATTTGTTTATTTCCAAGGATGGTGATATCCTTGATGGTGTTGTAACAAGGAGTGGATCTCCTTGAGATTAGGTGTTGTGTTGTATTGGGTAGTAGTTCCTCCATAGTAATGGAACTAGGTGCTTAGCCTAGTACCTAATAAAGGGTAGGCGACGTTGTGATAGGTGTGGTTCACCTTGGAGTGAAAGAACCCGGTGGTTAACCTAGTACCGGAAAAAGAATAGGCGACGTTGTGAAGGCTTCTCCGCCATAAGGAGATTGGTGTTGTGTAGTGTTTACGAACTCTCGAGTAGGTGACTCGGGGAGTGGAGTAGGGCAAGGAAGGTGTCCTTGTAGCCGAACCACTATAAATACTCGTGTCGTGGTTATGTGCTTCTTACTCTCTATCTTTCATTACACGTTTATATATCTATCTATCAACGTCCAACATAAACAACCAAATAGATTGACATAAGTCGATCTAAATGTTTTAAAACGAAGTTTTAATTGGTAAAATTATTCAACCCCCCCTTCTAGTTTTTCATAAACTTGGTAATAAAGTTTATTTTTTATGACATCGTTGAAAGTTGTTTATCATTGTCATCCTAATGTAAGGAGAATGAGAACATTTTAAAAGATGTTAACATTGCGTAAGGGTTTCTTTGATTGAAGAAAATGAAAAAGAGATTGTAGAATATGAAGTAAGAAAAATACAAAAATACCCATGACATATAATCAAACTTAGATTTTTGGGTAAAACAAGTTTAGTTGTGCATAATGGAACAAAATGTGAAAGTTTGTTACAAAATGTAGGACAGTTTTTAGTCTACATACCAAATCGGTATATTAGGAAAAGTCCCTTACTATATTATGACCTAAATCCTTTAATTACACTATATAACATTTATTGAAGTAGAACTTGGAGCCGACACTGTTTCGAAGTCATCGATTGGGAGGTCGGCTTGAAGGAGTGGGACAACTTGTGTGCACTGTAAAGCCGCGACATGAGACGGCATTGTTCACACGTCGAGCCGAAGGCTTAGAGGATTAAAAAAATAGGTTAACTTAGTGGCTTCTCAACTAAGCTGCCACTTAATTGTTGCCATCTCATGCATGTTCAACACCTGTTTTTTGTTATCAATATGATTAGGGTTAGTTGCATTAGGGTTTGGTGCATGTTGTACACCTGTTTTTCATGATTGGTTCCTCTCATAAAGGTGTTACCATTTCTTTTGTGTCTCAGTTTATAGAAAAAAAAATGCAGACAAAGTTGCACACATGATGGCCTTGGGCAGGAAAATTAGTGTTGAAATTTATTTTAAGCAAAAGATATAGTTATTAGGGTTTCTTGATTTACTCGTTTAAATTTCATATTGTTTGAGGGGTTTGATAATATTTTATTATGATTGTTTCAAGAATTTTGATTAGGATATTGTAATTTTGCATAGTATAGAGTTTCATGTGGTGGTTTGTATTAGGGGTGTTCACGGGGTGGTTCGGCTCGGTTTAGCTGGAGATTTTAACTATCCATCACGGAGCGGGTAGTTCATTTTACTATCCGAAACAGAACCGTACTAGGCGGGTAACCGGACATGCGGTTAACCAAAATAAGCGGTTACCCGCCGTTCAGGTCACGGTTATGCATTCTAAAAGATTCATCTAAACGAATTGGATGAACAATAACATAAAATAGAATGTAATATGTCATTTTAGTAAATTAAATAACATTGATGAGATTAGAGTCATAGTAAAGTTGTTACGTCGCAATAAAAACATTCAATTTATCATATGTAACTAAATAACCAATACTATTTATTTGACGGTTATATGTTACGATCACTTTAATCATATGTAATCTATGGACGTTAGTAAATGATCACATTAGGTAAGTAAAAATGTGTTATAGAATAAAAGTAGTGCAACTATATAGTAAATACTTGTACATTTTTATGAATAGTTTGTTGAAAGCTACATGTATATTATACACGGTTCGACTCAAGTAACCGGTGATAACTAATAGTAAAAACCAAAACCGAACCGTGATAAGCGGGTGTTTCTGGTTTCAGATTTTCTCAATTTCGGTTTCTTCGGTTATCGGTTTTTTGCGGTTTCGGATTGAGCGGATCGGCTCGGTTTATCGGTTTCTCATATTTTTTGAACATCCCAGGTTGTACTTATAATCGGTTGGTGCTTGCTTGGCTATGATCATTTCGGCACTCTTTATTGGAGGTAAGTGTATGTAGTTATGTGTAACACCCCCAAAATCACAAAGTGACAGCGGAAGACTATTTGGGGTATTACTTAGAGGATCATAGTCACAAGTTATAGAAAACGACTCTAAAGAGACGTTTTTAAATAAGAAGTTGTTACCATTTCATAAAACTCAGTGTTTTGGAAACACAAAAGGAAGTACCACATGTTTGAAATTACATAAAAGATAGTTTTTACGAAATGATAACTTTAATTGAAATATAACACCACTTCAAGTGTCCCATGACGTCCACTCCACGCCTTCATGAAAGTCTAATTTGTACCTGAGATGAGCATGCTTAAAAAGGTCAACAAAAATGTTGAGTGATATTCATAGGTTTAAATAATTAGTTGAACACAAGTAAAAGATGATAATTGCTTCGAATACAATCACCATAGAAAACATAGATTATTATTATGCGCTAAGCTCATGACACCAAACTAACTGCATACACCTAATTACTGGTGTAAGTAATAATATTGCCCTCAGAGATGGAATTGCCAATTCCATAGTTAACCAAATATAGTGCGCCCTGGTTATTTCCGATAACCGAGTCGGGGTCGTTAATTCCCATTGTACTATCCACAATATTCGCGTTCACTCGCAAGTGATTAATGGTTCATGATGTAAGGGACTTATGGCAGGCAACTTAGGCTATAATAATAATGATCAGGCAGCATACAGTTTAAGAAAGACTTGTGTTCTAGTTTATAGCATGCATCTCCCTCGCGGGGTTTGAAATAAATAAGTAAAGGCGAGGCTATGAACTCACCTTAGTAAAGCAGTATCCGAGTAGTAAAGAAATCAAGTAAGTGGTGCACCGAGTACCGTCACGCGACCTATAATTTATGTACCAATACTTTAATTAATACCTTTGTATTTTGACTCGATAATATTTATATACTCCAAAAGTTTAAGTTATTTATGTTGCGTGTCGTTTATTATCGATCATGATTAACTTTGGCTCATGGAAGTACTTAGACACACACAAAAATATTAAAACAAATGAGTCGTGGGTTTGTCGTAACCGGAAGATGATGACGTACGAAAAATATCGTAAATAAATAGTAACGTATTTGTATCATAAAGACGTTTGCTTAAAATATAGGTATATATAAGAAGAGTAATAGTTTTATTATAATTGTAAAGATAAAATAAATTCCGTTTTATATAATGGTCTTTTAAAAAAATGGGTATGGCTTGTTTATATATCTATAATATATTTGGTGACGAAGTGTAGAAAAATTATTATTGTTTCAAACTATATTTCGTTTAATATGACCCATGAGTTTATGGTACTTCGTTAGTCGTTTATATTATATGTTTATAAAATGAGACATCGTGAAAGTAATATTGGAAGAAGTAATGTCGAAAAGAGTTGAATATCTAGTTGTGAACGAGGCGCGGAAAGATCAAAAGACAAGTAATGAAATGACGATTTGTTATACTCAATGTTATGCAATTTACTTGTTTGCCCTCAACTTTGTAAAGCCTTATGTTTCAAAGTTAACTTTGTATATATGTATCAGTTTTTGGAATTTGGATGTACACTAAATGGGTTTTAGTTCCACTGTTACTTGAAGTGGATTTAGGCCCAAGATAGAAACCAGCCAAGTTGTGGCTTCGTGACCCACATGGAGGCCAAAACCAAACGCACTCATAGGTGAAAGAAAATAAACAAAGTACATGTCTCAAAGATACTTGACGCTGGAATTAGTATTGTAACCAAATCATTGGATGAGTAGCACTTAGTTCACCTAGCGCACCCTAAATGGTCAGCAGCAACACGCTCCTTTTTGCCACAGCGAACGCATCTATTGTGAGAAATAAAAAAAAAATAATAACACGTCTTAAGAAAGATCGACGTAGAAGCTGAAACGAACACCCCTTTCTTTGTCTCGTTGCTGAACCAGGAGGACCAACCAAGCGTACCATATGTGAAGAAGGAAAAAAAAGAAAAGGAACCAGTACACTTAAGGCAAACGAGCAAACTTGCATACATATTTGTTTCTTAGAAAGGAATGAACACCAAATGGGCTTTGGTCCAACTCGAGGTCAGAACTAAACGCACCCAAATTGCTGAACTAACGCACCCTTTGGGTGGCTGTGTTGCAGCAGCTGAACACCCCCTTGGGTGGCTGCGTGGCAGCTGTTAAACGCCCTTTGGGCGGCTGAAAATAAGCAGAGACAAACACCCCGTTGTGGGCTGAACCGTAGCAAACAAACACTCCTTTCGGGGGCTGGAAAAATCAGATTCAAAACACACTATAACAAGGTCTCGTCATAACCAAACGGAACACGAATAAGTCACGTGGACAAGCAAGGAAATACGTCGAAAAGGTAAGCCAATACAAGCATGATATTTCCTTTTAGGTTCGAGTCACAAAATCATTATAACGACGACACGGGTACATCAAGCCAAAAAGAAAACTCATTGGGAGGAAGGAGTGAAATTTTGAAACTATCCAAAAACCAACCACTGTGGTCGAACCACAGTGGGTTTCGACTCCACTCGAACTCAAGCATAATCCAATTCGAATACACCTTAAACCCAAATCGATAAGCCATAAAAATTTTAACTAAACACTTCCATTTTTCGAGCCAATGTACACCAAGATTTACCACTATTTCATTACTCATTTAAACCGTTTCGAGTTGCACTTCTTAGCAAAAGTTTGTATGTTATCGACCACATAACCGTTCAAGAGCAGAAGCCTCATCGAAATATTTTAACGATTCTTAAAAACAAGGAATTAAGTTTGTAAACTTCTCGTGTGACCGTCTCGACCACGACAACCTGACCCAAGTTTAATCATCATAAACACATTTTACTTTCTAATTGATTCATATTTCTTATATCACACAAGCTTTTAATAATCAAAAACCAAATCTACCCACAACATTTATGCATCGGTTTTATGTATGAACTAGTACAAGATTTCAATGGAAAAACAACAATTTAATAGCATAGAAATTTGAAATCAGAAAAAAGATCTTACAACAAAGAGGAGTGTCTAACGATAAACAAACAAGGAGTAGAAGTGATCCCACCCAATCGAATCCACAAGAAACCACAAGCACTTTGTACACTCTTTCTAGTTTTTGATTTTTGGGTTGAGAGTTGTGGTATCACTGTGGACCGATGGGGGTATTTAAAGGAGCAATATGAGTAGCTTGCCCTAGTACTTCGAAGATGGGGATGAGGTGTTGGTCTTATTTGGGCAACAATATCAGGTCTTCACGTGGTTCTGGTTGTCTTCGTCTTCAGTGGTGGTCCAAGGAGGACAAGGGTCCTTGGTTTTGTCGACATCTCCATGGGATAAGCCAAGATGAGACATCTATTCTCGGATTGAAGTTATAAGTGATGTTGGGAAGGATGTTTTGGAGGGTTTCTCATTTGGGATGATGGAGGAGCGTGTGGGGAATGATGGTAGAGAGAGGGAGACACGAATATGGAGGAGAAGGAATCAGGGAGAGCAGGTCTGTTTTTCAGAAGCAGGAATTGAGGAGAGAAGAGGGGTGGCGTGGGTTTTTGGTGGGGGAGGATAAAGTTATTTTGTTTTTGTTTTTGTATATTAGTTAATAGATAGTGTAAGTATTTATTTGTTGTGTATTATTTTAGGTATTAGATGTATTTTGGCACTTCGTTGTTAACCCGTAAATATATAACTTCTAACGGAAAGTTGTAATATTTATCTTTCTAGACGCGTTATAAATAAACCGTCACGATGACGAAGTTTTAGATTTTTATTAGTTTGTTTTATTTTCTCGCGTTTTCTTTTATTTCATTTTGGTACGCGCGCGGACTCATAAGACAAGAAAATCTTTCTTGTGAGACTGATTTAGAAATCAGTAAAGATCAAGCATGGTTAGATAAGACTACTCGGATATGCATAATCTTTATGCAAGAAAAGATGAAATGTACATGCTAAAATGCTCAATTTAGATCAAATAAATTTGATAAACAGTCTAGTTCATAAATATGAAGATTTAAAATAGCGAAATTTTCCAGGTGACTACATTATGTTTTGCTTGCATGTAGTCTTGGGAAGTAGTTTTTGCCATCGTTTCACTCTTGAGAAGTGAGAGGGTTCTTGATAAAATCTTATGTTTTGGTGTGTGTGCTCAATGGATTAGATCTAGCACTCTTAACGTTTTTTTAGAATGTTGATTATTTGTTTAATATTTTTATTTGTTTAATGTCTTGGGTTTGGGTGATGATTATAGTGATTGGTTACGCTTGCTGTATAATTTTTTTATAGTATGATATTTGATTATGATTGTTGCATGAGTTATGATTAGAATGTTGTGTTTTGCAGAATTTAGAACTTCTGGTGGTGGTTTGTATATATAATTTGGGTGGTGCTTGCTTGGCTATGATTGTCTCGAGAAACATTTTTTGCCTGTGTTTCATTCTTCAGGAGTGTAAGGGTGGTTGATTCATTGGATACGATTATAATACTTGATTATGCTTGCTGTGTATATTTTTATATAGTATGATATTGGATTATGCTTCCTGCAAGAATTTTAATTACGATGTTAAAATTTTGCAGAATTTAGAGTTTATGGTGGTGGTTTGTACATATAATTTGGTTGATGCTTGCTTAGATGTGATGATTCCGGCACTCTTAATCAGAAGCCAGTGATGGTAGTTATATTTTGCCCGTGTGTAGTCTTGGGAAGCATTTTTTGCCAATGTTTCACTCTTGATGAGTGTGAGTGCGGTATGCGTACTATTTGGATTTTTGCGAATGTTGATATATATGTTACTATTGATATGTGGCTATTAATTAAAATTTTGGTAGCAACTTTTTTCAGTGTATATTTTTGATTGTTTTATGCGGTATTCATTTCTTGCAAGTTGTTCATTTCGTATCTAGTTCAGGCAGGATTTGTGAAGCGATGACGAAGATGGGAGTTTTGACATAAATGGCTTCTTTGGTAAGTGTCATGTGTTTGTTTTCAGCATGGTTGCAGCCGTGTCAGATATAGGTTTTGGAATTGCACAAAAACAGATGGCATAAAGTAACTTGAAAATGTCATAAACGAATTAGATCCTGAATCGGACCTGAGTTGTGCTGCAAAAATCACGTTGTGGTCGGTTCTTGAGGAATATGAGTAGGCTCGATATAATCTTAAGGTTTGATGCGCCGTTGCGTGTCCACCTTTGAATTATATCGATGACTCTCAACGCTTCTTAATGATGTTCGTTTCTTGCGTTCTAATTCGTTATTGTATATTTTTGCCATTAACGAATTAGATTCTTGTATTGGAATAGAGTTTTGTTGCAAAGATGACATCATATTCGATTCTTGAAGAGTATGAAAGGGCTCGATTAATTCTTAAGGTTTACTATGTTGTTATATGTCCACTTTAGGATTATATCCAACACCTTCACCACATCTTGAGGATGTTGGGATTCTGTGCTTTGGTCTGTTATTGCAGTATCTTTGAATATTGGAAGATCAAAAAAATATGAATGGTTATTTGTACCTTTGATTTGGTCTGTGAACTTTCTGATTTACTAATACCTAATGTTCAACCTTATATGATGGATCTGGACACACTCCTTGTGTCAATGATATTTTGTATGATATTATTAAGCAAGCGGAATTTACTTAGTAATACTTAGAAGATGAATTATATGATGTATTGTATATAAACACAGATTAAACACAAAACTTAAGCTCCAATATTATTGATGAATAATACGAGTGATCTTAGCTTATCACTAGGGTTACACCTTGAAGCTCTTGTGAGTAATATGTAATTAACAAGTACCTAAGACAATGACCTAGGATCTCCTTTTATACAACAAGGAGTCTTTTACAAGATAAGTATAAAGCTAACATAATAGAATATACACAAGATCTATTCTATACTTATCTAGACGCGTTTAACTAAACATAAACTGATAGCAGTGGTAATAATGTTCTAGCAGTGGGAATACGTTTCCACTGCTAGTATTAATCTAAGCAGTGTAAACCACAACTATCCGTGGTAACGGATTATTCCCAACAATCCTCCCCTAAACTTATGATTTCTCTGCAAATCAATAAGTTTCTTCAATATGCATTATCTTCAAGGATTTGGGGAATTCAATCAAACACTTCACTTCTTCCTTAACTTCTGTATAGCTCTTGAACATTGATCTTGAAGCCTTTGTAACAATTCTCTGACTTTCTCATTGTCTTCATGAACTCTTATTGTTGTACATAACATCACAGTGAGAGTTCCAGTTCTGATTGAATATTCTTTCTCAGCAAGCATAAATGCATCTACTCCATTTGCTGTAGAGACATGATGAACTTCACATGAGTCATAGTAAAACCATTTAGTACCAGAACATGGACATGAGAACTTCAAAAAATCATCATCAACATTAGGTTCATAAAGCCTTCTAAGATTCACCCATAACTGCATCTCCTTAGTATCTTTGAGATCTTGAGCATTAAACCTTTCTTGAACTAACCTCCATAATGTATCAAGGTCATCTCTGTCAAAAGCTTTTATAAGATCTTCAAATTGAATGAATGATGAAGTTTCACCTCCCAGCCTTGTGATCTTCCATGATGAAGCAAAATTGCTAGCAGTGAAAACTTCCCAATCAATAATAGGATGTCGAACTTGCAGTGGTTCTGGATAAAAATCTCTTTCTTCAATCACAATCATTCCAGTCAATTGATCTTCAGTGAATTTCTCAGTAGGAATTTCCTTCTCAGTAGACATTGTTTGATCTCCATCAACCTTAGTCTTCTTAATAGTTTGAGAATCACTTACTTTGGCCTTTCTCTTCAATCTAGGAAATCTTCTAGCTTCTTCTTCAGAGCCCATTTCAATAAAATCTTTATCTTGTTTTTGAGTTTTGTAGTAAGCCTTTTCAACTTGATCATCAGATATTTCTTTGAATTGACGCTTCTTCCAACCACCAATATGACAACAATAAGTTTTCATATATGAAAGGATTTGTCTCTTGGTAGGTTGTCTTGATTTCTTTTGACCCTTTTTGACTGTACTAATCACATCTTCAAGTGCTTGATTGTTCTTCATTTGAATAAAATCCTTCAACTGAGCAGTTCTTTGTTCTTCAGTTAAGGATGCATCAACTACCAGGTCAATTGCCTTTTTCTTGATTTCTACATTATTAGCAATCAAGAATTCAATATCTTCTTCAGTAGGAACATAACTAAACTCTGGAGTCTTCTCTCTAAGAACTGTAGGTTGAATAGTGGAAAGTGGATCTTCAACAATATCTTCCATTCTATTCAATCTTTTAGTCTCCAAAAAGCTTGCAACTTCCATTTCTTCAAGCTTCTTCTTTTCAGCCATTTGTTCTTCAGAGATCTTTACAGCAATTTCTCTATCAAGAACAATCTGTTCTTGTCTTTTCTTTGAAATCTTTCTTCCAGTTTGCTTTACATTTTCCATAACTGCTTTACCTTTGTCTTTCTTCAGTTTATCAATTTCTTCACTTGCAGTGGCAAAAGTTGGCTCTGCAGTGGAAGTAAAATCAGTGGTAAAATCAGTTGCAGTTTGAAAAATGTCTTGATCTTCAAGTTGCTCTCCATGAGTTTCAGCTTCCTTTACTCCTTTACTTGTATCTCCTTCATCTTCAAAATCAATTATCCTCCCCTCAGTGTCAGCACCTGTTTTCCTCCCCTGTTTGGGAGAATTTCCCAAATTATGATCAGCTGAATCACCATCAGTAGGTGAGGATGAAGATGAAATCACCAACTTTGCAGTCCTCTTTGCTTTTTCAACCCGTGTATCTCTTTAAAGCCTGAATCTCTTCCTTTAAATGTTTAACATCTTTGGCATGCTGCTTCTTGACATGTGCCAAATCCTTCTGGAGAGATTCAACCTGCTTGGCTAACTTGGTACACAAAACCATCAATTCCAATTGGTTCCCACTGCCCTCATCACTTCCAACTGTGTTACCTGTTGGGAGAGGTGAATCATGAGGCAAAGGTTCAGATTCCTCCCTAGTTGGACTAGGTTGAAGTCTAGAACCACCACGGCTTGTTCCTAGACCATAAGGTGCAGAAACTTGTTGTGTTGTCATGAGAGGAGTTGATTGTTTAGGCCTTCTCTCATAGGTTCTTGAAACTGGTGGGGTATAATCAATGTTTGGAACATTAATTATGGGTGTGTTTTGTTCAGTTGTAATTTTAGCAAGCATTTGGGGTAGGAGAGGTGTAAAAATCATATTACCATCTTTGTTCAAATTTTGAAAAACTTTAGGCTTGAGGCAACTGATTTGATAAACATTTGTGTGGGGTTGCAGTTGAAACTCATTTAGCACTGCTTGCACAAACCTTGGATACATTAAAAATTTGGTTTTACTCTGTACATTGCCTTGCATACTTGTAAAAATATAATTTGACCAGTTGAAAATCTTATCAGTGACTAGACAAACCAAAGGATAAGCCATGGTTGAACTAAATTGCTCATAAGATGTTTTCTTTGGACTGAGACAATGCAACAGAGTATGAATCAAAAATCTCCATTGGGGACAAAAACCACTCTTTTTGAAAGTAGCATTTTTGTCAGTGGTATCATACCCCATGGATGATAAAGTATCATGAATTTCGGACATAGGTAATGTGATGAGACCATTGAGATCACCTAATTGGAGTACTCTCCTCAAAGATGCCTCAGTAACATCAATAGTTACCCCATCCACAGTGGCTCGTAGAGCATCCACTGTTTCATGTGTATCTCCAATCTCAAGTGTTATGGACTTAGCAGAAGTCCAAAACTGTTTGATTTGAGAGATATAAATTGTGGGTTTTAAAAGCAAAGCATACCTTATATGTGTGGTATGAAGAAAGTCCACAATTTGATGATAAACAGGGCCACTCTTCTCGTTAGACTTTTGTAGGTAGGCCACTAGGTTGTGCTCATCTGCAAAGTTTAAAGATGCCATTGAACCTTTTGATGAAAAATAATATTATGTCAGTAAGAATTGAAAGAATAACTAGCCAATTGAGAGAGAAAGATATATAGGGTTAGGGTTTAGAAGTATTGCGCAAGTAAAATTATCTTTAGAAAGTATTTATCATAACATGGAAAGAAGATAATTTCCTTAATATATTAACCCTATATATATGACAATCATTGGTTACTTTCAACGGCTAGTAAAAAATTAGTTACTGACACAATCAGTTGTAACGGCTAGAACAACAGTGGTAAAATAACACTGTCAGTGGAAACTGTGAACTAGCAGTGGTAATCTTTCACAAAAATTTCAAAGAGCAGTGGCAAATAAAATCATGTGATAACAAGACTGCTCTTATCATAGTTTTTAGCAAACTACCAGCTATCAACGGATTTGATATGTCTTTATCATGAGCTGTTTGCTATGGACTAGCCAACTCTTAATCATATAGAATATGGTGAGTTGATAACCATATAGTTTTTGGTAAACTATCAACCATAAACGGATTTGTCAAGTCTTTACCAGTAGCCGTTTGCTCTGGACTAGTTGATTCTTATGTGTGTAAGACATGGTGAATCAATAACCATTTGTTGTGTATCTCAGATATACACCTTTTACATTCAACTCCCATCAAGCAATCAGATACAAACTCATACAACAATTTCAGTACCCTACAGCCTCCCCTCAACACCAGAGAACATTTTGACAAAAAGGTTATGGATTAAGCATTCCAATACTTGTTACCAAGTACTGAAATCTCCCCACATCAAGGCCTTTTGTTAACAAATCAGCATAGTTGTCATCAGTATGAATTTTGACAACCTGAATTAGTCCCTTTTCATAGCAATCTCGAATGAAGTGGTGTCTAATTTCAATATGTTTGGTGTTTGTGTGTTGAACAGGATTCTTAATGATACAAATAGTACTGCTATTGTCAATATGAATGATGGTATTCATGAAATTGTACCCATAGTCCAAAAGTTGATTCTGAAGCCATAGAACTTGAGCACAGCAACTAGCAGCAGCCACATACTCTGCCTCAGTTGAAGAATTTGCCACCATTGTTTGCTTCTTGCACTGCCATGACACTAATATGTTGCCAAGAAATTGGCATCCACCTGTTGTAGATTTTCTATCCAATCTAGCTCCAGCATAGTCACTATCAGAATAAGTAACCAGATCTAGAGGAGAATCTCTGGAGTACCACAATTCCAGAGTAGGAAATGCTTTAAGATATCTGAAAATCTTCTTCACAGCAGTCAAGTGAGAGAACTTGGGAGTAACTTGAAACCTTGCACAGGCACACACTGCAAACTTAATATCTGGTCTAGATGATGTAAGATACATCAAAGAACCAATCATAGACCTGTACATGTGCACATCAAAAGCTTCACCATTATTTTCCTTCAGAAGTAGATGTGTAGTCTTGTCTGCAGGGGTGCTGGATGACTTTGCATCAGTGAACTTAAACTTCCTAAGTATCTCGGCCACATATTTATCTTGATTAATGAAAATACCATCTGGCCTCTGGAGTACTTGAAGTCCCAAAAAGAATGTGAGTTCACCCATAGAACTCATCTGAAATTCTTCTTTCATCAGTTTCTCAAATTCTTTGCACATCTCTGTCTTGGTAGATCCAAAAATGATATCATCAACATACACTTGAACAATCAAGATATCATTCTTGTCTTTCTTGATGAACAAAGTTTGATCCACTCTGCCTCTATGAAACCCATTAGTGAGAAGATAAGTGGTTAATGTTTCATACCATTTCCTTGGTGCCTGATGCAAGCCATACAAAGCTTTCACTACCCTGTATACTTTGTTAGGATATTCAGGGTCTTCAAAGCCTGGAGGTTGTGAGACATAAACCTCCTCATCAATCTGCCCATATAGAAAGGCACTCTTTACATCCATTTGATAAACTTTAAAGCACATACAGGATGCATAAGCTAAGAATAGCCTAATTGCTTCAATTCGTACAACTGGGGCAAACACTTCTTCATAGTCAATACCCTCCTCTTGAGTGTATCCTTGAGCTACAAGCCTAGCCTTGTTCCTGATAACAATTCCTCTTTCATCCTTCTTGTTTCTGAACACCCACTTAGTACCTATTACCTTCTTGCCAGAAGGCAAATCACAAAGCACCCAAACCTTTTGAAGCTTAAATTGGAGCAATTCTTCTTGCATTGCTTCCACCCAACTTTCATCTTCAAGTGCCTTGTAAACATTCTTTGGCTCCATTTGCGACAGAAAACACATGAAGAGACATTCATTCTTGCCTTCATGAATCTTAGATTCATATATTTTACTAATGAATCCATGGACATCAGGCAGCTTAGTTTGTCTTCTAGTCTTCACAGGTGAATAGACATCCCCAATATTTGAGATTTCAACATCATTGGCTTGAGCTTCCTCAGTAACTGGAGTAGTGATTTCCACATCTGATGTTGCAGTGGAAACATTTTTTCTGACAGTTGAATCTGAATTTTCACTGCTTTCAGAATTTTCAGCATTCAAATTACTACCTCCTTCCTTTCCCAAATCACTAGAAGGATGAGCATCTCCAGTCTTTGATATATCATCATAATCTGCATAGTCCCAAAGAGGTAAACTGAATTCATCTTGATCATCTGCATGATCTTTGCTTGGTTCATCATCATCAAGAAACTCTTCTGAACCTGCAAAATCAAAAGAAGATGTTCCTGTGGAAATAGGTACATAATTCATAGTTTTGGTTAGAGTATCAAGATCAAACAACCTTTCTGGACCAGTTCCTTTGAGATTGATTTTGTTTTCCAGGAATTCCACATGTAAATTCTCTTCAATCTTTTGGGTTCTTAAGTTGAATACTCTGAAAGCTTTACTACTCATGGAATACCCAACAAAATACCCTTCATCAAACTTTCCCAAATAATCAATGGTATTGAGAATAGATACATGACACCCAAATGGTCTCATGAAGTCAAGGATAGGTGCTCTCCCCCTAAACAATTCATAAGGTGTCTTGTTCTTTGTCTTTACCACTAAAACCCTATTTTGCACATAACATGCAGTATTAACTGCTTCAGCCCAAAAAGTGATTGGCAATTTAGAATCGGCCAACATGGTTCTGGCAGCTTCTATCAGTGTTCTGTTCCTCCTCTCAGCAACACCATTTTGTTGAGGAGTTCTAGCCACACTAAATTCTCTTTTAATACCTTTGTCTCTGCAAAACTCATCCATAACTCTATTCTTGAATTCTGTTCCATTGTCACACCTAATGATTTTAACTTTCATATCATATTGGTTTTCTACTTCTGTGATAAAGATCTTTAGGATGCCAGTTGTTTCATCCTTGGTTCCAAGAAAGAAAACCCATGTAAACCTGCTAAAATCATCAGTCACCACTAGACAATATTTCTTGAGATTCAAGTTGCTTACTGATGTAGGACCAAATAAGTCCATATGTAACATTTGAAGTGGATGAGCAATAGAGTTAAGCAACTTAGACCTGCAAGAAGCTCTGTGTTGCTTGCCTTTAAGACAAGCCACACAGGTTTGATCATTTTCAAATCTTTTCTGAAGTAATCCTCTCACCAAACCATCTTTGACAATCTTGTTGATGGTTTTGAAGTTAACATGACAAAGTCTTCTATGCCATAACATGGATTCATCCATTGTGGCCTTTGCAAGCAAGCAAGTATAATCATCTTTAGCTACAATGTTGTTCATATCAAAGCTATAGAGATTGCCTTTTCTAGGAATTTTAAGAAGAATCTGACTGTCATCAGGCATCTTAAAATCATTAGAGAGAACAAAGCACATATCTTTAGTAAAAAGAACATTGTTCATTTTGTCACACATTTGTGACACACTAAAAAGATTGTACTTTAGCTCTTTTACATAGTATACAGGTTCAAAGTCCAAGTTACCAGTTTTAATAACTCATTTACCAGCAACTTTTCCATTTACTCCACCTCCAAAGCTGACATACTGTCCATCATAATGCTCAAATTCAGAAAGATAGGACTTGTTGCCAGTCATGTGCCTTGAACACCCACTATCTGTATATCCTTGATCTGATCTTTTTGACCTTGGATGTTCCTGCACATAAGAGTAAAGAGTTAGTTTCTTTTGGGGACCCAAGCCATGATTGACTTGGATCTGCCTCGTGTATCAATATAGTTAAATCTATCAAAGGTCATTGATACACCTTTGGGATTGGTTGTAGAGGTATTTCCTTTAGGTTTCCATTCCCAACGTTCTGAGGCCTTCACAGCATTGCCCATGTCCCCCCTTTTCTTGTTCAAAACCCTTGCAGTGGTAACTTTTGAATGACCAATGGTAACTGCTGGTTTCTTTTTAGGCACCCACTGTTGGTTATAATTAACCTTTTTAGCTTGAAAGGTTCCTTTCCCTGTTTGTGCAGATTTTGCAAAAGTTGTTTTGAAGTTTGCACTTTTAATAGGTGACTTAGGGTGAGCAGTGTTAACAGTTTTTGCAGTGGCAAAAGTTTTGAGGCCACTTCTAAGTTGAACTGCTCTTGGGACCATTTTGCAATGTGAATTACGGTGTACTTTATTTTGAAACTTGTTAGTCTCCACCCTTTTACTCCCATGGACTTCCCTTCTCCCAACATGATAGTCACAATAAGCATGTAAATGATCAAAACTACCACAGATATAGCATGCATTATTGTACATTACAAAATCACTACCTAGTTGTTGAGATTTGACATGATTCTAACTCCTCTGGTTACCCCTAGGAGTTGAAGGCTTGTTCCTATACATCTCAGCATACCTTACAGTTAGTCTAGGTTTATTAACTGGTTTCCTAGGTTCCTCTGTAACAGTATTAACAACTTTTGGGATAGAAGCCTCTACATTCTTTTTAACATTCTCATCAACAACAGATGAGTCACTAGCACTCTCAAAAACATCATTATCAAGCTTAATCTCTTCCTCACTTTTCACCACTGTTTCCTTTAAAGGACCATATTCTCTTTCAAGATCCTTAAAATCCTCTATGCCTGTATGAGCTAAGTCTACACCTGGAGGTGAATGAACACCCCTTAGTGGTGGAGGCACAGTGTTATAACCCATACCAGACTTAGCTTTATTATATATTTGAGCATTCCAAATTTTATCAATTGACTTAGACTGATGATAACATGTGACTATAGTTAAATTGACATTTTCAATTTTCTTTTGAAGTTTTTCAAGCTCCTTTTGGTATGCTTCATTCACAGCAGTTGTATGTTCTACCTCTCTTCTAAGAAGAATCATATCATCATTATATTTTGACTCATTTGCCTGATAGTGCTCTATTTGCTTTTCTAACACTGCCATAGCTCTTCTAAGATTAGACACAGTATAATTAGCAGTATATAACTCTTGTCTTTCATTAGAATATAGATCATTACGCCTTTCAACTTCTTTAGCAGCCCTACATGTTTTAGAACAACTATCAAAGTTTTGTACCTCAGAGTCAGAGAAAGCCATGAGAGCAACTTCAGTAGCAACAAGAGCAGCATCAGAATGTTCTTCTTCTTGTTCATCAGCCATGAAACTCCAATCATAGCTCACACCATCAATAGCCAGCATTGCCTTTGGTTCTTCCACAGTTGGTCCCTTCTTTTGCTTGTACCAAGTAGACCTGTTGTCCTTGGTCTTTGGTCTTCTGCATTCTCTAGCAAAATGTCCAAACTTGTGGCAATTAAAGCACTCCACTTTCTTCTTATCAAAGCCTGCAGTTTCATCACCATTGATGTGAATAGGCTTGCCAGTCTTCTTGTAGAATTTCCTAGCCCTCATGCTAAGAAGAGCTATTTGCCATTTTATATCCATCTCCTCCAAGTCGTCTTCATCAATTTTCTCTATGTCTTCATGAGTTAAGACAGAGCCATCAACTTGTGTAGATATGAAAGCATAAAAGGTAGGATCTCCAATGCTAGCAACCTTCTTCTTTGAACCTGCAGTGGTAACATTTACATTACCAGTGGAAACTTTAGAACCAGCAATGGCAACTTCATCATCACTGTCATCTTCAGAATCATCACTGTCAACTGAGGTTGACAACAATGCCAAGCTACTAGAGCTTGTGCCAAGTTTCCCTGCCTTCTTTAACCTTTGCTTAATAAGTTTGAAGTTGTTGTAAAGGTCATTGAGCTTCATTGTTTCTATGTCTGATTTGTTTTCCCAGACAGTAACATTGGTTTGAAACTCTGAAGGCAAACTTCTTAGGAACTTCAAATTGAGGTCTTCCTTTTCTACCTCAATGCCAAGCACAGTCAGTTGAGTAACAATCTTCTGAAGTTTGGTGAAGATGCTATCAAGAGAGTCATTGCTTGAAGCAGAGAAATTTTCATAGCTTTGCTTCAATAATGTCTTTTGTGTCTTCTTTGTAGCATCATTACCACCAAACACTGAGCAGATCTCTTCAAACAGTTCCTTTGCAGTTGTGTACTTGCTAAATGCAATGATCTGGTCTCTAGGAAGATTCATCAGCAACAAACTTCTAGCTTTAAGATCATTCTTCTTGCAAGCCTTTTCAATACTAGATTCAGGCATAGAAACTTTCACAACATTTGTGTCACCAACCTTCACAGTACTAGTCACAGGCTTGAAAGAATCACCAGTTTGAATGATCTCCCTTAGAGCATAGTCCTGAATGAGAAAGTATTGCTCTATCAGTATCCTCCACATCTCAAACTCATTAAGTTTGAGCTTAGGTAGCCTGGGTGTAGAAGAGTTTGATTGGTTGTTTTCCATATCCATTGAATTGAGTGAGTAGGTTAAGCTAATTCCTTGGATCTTCTAAAACAAAATATCAGAACCTTCGCACTGATACCACTTGATGGATCTGGACACACTCCTTGTGTCAATGATATTTTGTATGATATTATTAAGCAAGCGGAATTTACTTAGTAATACTTAGAAGATGAATTATATGATGTATTGTATATAAACATAGATTAAACACAAAACTTAAGCTCCAATATTATTGATGAATAATACGAGTGATCTTAGCTTATCACTAGGGTTACACCTTGAAGCTCTTGTGAGTAATACGTAATTAACAAGTACCTAAGACAATGACCTAGGATCTCCTTTTATACAACAAGGAGTCCTTTACAAGATAAGTATAAAGCTAACATAATAGAATATACACAAGATCTATTCTATACTTATCTAGACGCGTTTAACTAAACATAAACTGATAGCAGTGGTAATAATGTTCTAGCAGTGGGAATACGTTTCCACTGCTAGTATTAATCTAAGCAGTGTAAACCACAACTATATGTGGTAACGGATTATTCCCGACATTATATGATGGTATTAGAAATGTAATTATATCAAAGCATTGCGGTTTTGGACACCACTTCCTTGGCTATGATGATTAGGTGACTTGCGAAGTCGTAATTTAGGCGTGGGAAAAAACGGTTTGCATAAAATGCAATTGTATTTTGCAGCCGGTGTGATATCTTAGCTAAGGCATTGGATTATTTGTTTTTTTAATTGGCGTTGAGTTTTGCTGCACAAATCCTAATTCAGCCGGTTGTTTAGAAGTGTGAGTGTGCTTGATTTAATCTTAAGATTTTCTACGTGTCTCCTTAGGATTATATCTACCACTCTCAACGCTTCTCGAGAATGTCTAGATCCTGCTCTTCAATTCATTGTTGCATGGTTTCTAAATGTGGAAGAACTTAAGAAGGTATGTAGTGGGATCTTCCCTATTTGTCTTCAGATACTAAAATCAGGTCAAATTTAGGTATTTTATAATGTTTCTTATATATTGTTGCATGCTGTTTCTCATATTTATTTTGTTTGAATTCAAAAACTACAGTGTCATGAAGAAGGAAACAGTAAACGCATTTAACATAAAGTTAATGGCATGAAGTTTCGATGCCGATAGAAACTGATAAGTAATTTTGAAGCTTAACTACCATTTTAATGTCCTTTGCGACATTTAACAATGATAGATTTTATTTGTTACATTGTTAGATTCAAGATTGATCATGTAACGCACATCCAAGTCCCCTTTTCACACATGTACTCTTTCCCTTCTCACTGTGGCCAGTAGTTGAAATAGCTCTGACATCGGGTCAGATAATCGAAGATGCCAGTAGCACTGGAACCAGTAGATTATGAAACTCATGATAAAGGGTCGAGTTGTCTACCACATGAAGTCCTTAGATCTGACCAACTTAACTGACTTTAAAACATATGTCGTGTAGGGAAAACAAGGTTTCCTACATGAGTTTCAATCATACTTCTTCAAGAAAACGTAAAACTAGAAATAATGACCCCTGATTGCCTAATAGCCTGTTAAGAAGCAACGATCCAAACTTTGGTTTACGACTCGCATGTAGGAGACAAGATTTAGGAAGGCGTGCTTCGTACAGTGGCTTGGGATCGTTTGACGCTAATGTTGTGTCACATTTAGAGGTTATCTGATGGTCATGTATCGACCCATGATACGAATATTGAGCCTGTGGATTCAATCTGCATTGATTCCGAAGGTGAATAGGATTTTCCCATTATGTTTAATATACATCAATAGAATGGCCTCTTATAATTGATGATTGATGTTTTTCACACATTTCTTTTGGTACAGGCGGGCGTCCTTCTTATTATTTGGAATTCGAAAAGAGCCGGTCGGGTTATCAGGTAACAAGCGATGATCAAAATTTAGGCTTGCGCTTCACATCCAGGAGAGAAGATCTGTACATTAATTTAGGGTCGTCTGATGGAAATTGTTACAACGGGGTAGGAATTGTTTATGATGCTTTACAACAATGTATTTTTCTTGAATCTATATGGAAAGTGCAAAATCCTCTAGAACTATAGCATGGTTCGATACGTTGATTTGATGTGTTGGTGGTCGAGCTACAAAGGTACGATGTGTTGGTGTGACCACTTGATATGTCAGTCGTAGTTGCTTTAGCACAAAGAGCGGATGTGAGTGACACGTCGAGAAGTTTGAGTAACGTGTCATGCCTCTCTATCTTGATTGTCGTTCTGATGTTACCATTAATAAAAAAAAAATTGTTGTATTGTATTATATGTAAAGAAGACCTACTTTACTTATATTTGTTTCGGGTGAAATCAAACCCATGATGTTTTCTTTGTCACAAAAGATTAGACTACGTTATTATATTTAACTGGCACTGTATTTTTTTTATTGTTTGACAATCGTTTCGGGATGTTCTTTATCTAAATTTTATTAAAATGACATAATTTCGTCAGCCGTTAAATTAGATTCTTTTCAGACCTTTTTATCATTGATCGTTAGATTTTAATTCTTTTCAAGACGGTATTTCTTTTATATATAGGTAAAATCACATAATGTCACCTATCATTAAATTACATTTTTTATAGATCTTTTCATCATCAATCGGTAAAAATCACATGATAAATTTTAGTTATTTTCAAGACGATGTTTCTTTAAATATAGGTAAAATCACATAATGTCACCTATCGTTAAATTACAACAAACATTTAGTCACGGTGTACAAATTGAAATCGTCGTTAAGTCTAAAAACTATTGAACATTGAAAAAGTTAAAATTTAATACTGTAATAAAGAAAAAGAGAAAACTTTATATACATACCTGACCTAACAGGATATTGGCACTCTCTCCCTTTTTTATTATTATTATTTCTTTATTTTTATAACTTTGTTTTTTTATAAAAGTACGGAAGAAAAAATATAAAATTTGATAAGTTAAAAATATTAACATATAAAAAATACAAAACAATAGACGGTAAAAAACTGTTCTTTTCTGTGTGAATAAAAATGGCTTAAAAAGTGCTACTAACCAACCACTGGAGGGTATCCTTGACAACACCCTAATTATATAACACTCTAACTAAAAAACAAAAATTCACTTACCGATAGCTGATTTTGTAATAACATTGTTATTTCATTTTTAACGTAATAAAGTTAAACTAGTACCTAAAAGAAAATTCTCTGAAAACATTTAACGTGTAACCTTTATTGAAAGACAAAAATGTTTTTTCTTTACATGTTTTAAAGTCACATTTCTAGAGTCAACTCTATAAAGTTCTAAATTCTAATTTTACATGGTGGCATAAATTAAAAGAATACCGTTGCGTCGATGACGGCACATGATGGTCTTTGCATCTTTAAACATTTTTTTATATTTTCGTATTGTTTAAATTAGGAGTGTGATATTCTACCGGCTCAAAACATATGAAAATCATATACTACTTCCGTCCCACATTAAATGTCCACTATGACTTTTCTAATTCTTTTTTCTTCAAATTTGACTTTAAATATATTTGTTTCTGTTATATAATACTTAATGGAAATTACACAAATGAAAATACATTTAAACACTTAATCCATTTATATATCTTGCATCAAGTATTATATAACACGAACAAAAATATTTAAAGTCAAAGTTAAAGAATAAAGACTTAAAAAAGTCATAATGGACACTTAATGTGGGACGGAGGGAGTAACACATACCGTGTGTGTGTGTTATTCGAGTATAAACTCAGATTGACTGGTCAGCGAGGGGCCTATTGAAGAAAATGGTCAGGGTTCAAAGCCCACCTCCTGATAAGTACAGTCACTGGGACATGTGCTCATTGCATGAAGCCGGGTCCTTGGGGGAGGGTCCGGTTGGCATCTTTAGGATGCATGGCACCAGGATGATCCCACCGAACTTCACCTTTTGAAGTCTTATGTTTTGTCTAAAGTAGACCAATTCAATATTGATAGACTCACTTTTTATAAATATCAACTACACGAGCTGTTTACATTATATAGTTGGAGGCAAACGCGTACAATAATATTTCAGTTTACACGTGTTAGAAAAAAACGTCTTGGTTTACATATTGAATTATGTTTTGAACGGTAAATATATCGCAGATTAGAAATAAACTAGACGAATACTCACGCAAAAGATGATGTATAACGGCAAATAATTATACTTGCGAACTTGTGGTTCTGATGTGACCCTCCTTGATGCAACAATTACGGGGTTTAATATTTAAATTATTAATTTAGTGATAGATGTTGTTACCATTTTTAATTAAGGGTATATTGGATATAACACGTTACACATTTTTAAGTTTTATGTTTTAAAAAAAATTATCCGTGCTTTATATAAAGCATAGATTTTAAAAAATGACGTCGTAAAGTTTATTAAAACGGGTAAATGAATGAAGTTTTTTTATCTAGCAAAAACGAGGTTTTAACCTAGATGTACCCGGTTTGAGAGGAATATAGTGGTGACCGTTTTGAACCCGTTTAGTTGTCACACCCAAATGTGTAACTATCTAGTTCTAACCATAGATCTTTTTTGAAAACATTATGATGTCTAATCACTTCACATAATCAAAGAACATTAAAAAAGCCTCGCAATTGTTGAAAAAAAAAAAAAAAAAAAAAAAAACTGGCATTTCGAGTTTTCGACTAAGCGTCACCTTTTACATCACCGAAGATGAAGAACCACCACAGGGCCACAACCTAACCATTAAGTTTATTTACACGTTATTTTAATATGATAACAAATACTGTCGAGTATTTACAATCTTTGATGTTTTAAAAATTGCATATAAAATTGGCATCCTGTTGTTCTAACGTGTAACATTTGACTTCGTATTTATAAATATTAAGATCTTGTAAAGAATAAAATACCAATAAGATTTCTGGACATCACTAAAGTTTAACAAACCAATATAAAAAAGATACAATGTATTGTTTGAAACGTTAAACGTATACATATATGATATAGAAAATGATTGAGAAGCTTAAATGTGAGACTAATTTTGTCCATCTCCAGTCACCAACAAAATACTAACACACATAATTAAGCATACATTTAAACTTATTTCTGGGAATTTTTATATAGTATTTTATAAAATTTTGATGTAAACAACATGTTTTTTTAACGGATGTGTTTGTGAATATATAATAACTTCTGCTCACACAGAAAAGATAATCAAACTTAGATTTGGAGTCATTTGAATAGAATTGTACTGAGGAGCATAAAGTCATGAATAATATTAGGGGTGTTCACAAATCGGGTAATAATCACAGAAACCAAAGACCGAAACCAAATAAAATCGAAGAACCAAATTTGTAACCAAACTGAATTTATCAAAACTGAACTGAACCAAATTAAATCGAACAATCTGATAACCGAACCAATGAACACCAAATATGCAAAACTTATTGGATTAAACCGGGCTAAACCTAAAATCGAACTCCATGGGCTAAAAAAACATCATTGGTGGCTAATGTTTATATAATAAAATCACAAATTTATAGCTCGATAGCTTTCACTATTAGCACAAGTATAAACAAAGCCCAAATCAATTGGACCTAAATGGACCAAGTTGATTGACATAAGTCTAGTTAGCTACTGCCCTAAACAACCCAAAACTGAAACTTTATGGAGTAACTTTATTAAGCTTGTGTCACATATATTTATTTTTGTGCCACATAACTATGGAGCAAATGACTGATTTTCATCGGTTTATATACAAGAAATGCACCCTATAGAGATAATAGAGAAGTTTAGGCCAAGAGAAGAATTTCTAGAGTTTGAGATCTTCTTTTCTAACGTATCTATGTGATATGGAGTATTGAAATGTGTATTTCAGTTTTCAAAGTGTAAAAGTGACACAAAAATCCTAGTTACAAAAGAACAATACTCACTAATCACTAATGTAAGCACGTTTAGGCCCAACACTGAACACCCACTAAGTTCACTTGCTGAATTGTAAGGCCCAAAATAATCTATTTTCTATGCAAACTTATAAACGTTGGCATTTATTTTCTATTTAAATCTTGTAAATAGAGTAAAAATAGGTTATAAACTTTGAAATAATAGAGAAGAATGTCCTTTATGGTAATTCCACATATTATCTCAATGAATAATCCCTTTTCAGTTTTACTTTTTTATTTTTATTTTTATTTTTATATTATGATTTGTCAAAACACTAAAAAAACTGATTATCTGATTATTACGATATTAACTTGCATTATCAAACTCAAACACTATGTTTTAACCTATTGATTATCCAATTATCAATTTTTAAAACACATAATTTATTTAGAATAAGCAATCCCAAACACCCTTAAATTGGTTTTAGTTTTAACTTTTATTAGGAGCCTCAATTTTGCCACGTGATAGTATGGTATTATGTTATTGTCTAGTTTGGTTTTCATTATAGTATTATTTAATTATTAAAAAAAAAAAGTGTTGATGTAATTTTCTTATCGTATTAAAGATGTCGCATGAAATTTAGATATACATGTTTGGTACGACTGAATTGTATGGAAAGAAATTGCAACGGATAATGGAATTGCATAGAAAAAGAATGACTCTGAAAAACGAGAAATGGTTCCACTGTTTGTTATGAAAAAGAAAGGAATGGTGACATGTGTTTGAGAATTGATTCTTTTGTTTGTCATGAACACTCAATCAAGAAAGAGAAAATCCGGATATTTTTTTTTAAGAAAAACAAGCAAAATTATAAACTAAAAGAAAAATTACATAATAAGTTATAAACAAAATAATGGATTATACAAGTCATTTTTTCATAACGCCCCGATCGATGAGATTAAACCTAAGACAGTGATCTCAAAAGTATCATTTCTATATAAAGCCTCAATTTCATTATTCATAACATCAGTCCAATAGATAGATTTAGAAGCTTCAAAATAGTTTTTTAGTTCATGACTTTTGTTCAACTGAACTATAAAACAGTAATTTCTAGAGTTAAGTTTAGAATAATTCACAAATTTTTCAATTCCATACTTAACCTTAGACTCAACAACAAAGTCATTATAGTTTCTAGGAAAAACAGAAGGTCTAGAAGACCTTCCCAAAGGTACTTCTCCCTGAACTAAAGAATTTGAATCTTGATTTAAATTACCATCAGAATTATTGTTTTCTTCAAGTATAATTACCATCTCATGCCCATCAGCAAAGACACTGCTATCACTGTTATGATCAGTGTCAGGGTCTCTATCTGATAAAGGAGAGTAGCTACCTTCACTTGGTGACTCAATGTCACTATTGAGATTAGGGTCTACTCTCTTTTCATCATTAGGTAGTTCAGGGGTTTCAACATCAAAAAAGTTCAAATGATTTAAGTCTTGAAAAACATTTTCAAAAGTATCATTGTTCTTATCAGCAACAGATTCCTTAAAAGGAAAAATGGACTCAAAAAATTTGACATCTCTAGAAAAGATGAACTCATGCTTATCAAGACTATATAACCTATATCCCTTTTTAAAATTAGAATACCCCATTATTTGTTATACTATATGTCCAAACTTTGTACGCTCACGAGTTTTAGAACTAACGAGTGTGGAAACCCGCGCGATGCAGCGGGATTGGCTTCAAAGGACTTACTTTGCAGCGACACTTAAACCTTAGGGACTATTTTTGCCAAGTTGTGAAACTTTGCATTTAATGTTTGGACTTACTTTGCAACGACGCTTAAACCTCAAGGACTGTTTTTGCCAAGTTGTAAAACTTTGCATTTAATGTTGGACTTACTTTGCAGCGCCACTTAAACCTCAGGGACTATTTCTGCCAAGTTGTGAAAGTTGGCAATTAATGCACTTGCTTTTGCATACAAAGATGTACGCTATTTAGTATTATATACAAATTATGGACGGAACTTAGAAGGGAACACCCTCCTCCCCCTCCCCCCTCTTAATTTTTTTTGACCCTGTATATTTTATACCTTTTTATATTAAAAAAAAAATCAGCGTTTGATATCGGCCCTTTTAAAGTAAATATTTTTTAAGTTGGCCATTCACCAACAACGTTGAAGGTCAGTCACTGAAACTAATATATTTAATCAGAATAACAGGTCAATAATTTTCGATTTTGTGTTTTCAAATGTTTTAAGTTTTAATGATTTCTAGAGTAGATTACTATCAAATTTATAGTAAGTATCTTTTCTCCGGGTGTCTTTTAGCACCAATAATTATCCACCTCATAAGGAATAGCTCCGGCAACTCTTCTGACTTAGTGGGGCACTAACTGGAATGAGAACGAGCCAACACTCAGACCCCTGAACTCTTATTCTACAAAATCTCTTCAGTGTGCCTATAGATTTTGCGGAGACGGGTACCTATCTGAAGCAAAAGCCAAGGATAGGACTTGAACCTGGATATATTGATTCAAGTACAAGTACTTCAACCATTAGACTAATGCTCCGGTGGTTGTAGTAAGTATCTTTAATTATATTTAGTAAATCAATGGCTATAACTCAACATGATAAGAGAAATCCTAGCTTTTTAATTATTTATGTTTTAACTATGACGAATACGCATCTTTCGAGCTCATTGTGAATCTCGTTTTCCCTACTCCAACATTGAAACGAATAGCTTATCTCCACAATAAGTTGACTGTTGACACGATACCTTTTTACGTCCCTAGCTTATCTCCACAATACGGAAACCGTTCAAACACATTTAAAGGTAACACACATAACTTAGATCCTTTCTAACTATTGATGCCAAAATACTACAAAAGGATGAAGACATAAATAACAAGTAGGTTCAGAAAGTTGAACTTGTAAGCTGATGTCATGCACGTAATTAAGAAACACATATTTCTTAAGCATAAAATAAAAAATAAAATAAAAGAACCGCATTATTTTTTCGGTTAAATTTTTGCATTTACATAAATGTTCAAACCTTTTAGTTCTATAGATCAATCTATCAAGTGTTATTTCCATGTTTGTTATTCAAAATTTCAAATAATAATGCAATGTTAATAATATGCTTTTTAATATGATGACTTCGAAGAATTATTGGTAGGTGTAAACACGAAATTGAAGCACATTTATTTAATTTGTCTTGTAACGTTCCGAAATTGATTTGTATTACTATCATATTTTAAATAATAATTAGATAAGCAATAGGTGCGTTAGTTTGAATTTTGAACCATATAGTCTAGTGTTAAGACACAAAACACTCTTACAAAGTATAGTGTTCAAATTGCACTAGGTGCGTATTTAGAGATAGTCCGAAAAAGGGTCGGACTGAGTCACGCACAAGAGTATATTTATTAGGTCGTGTACATCTAAGTTAAAGACTTACCTTTTTTAAATAATCTAAATAAGAAAAACCTCATGCCCGTTTTTAGTTTAATTATGTTTAAAATATACCCCACTTAAACACATATATACTTCATCAAAACACACACACAAAAAAACACACACTCACAAATCGGCCTAAATTTGTTATGCAAGGCGCGTCCTCATAGTCCCTCCCTAATAAGAAAAACGCGTCAAAATAGTGCCAACAAGAACGAAGACTTGGTCTTTGTTTTGTTATCACCATTAGTCTTAGACAATATAAATGTAGAAAAAAACATTTTGAATGATATAACTTATAGTGAGGTCATCCTTCCAAGATGATATTAAGTCATCCATAATAAAGGACATATGTGTTACAATGATAAAATTTCCTATTTTGAATAATAAGACACTTCAAGGACCCTCCTTGTGATTTACGTGTTAGAAAAGTTATGGTTAATCATTTCTTGATAAATGTTAGTATTTTTTCTTATGTACCCCAATACGGAATAAATAGTATAGGAGAGAGGAGTAAGGATCCAGTGAGAAGTAAATTAAAATAAGAAGTGGTGAGAAGTAACCAAAATCACGCATTTGAGATGCAACGACTTGAGTTTCAAAAGTTAATTTGATGTATAGATGGTGTAAATTGATTTTCATGATTTTGGCACGTGCAGAGGAACAAAAAATAAGAGAAATTATGAAATGCATCTAATATACGTATATGCATCTGATTAAAAGTTAAAAAACATATTATTGTGCGTTATAATGCATCTAAAATTATATAAATGCATCTAATTTAGCTTGGTGCATTTCGGATTTGCGTTTATAGTTCTTCTTATTATTTCTTATTTTAAGTAATATTCTTATTTGATCCTAACTATAGGAGGAGACCACACATTTTTCATGATTTAGAAAAAGTATTTTCTTGCATCGACTTTAAAGTCTTTGTTTTTTGTCTTCGCCTTTTCGTTAATCCAATCGACACCAATTAGTTATGACGTTACCCTATATGACGTTGCTCACAAATGTCACAAATTTGCGTGACCGTTTATCCACTAGTACGTACCAACTATTGGATACTATTGGAGTTTTGGATTATAGAAAGACACTATTTTATATTTCTTTCGCGGGCAATTACGTACAGGGACGGACCCAAGATTTTTGAGAGGGTGTTGCACAATTTTTTTGTAATGACCAGGAGTACTAAAGTTACCCGATAAAGAATTTATTAAGTAAAATTGGATGTTGCACGAGCCCAAAAAGACACATTTTATAAAAAATTTACACTTTGTGACCAAAAATTGGGTGTGGCCCGTGCCACACCCCGCACCCATGTGGGTCCGTCCATGATTTACGTATATATTCATTAAAATTTGCATATTTGTATATTTCCTCAAAATATGCATAAATATCATTGTATATTATGTATTAAAAACTTGTATTTTGTGAAAATATACAAATATACAAATTAGTGGGTATATATGCAATTCCCACTTTCTTTTATGTAGCACCCTTCTTTTATCTAATACTCACTCGATTTCAAAATAAATATCCATCTTTATATTTAAGCCGTCTCAAAACATATAGGGTGAAAGCTAAAGACACGCAACGCGATTTTTCAGAACTACCGATGTACGCAACGAATTTTGAAAATTACCATTGTACGCAATATACTTTCAAATTTGGAACAATGTACACAATATAACCGGTAACTAACAAGTTACCAGGTCACAAACTTTCAAAAATGACAGAAATGGTCCCTGTGACTTGCGTTAACTTTCACAGGTCATCCCTTGACTTTATTTTCGGTTAAAAAAGTTTCAGTAATGGTCCTTATGGCCATTAACTTTCAGATTTAGTCCGTTTTTTCCGTTTTTGTCAGTTTTTCTTACGTTTTGTCCGTTTTTCTTACGTTTTTATCGGTTTTCATCCGTTTTTGGCCCTTTTTCTTACATTTTTGTCCGTTTTTATCCGTTTTTCCTACGTTTTGTCGTTTTCTTTCGTTTTTGCCTGTTTTCATCTGTTGTTTTTACGTTTTGCTCGTTTTTTGTACGTTTTTATCGGTTTTAATTCGTTTTTGTCCGTTTTTCTTACATTTTATCCGTTTTTCTTACGTTTTTGTTCGTTTTTGTACTATTTCAACATGTTGAAAAATTTTTCCAAAAAGAAAAAAAATTGGAATTTTTTCGCAATTTTGAAAAAATTAAATAGGAAAAAAAAATTCCGAAAAAAAATTAAAAATTTGAATAAAAAATTTCAAAAAAAAAATTTTGAATAAAAAAAATATTTTTCAAATATTTTTTTTTTAAAAATCTTAAAAAAAAATTTTGAAATTTTTTATTTTCAAAATTTTCAAATATTTTTTCTTAAAGATTTTTTTTAAAAATTTTGAAAACAAAAAATTTCAAAACTTTTTTTATATATTTTTAAAAAATTTTGAAAATAAAAAATTTCAAAATTTTATTTTAAAGATTTAAAAAAAATATATATATATTTGAATTTTTTTTTTTTTTTTTTTTTTTTTTAAATTTGAAAAATATTTTTTTTATTCAAAATTTTTTATTCAAATTTTTATTTTTTTTTCAAATTTTTTTTCGGAATTTTTTTTCCTATTTATTTTTTCAAAATTGCGAAAAAATTCCAATTTTTTTTTTCGAATATTTTTTTCCAATTTTTTTTTCTTTTTGGAAAAAATTTTCAACATGTTGAAATAGTACAAAAACGAACAAAAACGTAAGAAAAACGGACAAAATGTAAGAAAAACGGACAAAAACGAATTAAAACCGATAAAAACGTACGAAAAACGAGCAAAACGAAAAAACAACAGATGAAAAAAGGCAAAAAGGAAAGAAACAGACAAAACGTAGGAAAAACGGATAAAAACGGACAAAAATGTAAGAAAAAGGGCAAAAAACGGATGAAAACCGATAAAAACGTAAGAAAAACGGACAAAACGTAAGAAAAACTGACAAAAACGGATGAAAACGGAAAAAACGGACTAAATCTGAAAGTTAATGACCATAAGGACCATTACTGAAACTTTTTTAACCGAAAATAAAGTCAATGGATGACCTGTGAAAGTCAACGCAAGTCACAGGGACCATTTCTGTCATTTTTGAAAGTTTGTGACCTGGTAACTTGTTAGTTACCGGTCATATTGCGTACATTGTTCCAAATTTGAAAGTATATTGCGTACAATGGTAATTTTCAAAATTCGTTGCGTACATCGGTAGTTCTGAAAAATCACGTTGCGTGTCTTTAGCTTTCACCCAAACATATATATAATTTATATTTCAATCAATCAAAATCAAAATGAAAATTAGTAGTAAGGCTGCCCCCAGTAGGGGGATTCAATCCCCCTCATTTTTCCTGCCACGTCAGCTTTCTCTCTCCAGCGACTAAGGGTTTTTTTTTTTTTTTTTTTTTTTTTTTTTTACACAAAATAAAATTTCTTTAATAATTAAAACGTTACATAATAATTCAAACAAAATTAAAACATTACGAACCGGTTCCAACATAAAAAGCAGGATTGTTGTATAATTGGTCATCGAAATCAAAACCCTCAAGATTGATACGGTTAACCGGAGAATATTCTTGATAATATGAATATGAAGACGTTGATGAATCCATTGTTGGACGGTACACAGATTCGGGTGACCCATATATAGATTGGTTGCTTCGACGGGATTGGCTTTGTTGTTGTTGTTGTTGTTGTTGTTGGATGTTTTGATGCGGTGGAACAAATGGACGATTCATAAAAAATGGATTGTTAATTTGTTGTTGTGGAGCTTGTTGGGATTGATATTCGAAAGCAGGGGGCTGGAAATTGATTCTTGGTGAGACACCGGTTAACCGAAAATTCGGATCCGGTGTTAAAATATGCGGGGCGTTTGCCAAACGGGATTTTCGGCCTTTGGTTTGTGGTGTTTTCTTAGACATTTTTGATAGAGAGGATTGTGAGATTTTTGATAGAGAGGATTGTGAGATTTGTGAGTTTAGTGTGTAAATATGTTGTGTATTTATAGGGTAGTTTTAGTTGTATTTTTTTTTTATTATTATTTTTTTTAATCTCAAACGGTAATGGTTTTTTTGTTTTTTTTTTTTTTTTTTTTTTTTTTTTTTTTTTTTTTTGATTGCAACGTAAATATTAAACGGTAATGTTTTTGTCTCGATCGTGCAGGCGATTCAATTGGTAAACTTGGGAGGCGATCGACTGGCACCCACAGTAGGCCGATCGATATGAAATCGATCGCCACATAGGACTCGATCGAGTGGCGATTCTTCTATTGGGGTTAGCCTAAGAATTAAGATCCTCTCATGTTTCATTTTAAATGAGAGTGTGAGTGAAGAAAAATAAATAAATTAATCATAGTGGAATCATTATTTTATAAATTAATCATTATGGAGAAAAAAATAACTAACACGACCTCTCATGTTAAAATGAAACATTAGAGGATCTCAATCCTAGTAGTAATGTGGATAAGATTTAAGATCAAGAGCCATATAATTTATCTTCTCTATGGCGTAACACCGTAACTCTTGTTACGTTGTAAAGCTCTCGAATAAGGATTTATTTAGACGTGTTAGTTGTCACGACGTAAACAACAATATCTTGTTACAGCGTAAAGGCTTTGAAAACCAAAGTTTCATTTTATTTTTAAATCGTTTTTTTCTTCTTCTTCTTCTTTAAAAAAATAATAATAATTAGATTACTTTTTCTTCGAGTTTTATATCTATATAAATATAGAACTCATTATCATTGTAACTCATCTTGGATCACTAATATTTTTTTTGAACAGCAACTTTATTAGAAACTAGCAAGGAGCTAGAAATTACAAAGGAATCAAATATGGGTGTTGAAGCCAATTATCCCATTTAATACAATTTTTACGTCTAACAGTTAACCATAAAAAGAGCGACTAACAATATCATCGAAGATGGTATCTTTCCTAGGATGAGAATCCCCAAACAAAAGCTGATTCCTATACGTCCATATGCTCCACCAAGCCGTGTAGAAAACACCTTCCAGCACCTTTTTCAATTTAGAGGACATACGAATAGAATTTAACCAGGAAAGCCATGAACCATAAGAATCGAAAGAAATCCAAGTCAAGTCCCACCACTTACAAATAGACCGGGATATGACGATCACCAAATTACAACTGAACAGGAGATGATCCAAATCTTCAAGGCCAGCATGACAGATAGAGCAAGAGATAGGGGATACCAAAACACCACGCCGAGTCAAGTTAATACGAGTAGGAAGACTATTAAGCGAGACCTTCCAAGCAAAAATATTGAGCTTAATCGGAATGAACTTAACCCACCTAGTGGGAGAATCAACTTTAGGCAGAAATTTATCATCAAGCAGCATTCGGGCATCTTTGACTTGAAACGAACCTGTTCCATTAAGATCCCAGACCCAATGGTCATTAGCATGAGAAAGAACCACAATATCTAGAAGATCAAGCAGCTGTGAGAGTTGTTCGGATTCAATGCCACTTCTAACTTCGCGACGATAAGAAGACACAGAATCGTCACTCAATTTGGCTGCTACCGTACAATCCTTGTTATTCTCGAGAGCATAAAGACGAGGAAACTTCGTGCATAGACGAGAATCCCCAAGCCACAAGTCCTTCTAGAAATTAGTATTACACCCATTACCTACACGAATCTTGCAATGAGAAAAAAAATCCACTCCTTGAGATTTAAGAAGGTATAGTTCTTTGATGATAGAACTCCAAAGTGAGGGATAAGAAGCCACTAATGATTGAGTATTGGAGCCGTGAGCAACTTGAATGAAACGAGACCAAAGGGAGTTGTCCCGAGATAAGAATCTCCACAACCATTTAACAAGAAGCCCTCTATTTAAAGCATAAAAACTAGAAACTCCTAACCCGCCATTACGTTTGGATGCAAGCACTTTGGTCCATTTAATCCAAGCAATCTTCCTTTCGCCTTCTTGGATACCATTGAAAAAATTCCTACGTAGAGATTCCATTGAGTTTAAAACAGACTTAGGAACTTTGTAGAGAGACATGTTGTAAATGGGTGTGGATCCAAGCACGGACTTAAGAAGTGTAAGACGGCCTCCTATGGACAGCGTTTTAAGCAATCTGAAAGTCTTTTTGGATCGCTAATATAATTGTATTTTTGGGTTTTATCTTATTATTAGAGTTTTATTACCTGAAAGTCTATCCTCGTTTATCAACCGTTGGATTAAGGTTAACAAAAATTGCTTCTGCGATTTGCGTCAAGTGGGTAAGGATGATATTTAATTGATGGATAGTGACTTAATGAATTTCCAAAACCTTTTGTGCGGTTTGTAGGTAAACATTTATTCTTATACATAATGCTATCATTATTACAAAAATAATTACAAAAATCATTATTACATAATGCGAATGTTTACTTTCCAAATTATATGTTCACTTTAAAATTTACGGTCACTACTATACGCATTAATAGTGTAACACCCTAGGCAAATCCCACATCGGCTGTGGCCTGGAGGGATGCTGAGCTCATAAGATAACATTCGCATTACAATGACACAACGCGTTTTGTGGTCTACTGCGAGTGGAGTTCTTAGGAACTGGCAGTTAAGCGTGCTCATATGAGAGTAGTACTAGCTTGGGTGACTTGTCGGGAAATCTTCACATTAGGCCACAAAAACAAAGCCTTGAGCCTGTGGGCAAAGCGGACAATATTGTGGTATGATTAGGCGGGGTGTTACAAGTGGTATCAGAGCCACACCTGAGTCGTTCGGGATGGTGGGGCAAACCTCATCGAGGACGATGAGTCCTTAAGGGGGTGATTGTAACACCCTAGGCAAATCCCACATCGGCTGTGGCCTGGAGAGATGCTGGGCTCATAAGATAACATTCGCCTTACAATGACACAACGCATTTGGTGGTCTACTGCGGGTGGAGTTCTTAGGAACTGACAGTTAAGCGTGCTCATATGAGAGTAGTACTGGCTTGAGTGACCTGCCGGGAAGTCTTTACATTAGGCCACAAAAACAAAGCCGTGAGCCTGCGGGCAAAGCGAACAATATTGTGGTCTGAGTAGGCGGGGTGTTACAAATAGGATATCAGATATCTTGTTATCTTGTTATTTAAGTTGAATAAATATTTTAAAAGATTTGCTAAACAATGTTCATTGGGTAATGCTTAAAACAACAATTAATATGAATATAAAAGAAAATTTAAACTTTGTTAAATAAAAAATGACATATAATTAAGTTAATTTTTATGTTCATTTATTGTACATTAATTGCATAACTACTTTAAATATGAAAAAAAATGTGGCTTAAGCAATGTCCACTATGCAGTGTTTAGCAAAACCCATATTTTCAATCATCATTATTGAAACAAACCAAAATAACAATGTGAGCATATGATCTAAATCTATGAAGCAAAAGTTTGGTTTCGTACGTATAAAGGTTAGCAAACTTTGTCAAAAGTCTTCAAAAATTCGTTTACCAATAAAAAATAGGAAGAGGCCACCAAACTCTAAATTGATGTTATTTTACATTAATTTTCATGTATAAACTATCCACTTTACACTTTGATTTATAAAATTTAAATTTTAATAAAAATTTGGGTTAATGTCATAAAATATGGAGCAATTTTATGTCTCTATTATTAAATTTAAAAATTTCATATATAACCAAACATGCTTTAAAAACATTATATATTATGCATTCAATACTTACACTTTAGTTATATATATGAAATTAATCACAAAAGTATGGTAATATATGAAATTAATCCTAAAATATAAACATACTTTTTGTAAACTTTTATTTTGATTACTAAACTTTTTTTTTGTTCCACTTAGGTTATTATACCTATTGAGCTGATTCATAATGATTGTTATTTTTCCGAATTTTCATCCGGTGACTTATATAACCGCTCAAAATGTATAACTTAACATTCCATAAGTATACTCAAATATTGACATTTTGAACCAATCTATACTACATAAAAAGGAAAAATGGTCAACAAGTCAAGAATTAGAAAAATGAAAAGTGGAAAAGTGAAACATGTGAAAGTAACTTTGGAAAGTATACATTTATTTGAAATGTATACTTTGGAAAGTAAACATTTCTTTTCATATTTTATGGAAAACTTTTATCTATTTGATGAATGATAAAATACCCTTAAAAAACAACAAGAAAAATCATTCAAAATTGTTTACTATAATCATTTGGAGCTTTTTCCATCATAACATTTTCACATATTGATTTTACCTTTTTTTAATCATCATAAAGTTTGGCAAACATAACATATTTTAGATAATACTTAGCTCCTGCAGATTCCGAAAATAAAAATATCATAAGTAGCGCATAACATCAAATTACCGTAAAGAATGCATCCTTCCTAAAAGAAAATAAAGGAATCCTATCAATTATCTACACAAAGTAAAAATATACTCATGAGATATATCAGCATTTTTGTTTTAGAAGATACGTTATAGATCAAAATTGGGCCCAATGTAGAATTTTTCGTTATTGTTTTTAAGTTGTAACATGTGCGTATCATTTATTAGGAAAATATATATGTTTATAAATACCTAGAATATATATATATGCCTATAAATACCCAATACAATGTTACAACCTTTAAGGCTTCCATTATGAATTCGCATGAAGAAACTGTTCTACAAAATCAAGATGTCAACATGCTTTGTTATGAATTTGCAACAAATCTCATGGTATATCAACTTTGTTATTAATTCTGTTTACGTCTTTGGTTTAGGGATGTATTGATTTATTTAACAAGTGAAAAATTAAATCATAGTCTAAAAGATTGATGACTTTTGACGTCATCAAATGATGGTTTATGTAAAACACCATAATTTTCGTAATTTTCACATGTAGTTTCTCATGATTTTGATGAATAGTTCAACCTTTTTTTTACCCATCAGATGCATGACAAGTATTTAGAGTTTAAAAAATTTTGAATTCCAGATCGTTGTATCAAGGAAAAAATAAAATGAAAAAATACCTACAAAGGTGTTCGAGTACAGTAAAAAGCATCTTTTCCAGATGCAAAAGTGACTAGACCCATATATATCATATAAGATTATTACAATAAAATGTATTCACTTCTTAACACAAAAAATGACTAAACCCATATATACTTGAAAGATTAATGCATTCTCTTTCTAAAATGCAAAAATGACTCAAATATATCATATTCACATGAATGCTAATCTCTAAGAGATTAATGCTTTCTCTTCCTAAAATACAACATTGACTCCAATATATCATATTCACATGAATGCTAATCTCTGAAATTATACGATATAAAAGTGAAAGGTTGAGACATCAAGACAAAATATAAATGTTTGTATTCATATTTTTTGTTTATGTGCACCAACTATTTATGTACTACAGCTCTCTAGGGACAAAAAAAATGGTGTTAATAGCTCATTCCAACAAAAAATGACGTTATTATTATTTTAATATTAATTGATTAATGCAACTTACACATATGCTATCAAAAAGACAATCTTAAATACAAAACAACGCTATCGATAAAACAATATAATCATTCAAAATGGATTCTTTAATGCTTAAAATACTGAAATTGAAACAAACTTAATCACCGCTAAAATTTTGTCGAAACTAGACACCGTTGCCGGTAGGCGCGAGTAATCGTCTAGTTTATTAAACAAAGTAAAAATAAGTAAGTACAATAAGTGGAGATTCTCTCATTTTTCATAACACGTGACCAAAAATAGCTCAAGATTTGTATAACTTTCGTTATGTTAGAGATCTTGACGAGTTCTACCGATCATTCGTAAAAAAGTCGAGAAAATAATAACCATTATGACTTACACATGTAAGTATGATAACTAAAATGAATACTAAAATAATCATAATAATAATAATAATAATAATAATAATAATAATAATAATAATAATAATAATAATAATTACCAAAATAAACAAACGTTCCTAATTTTGTGACATTAACCGTAGAAATTTATAAAAATTCCAAAGACTTTTTGCAAACCTTGGTAACGTGTCTCTCTTTGTGTGTGTAGAATACATAGTAGCTAGACAATTCCAAAACTAATTCGTGTTATTTAATAGGGCAACAAGTATTGGGAAGTTTCCGCATGCATTAAAATTTTTAAGACCAATTGACTTTTGACTTAACGTGCTACCAATACCGGTTTCTATAAGAACTTTGAACCCTTAAGGGTTTCAACTTCAAAAGTTTAAGCAACTTAAACCTTCAAACCAACAATTACCTAGCAATCAACAATGGTGGCTGCATCACATGCCTTAGACCTCAATCTTAACCTCTTCCACATAACTGATGATGATACACCAGTAAGTTCCTAAATATATGTTGACCTAATGCATATGTTAGCATTTTACTTAGATTTTTTTTTTGGTAAACTTCTAACTTGTTTTTTTTAAGTGCTTAATCTTAACTTGTCAACTTGTTGTGGTTAAGGTTGTGGACGTTCATTCCAGTTCTGATGAGGAGGACAGCGAATGCTCGTTTGCAAAAGAGGTATATATGTTGTAAACAAAATATATGCATTCGAAATTTCTAGTACATGAATTTTGAGTGTTTATGCTGGCTTCATGCAGTAAGTATACTAAGGTATTGTGTATGTATTTAGCAGGACAATGATCATATGGTTGGGGATTTAAGTCGGATAAGTAAAGAAAACAAGAAGCTAAAGGAAACGCTTACAATTTTATGGGACAATTATACCACTCTCCAAACTCAAGTGAAGAAAATAATGCAAGACAAAGAAGTATCCGAGTCGAGCCCAAAGAAACGAAAATTTGATGAAACGGTTCAACAAAGCTTGTGGAAAAGGCTGAATGAAGAAATACCAAAGTCCGGTATTCAAAGAGTTTACGTACCAACAGATCCGTCCGATAAAAGCTTGGTAATTTTTCAGTCTTTTTCGAAATAAAAACTATCAATGTTCATGCACTATTTCAGGTGACTATTGAAGCAAGATGTGAATATAATTAAAAAGGTTGTTTTTGTTATAGATAGTGAAGGATGGATATGAATGGAGAAAATATGGGCAAAAGGTTACAAGAGATAACCCATCTCCTAGGGCTTACTATAAGTGCTCTTTCGCTCCAACCTGCTCAGTCAAAAAGAAGGTAGTCATGACGGCCTACTTATAAATTTAATCATGATTTGATTATTTGAATACTAGAAAGGGTAAAGCTATGAAAGTTTGTGAAACACACTATGTTGTTTTTCAGGTTCAAAGAAGTGTCGATGATGCAGGTATTGTAGTTGTAACCTATGAAGGAGAGCATAACCACAAAAGCAGGAAGGAAGAGGTAACATATGCTCTAGCTAATGAATGTGATATTTCGACTAGTGAAAGAAGGTTCGACTCTCCTAAGGTTATGCCAATTTGTGACGAGGTTTTGGTTGAACAAATGGCTACTTATTTAATCAAAGACTCTAAATTTACGGAAGAACTTGCTGCTGCAATGTATTCCAAGACTTTAGAAGCTAGCAATTTTTTATTCAAAGTATGTTAATGTATTAGCACTGATTCTTCCTTATGGTTCATAAAGAAATAAAATTTTAAGTGTATTTAGTGGTAAACCTTGGTAGCAACTCGATCAAAGGAGTGGTAGTTGCATTTTTGCTTTCGTTTTTGTTAGGGGAAATAATTCAGTGTTACACGTCCTACCTCCGTCCCAAAATTTAAGTCTATTTTGACTTTTAAATTCAACTTTTATCTTAAATATTTTTATTTGTATTATATAATACTTGATTCAAAATATATGAATGAATTATGTTTTAAATTTATTTTCATTGGTATAATTTTCATTAATTATTATATAATACAAACACAAATATATAAAGTAAAAGTTTGATTTGAAAAATCAAAACGAACTTATATATTTTGAAACGGATCGAGTATAACACAAAATCAGGCCACATGCCTAACACCTTTTATAAGTAAGAGCTCCACGTTTGATAACTTGGTAAAAAAAAAAGTGTCGTCACATCAGCTTTATCATTTCAACATTAACACCTAAAGCCTCTTTTTATCATAAAACGATATTTTGAGACCCGCTTTTCTGTAAAAAAATATATTCAAATTACGAATTAACCCCTAAACTAATATTCATTAATTAAACAATCTGATATTTCATTAATAAATTTAAAAATTACAATACGAAATAAATAAAAAAAATTACGACATAAAAAAAATTACGAAAAAAAACTTCGAAATAAAAAAAAAAACTACGACATAAAAGAAACTACGAAAAAGTTACGAAATAAAAATACAATACTTGAAATAAAATAAAACTACTCGGAGCGGCGTTTCAAATTATTTTTTTTTTTTATGATTTTATGCTTTTCCATTTTGATCCAATATGCAGTGTCCTCGTCCATCTCCTTCGTGTTAATACCGAGAATTTTCATTTATTCCAAACTTATAATCGTACAGTCTTTCTCTTTAGCGACCCTCATACGCCGATTTGGCCGCTTCTCGTTTAGCATTAAGTTTGCTTGTCATATGCTCTTCGAATTGGCTTGACGAGTTACTTCCCCCGGTACTCGTCGTGGTCTCGAATTTGGATTTTTTCGTTGCACTTTGTTTACCGGCCGGACGTGGTCTTGCATCTTCACCGAATAGCGCCTCGTTGCCTTCCCCGGTTAAGGCACGCCCCCTTTTTGCATGAGTTTTCATAATTTTCCACGCATCCTCTTAGCTAAATGAGGCTCCTCTATGTTCCTCACGGTAAATCGTTCTAGTTCATTTCATGATATCCAACTCATTTTCTTCACTTTTTCCCAAACATTGTGCACGTTTGAAAGCCGCGTTGAACTTTTGGCAATTCCCGTTTAACGTATGCCACTTGCTTGTCAACATATCCTTGTTACGTAGTTGATTTTTTTTTATTGAACTCGTTCATAACTCGATACCAAAACGTGTCGCCCTTTTATGAAATTCAGACAATTTCATCCTCGGAAACGATAACGTAACACAATGCAAGTAGTGTTTCCTCATTCGGTTGCCGACGTAATGTAGTCCCGGTCACCGGGATTTCTTTCGGAATAGGGTTCTTTTTTTTTTTTTTTTTTTTTTTTTTTTTTTATTTTTATTTTTTCATCTGTTTCCTCGACTTTTGGGGAGACGTATGTGGTTGGGATTCTTCTTGTGTTTCGAATTTGTGTGTGAGGATTGGGTTTGCGATTGTTCTCGTATTGTAGATTTTGAAAATTGGTATTTAGCATTGCATTGTGTTGTTGCCACAAAAGAAAGGCTTGTTGTTGTTGGTAAAGTTGCTCCAGAGTCATGCCGAGTGGGTTAGGGAAAGGGGTTTAAGAAGACCCCGCATTTGGGTTTGACGAAAAATACCCCGTGTTCGGGTTAGTAACACCGAGGAGGTTCAAGAATCTCCCGTTAGGAAATCCTGACATTTTTTTTAGAATAAAAGTATATAGAAATGTTGTGTTGAGTTGTGGAAGTGTGTGTAAAATATATATGAAAAAGCGGTATTTATATAGAAGTGTTTAGGATTTTTAAAAGAGAAAAGTACAAAACTAAGCCAAAATCTTTTTTGAAGTCCCCTTTGTGGTCACTTTTTAACTCAATGTCCAAAATGGTCATGCGCAACCACTCGACTCTGCAGCTCCACCCAAAATTCGCCACGTGTCCAAAGGAAAGTACACTTTTTTACTTTTTATTCTAACAAAATAACCACAAATATTGCGCAACCGACGGCTACTCAACCTCCTTTTACTCGACTTACATTTATCCACGTGCAAATTTACCTCGGGAAAGTAAAAAGTACAAAAAGTACAAATAAAAAAAAGGTACAAAACGATTTTATACGATGGTACTAGATTTTTCTTTTCCAATGTACATGGAAACCCGCTTTTTTGCAAAAACTATCGGATCATACACAAATAATCATCGATACATGATCTTCAATCCAAATATGATTATCATTCTCAAACATAAACACAAACACAAAAAACATATATTGTCACTGATTGAGATGATTGAGTAGATTGGATTTTTGTTTATGTCCAATGGATTCACCCTTTCATCGCGTTGATGTAAGTATCATTTTTAGATGTAATAAATGTTTAATCCTGTAGTTAGGTTTGGGATTGTTACAGATCAGATTGCACGTTAATAATCAAGTCTTTTGGGTATATTAATTTTGGTGGAAAAAGTTGGTCAATTGGAAAACCAAATCTGTTTTGTAGCTTTTAGATGCAATAAATTTTTAATCCTTTTGTTAGTATCATGTATTTGTTGTTCCAGTAACACAATATACCCATTAAGACTCAATAATCTTGTAGTTAGTATCATGTATGTTAATACAAATAAGCCGTGAAAACGTTTATTTATATTTTACGATCTTCTAATGTTTTGTCGATAACAAATATAAAATCATTTTAACGAAACTAATAGAGTACGTAAATAGTTTGAGTTAATAGTTTTCTAACACACTTACGCTTTCACATAAAACACTAAAACAAGTATAAGTGATTTTATGATTTAGATACATATGTACAACAACTAGTGTTTACATATTGGGTTAAACATATACTTAAACTAAGTATACTAAAATGGGTAAAAACTAAGTATATGCTAAATTGGGTAAATACAAGTATATACTAAATGGGTAAATACTAGCAAATGGTTTTGACTCATAACCCATGGTTTTACATATACCACTTAACCAAGTTCATTGTATCCTTAAGATACATTGTATCTAGAAAGAAAACCATGGATTAACCCATAACCCATGACCCATGACCCATAACCAAAAATACCCATGGGCAAAGAGGAGCGGACCACGGATCCCTAGCTTTGTGCTAGCCGGATCCCTTGTGGTAGGGATCCGTGGGATCCGGGGAAACAGAAGAGAATTTCCTCTATAAATAGAGAGCCATTTCTTCCTCTCTATGTGTGCTTTTTACATATACTTACCCAAAGTATTCTAACCCTCTAACCTCAGATCTAAGTGATCTATGTAGTTTGTCTTTTGCTTTTGTGTGATATACTAGGTTCCTCTTAAAGGAAAGATCACCACCTCTTGAAGATGTGCAAGCTCAAAGTCCATGAGTTGCCATGCTTCGTCATCATCAAGACTACTAAGGTTATCTTGTTGATAGTTCTTTCTTTCTCCATAGATGTTGGGTTGAAGGCATTAGTGAAGAATGCCGTAAGTGTCAAGATGAAAGCATTAGTGAAAGGTGCTCATCATCCATATCAAAGCATTAGCGAAAGATGCTAAAGGTGTCAAGACCAAGGCATTAGTGAAGGGTGCCAAGCGTTGTGTCAAAGGCATTAGTGAAGGATGCCAAAGAATCAAATTAAGTAGCATTTGGGAAGAATGCCTAGGTCGTATAATCGATGAGGTGCATCGTTATACATATATGTATTTGTTTATATACAAGTATGGTGATATCCTTGATGGTGTTGTAACAAGGAGTAGATCTCCTTGAGATTAGGTGTTGTGTCGTGAAGGTATAGTTCACCTAAGGTGTGAAAGAACTAGGTGCTTAGCCTAGTACCTAATAAAGGGTAGGCGACGTTGTGAAGGATTAGTTCTCCTAAGGTGTGAAAGAACTCGGTGGTTAGCCTAGCACCGTATAAAGGGTAGGCGACGTTGTGTTAGGTGTGGTTCGCCTTGGTGTGAAAGAACTCGGTATTTAGCTTTGTACCGGAAAAAGGATAAGCGACGTTGTGAAGGCTTCTCCGCCATAAGGAGTTGGTGTAGTGTTTACAAACTCTCGAGTAGGTGACTCGGGGAGTGGAGTAGGGCAAGGAAGGTGTCCTTGTAGCCGAACCACTATAAATACTTGTGTCGTGGTGATGTGCTTCTTACTCTTTATCTTTCATTACACGTTTATATATCTATCTATCAACGTCCAACATAAACAATCAAATAGATTGACATAAGTCGATCTAAATATTTAAAAGGAAGTTTAAAATTGGTAAAACTATTCAACCCCCCCTTCTAGTTTTCCACAATTGGCATCAGAGCTTCGTTACCAAGTTTCTTAAAGTATACTGTACTTTAAAGACTCAATACGATCCGTGTATATTTGAAAACTACAAAGAAGGATTATCTTCATCATATTTTAAATCACTATATTGTTTATTGTTGGACAATGATAGAATGCTCTAACTTTTTTTTAAGCATTATCCATACTTGAGTTTGGAGCTACCAAGGAGAGCATAAAGAACTTATCTAAACATTTCCTTTCGCAAAAAGAATATTTAGCCAATGTATGATTACTAATCACTTGCTCTTAATTTTATTATTGAAATCATAAGTTGCATGATTGATTAGTAATTATTCTAATAGTTTTCTATATTAAAGTCATTATCAAAAATAGTATTCTTCGACTTATTTGTAGAAACTACACTATGATTTTGTAATAATGACATTTTGGTTATTTGATAACCATTATCATTATTCATTACAAAGAATTTATTGACACTTCATCTATGTCTATAAATTTTCATGTGAAATTTCTTATGTTATAATAAAATAGGATTTTATTATAATGTTTGAAAAGGTTCCCAAGAATTATGACTAATTCTTAAAAAGGGAACCTCGTCTAATAGGAATAGTACTGAATCTTCAAAAACCTCAAATCACAAGTTTTAGAACCTTAAACACCAAAACATTAGGTTGTTTAGAAATTCCCAAACCTTAGTTATCAAGGAATGTTTGAGCTGATTTTTGCTGTTATGACGGATCCCTCGGTTTACACTAGCCGGATCCCAAATGAGAGGGATCCGCGGGATCCGTGCAACAAAAGACAGTATATGATCAAGAATGATCACTGTGGATGTTCCACAATAATACTCACCTCAAAGACTCACGAACAAAAACCCAGGTACTGTTCATAGGAGCAAATTGATCATTCTTCTCAAGTCTAACAATCACTTGTGTAAGTATAATCTTCACTACATTGTTATTTTAATTCCTTGATTCTTAGAATTACAATTTCTTCATCTTTAAGAGTTGGGTTCAAATGGGTTTATTATAATTTGTCACCACATTGTTTTCTAAGATAATCTAAATCAAAGAATTAACATTGTTAATACAAATTAAACACATTTCTTGAACTCAACAAAGATGATGAGAGAAAAATTGTGATCAAACCCTCTAGGCTACTATTCATCATTAACACCACATTGGGTTGTATTGTTTAGGAATATCATGCCTAGCAACAAGCAACAAGATTATCAAGACACCGCCCACTACATACCCATGTATCATAGGAAAAATGGCTTAAGCCCGGATGATAGAAAAGCCTTTAAGTTGCTCGAAAGGAGACTCTTTCATGAAGGTAGAGTTGTTGATCCATCATTTCTTGCAAATACTGACATAAGGGAAGTTTTTGCAACTATTGGGTTTGATTGTTTATTGGATATAAACGAACAAATTTGCCCGGTCTTTGTGCTTGAGTTCTACAAGACTATGGGTATAATTAGAAATGATGATGGGTCCATCTCAATTGAATTCACCACAAATGGACATGAGTACACTCTTTCACTTGAGGAGTTTGGTAGAATAATAGGGGTTCCATCCGATGGTGTTTGCATGTATTCAAATGAATGGTCGTTGCAGGAGCTACACTCTATGGTTGATCATCACGACATTTATCACACAATAATCCCGGAAGAAACCACCGTAAGGGACACCGTGTTTATGCCAAGAGCATCCCCTTCAAGGGTGACTAGAAAGTCGAAAGTGATCTATAGGGATCCTTTTCAAATGGAGCTTTCGGAGATGTTTGCATTATATAGAAAATGGGAAGATGTGATAAGGGAGAATGTGGTGTGTCTAGTAGGAAACAAGGATCACCCTAACGCATGTCTAAGCTTCATGATCTATTGTCTTGTGACCGAGACCCGCTTCAACATTGCCTACTACATGATCAAGAGAATGGCAAGTGTAAGAAGCATGGACAAGATGGTGCTTCCATATGCAATGCTTCTAACCCGTCTTGCAAAATTCATCTTTGCATTAGACCCTTCTCCACAATCCTTGGATCATAGCTTCTGCAATAAGGTTATGGTACCATTAACCGAGGGTAGAACAACAAGGTTTATGGTGGAAGGCAAGAGGCCACACCCACCCACGGATTCCTCGGACGAAAGGGAAAGGCAAGGAGAAGGTGGAGGTGAAGGGAGTAGTAGCAACCCACTTGAAAATATCGATCTTGACCCCTTGGACTACATTAACCAATTACCAAACATCCCTAATGAATCACCCGAATGGCAACAAACCAAGGGAATCTTTAAATGCTTCGTCAATTTCTTGAGGAAGAAGAAGTGAAGATAGTTCGATAAAGAGTGGAGGACGGGTGAAGAAGTGAAGGAGGAAAAGAAAGGTAAGACCTTAGGAATCTAGTGTATGATAAACAATCTCAAACAATGGTTTGTAAACACTTTAAACTATACTTGTAGTATGTAGGTATTGCCATACCTTGGCACTAAACATCCTAACTTGTGTGTTTGGTAAATGAGATTTTACGACCTCTTGGAGTGGTCGTCGTCACTCATTTTAGGAATTTTAGTTCTTCCTACTTTGTTATTAATTATATTAGTTGTGTTCTTGCATTTAGTCCCCATAGAAACAACTAGGAGAAGCATTTACTAAGAAGTGCAAAATTGCACATTTGCTGAAAGCCTTCTGATCTGCAGTAGGCAGATCCCAGCATTTATACTAGACGGATCCCTCCCTGAAGGGAACCGTGGGATCCGTGGTATCTGATATACAATACAGATTTAGATACTTCAAAATAATCTACTAGATCATCTCAAACAAGTCAAACACAAGATACTAGAGCCAACTAAGTCTTTCTCTTATAGTTGAAAACTTCACTCTCATCCATGGCTTATCTAGGATACATCTTTGAAATATCCTTGATTTTTCAACTAGTCAAAACCCACCATATTTCCGCTCCAACACTCACACATTATCCATCACGATTGATAACACTTAGTTAGCTATATCTTTCAATTTTAGCAAATTGATCTCAATCATTTTTTTAAATCAAAATTAGGGTAAAAAATTAGATTTTCATTTCTTCTTATTTTTAAGGATTTTAGTAAAAACCTATTAGGACATCATCTGACTTCTAAGACTTGTTATCACCATTTCTCCTCATCAAATTAAATGGAATCATTGTCAAACATATATTTAGATTACCCAAGGTCAAATTTTCTTGGCCAAAACCATCATTAAGCACCATTACTTGTTTTGGTTAAGAATTTGAGATATCCAACAGCTAAAGACTTCAAAATTAAGTAAAACCCTCGAAATCCATTAATAACAAACCTTACAAAAGCATAATAACTTCACCTAGACCTTGTCTGATAGCCGGATCCCTGGTCTTTAACCAGGCGGATCCCTACTGAGAGGGATCCGCGGGATCCGTAGATGCAGAGAGCATAAACCAGCTCCTATATTCAAACTCATGTCACCTTTTGGTTCTCTAACCACTCTTAGCATACATTAATTATTCTCCTAGAGCTGATCAAAACCTCAAGAGCATGCTTAGTCTTCTAAGTGGTCAAGAATTTAATTCCCAAATTCAAATTACTCTTTATAAACCAAACAATCTTAGGTTTATGGCACCATCCTCAATTACCTCTCAAAAATCAGAAATTAGAAGCTCACACAAGCACCTTCATCACCATGACTAAAGCTCTTAGCAACAACTCCTCAAACATAGGATCATCCAAAAGAAAGGGCCAAATGATCCATGAAATTTCATCCACCGAAACATCTCCCATTAGAGATAATGACTCTAGAATCCCACCTCATCAAACCCATCCAACAAAAGCTAAGAGAACCGCAAGGATTAGCATCAAATCTTTCCAACTAGAAAAGGGATCATCTAGTTCCAAACCAAACATGGATAGTTCTAGCAAGCCATCAAAACCTTCATTCATTGAGAATGGACTACACTCATTGAATGAGCCTCTTCCGCATCCAAACATATATTCATTGTTCCATTCATCACCAAGAACCTCCCATTCACCAACCTTTTCATTGAATCGGGAACCACCTACAACACCAACTAGCCCATCATGGGAGACAAGGAACAACCTTGATCATATGGAAGAAGTTCCATTACCACCCTCATTTTTAGAACCTCTCCTTACTTCTCAAAATGAATACCCTCAAACACACATTGAGCCCCCTCAAAACATCCTTTTTCCTTCGGGGCCAAACCAAGACAATATTTGCCCAAATTGTCTAAAAACTCAAGGACTTGTTCAAGAAGTACGAAATGAGATACATTTCATGTTCAATCATCTTCTTGCAAAGTTGGATCAACTCAACAAGTCCACCCATCCCTATACTTAAGCACATTGTCACATTCTAAATCCCGAAATGAGATTAGCATTAGTAGTACTTATATGGCTAAAGTTCATTCTCTTAGTTTTTAGAGATTTGGTTGTGTATCTCTTGTTTTATTGAATGGATACTTATATGCTATGATTATTATGTGTGTTGTGCTTGCTATATTGTACATATATCTTATTCCCTCAAATAGTATTCCTTGACATTTCTTCACTGCTGAAGAAACTGTAACAGATAGCCGGATCCCTTCCAGATAACTAGACGGATCCCTCCTTGAAGGGAACCGTGGGATCCGTGGTACAGAAGCATAAATTTCTACTAACTTGAGTCTCTTTTGCAGGAAATTATGCACTATACTCTTGTTTTTCTAACCTTTGTTTTGTAGTTATTCAAAATACACATGAAGATATTGACACCATAAAGCTAGGGGGAGCTTTGTGTCAAACGACATTGCAAAATAATTTGCAAACTTAATCCAATTTTGGGTTACACTTCATGACACCCCATTGCAACATTGCAATATTCAAGGGGGAGCACGTTCTCGTCACTTAGACGAACCATTTGCAAACCTAATTGCAAACACAATTAGTTTATTTTACGTTATGTCCTTGACGCCCTTTCAAAGGGATGGACTCGTCAAGGGGGAGTTAAGACGAGTACCATTCCCGTCACTTGCTTTCTTTACATTTTTACATTTTTTTTCTCTTATAAAAATTGTGTTAGTTTCTTTTAACACTTTTTGTTTCGACAAAATGGGGGAGAAGAAAGTAAAAACTACAAATTCAAACTTTTACTAATTTTAGATTTTTCCTTAAAATAATTTTATGTTTTGTCATCAACAAAAAGGGGGAGATTGTTAATACAAATAAGCCGTGAAAACGTTTATTTACATTTTACGATCTTCTAATGTTTTGTCGATAACAAATATAAAATCATTTTAACGAAACTAATAGAGTACGTAAATAGTTTGAGTTAATAGTTTTCTAACACACTTACGCTTTCACATAAAACACTAAAACAAGTATAAGTGATTTTATGATTTAGATACATATGTACAACAACTAGTGTTTACATATTGGGTTAAACATACACTTAAACTAAGTATACTAAAATGGGTAAAAACTAAGTATATGCTAAATTGGGTAAATACAAGTATATACTAAATGGGTAAATACTAGCAAATGGTTTTGACTCATAACCCATGGTTTTACATATACCACTTAACCAAGTCCATTGCATCGTTAAGATACATTGTATCTAGAAAGAAAACCATGGATCAACCCATAACCCATGACCCATGACCCATAACCAAAAATACCCATGGGCAAAGAGGAGCGGACCACGGATCCCTAGCTTTGTGCTAGCCGGATCCCTTGTGGTAGGGATCCGTGGGATCCGGGGAAACAGAAGAGAATTTCCTCTATAAACAGAGAGCCATTTCTTCCTCTCTATGTGTGATTTTTACATATACTTCCCCAAAGTATTCTAACCCTCTAACCTCAGATCTAAGTGATCTATGTAGTTTGTCTTTTGCTTTTGTGTGATATACTAGGTTCCTCTTAAAGGAAAGATCACCACCTCTTGAAGACGTGCAAGCTTAAAGTCCATGAGTTGCCATGCTTCGTCATCATCAAGACTACTAAGGTTATCTTGTTGATAGTTCTTTCTTTCTCCATAGATGTTGGGTTGAAGGCATTAGTGAAGAATGCCGAAAGTGTCAAGATGAAAGCATTAGTGAAAGGTGCTCATCATCCGTATCAAAGCATTAGTGGAAGATGCTAAAGGTGTCAAGACGAAGGCATTAGTGAAGGGTGCCAAGCGTTGTGTCAAAGGCATTAGTGAAGGATGCCAAAGAATCAAATCAAGTAGCATTTGGGAAGAATGCCTAGGTCGTATAATCGATGAGGTGCATCGTTATACATATATGTATTTGTTTATATACAAGGATGGTGATATCCTTGATGGTGTTGTAACAAGGAGTAGATCTCCTTGAGATTAGGTGTTGTGTCGTGAAGGTATAGTTCACCTAAGGTGTGAAAGAACTAGGTGCTTAGCCTAGTACCTAATAAAGGGTAGGCGACGTTGTGAAGGATTAGTTATCCTAAGGTGTGAAAGAACTCGGTGGTTAGCCTAGCACCGTATAAAGGGTAGGTGACGTTGTGTTAGGTGTGGTTCGCCTTGGTGTGAAAGAACTCGGTATTTAGCTTTGTACCGGAAAAAGGATAAGCGACGTTGTGAAGGCTTCTCCGCCATAAGGAGTTGGTGTAGTGTTTATAAACTCTCGAGTAGGTGACTCGGGGAGTGGAGTAGGGCAAGGAAGGTGTCCTTGTAGCCGAACCACTATAAATACTTGTGTCGTGGTGATGTGCTTCTTACTCTTTATCTTTCATTACACGTTTATATATCTATCTATCAACGTCCAACATAAACAATCAAATAGATTGACATAAGTTGATCTAAATATTTAAAAGGAAGTTTTAAATTGGTAAAACTATTCAACCCCCCTTCTAGTTTTCCACAATGTATAAATTAGTTTTATTTTCAATATTTTGTTTTTGTTAACCTAGGTTTATGATTCGAAGGTTAGTTTGAGAACTAAGCTACACATTCTAAAAACAATAGCAAAGAAGTTGGCAGCTAAAGAGGAAAGGTATAACAAGTTTAAAAGGAGTGTTTTTGGTCCGTGGTTAGATATTAGGACGGAGGACCATGATAATCATGTCCTGAACTTTTTGCTTCAACACTAAAGGATTATCAAAGACGCTAGTACTGATATGCCTTTTTTTCGATATTGGTCACAATACATTATAGTTTGGTAGGAGGGAATTTTGTTTGTTAACTGGTTTCAAATTTGGAAATCCATCGTTAAAGCATTTGAGTAACAGTGTTTCAAATTTCCATAACCGTGTATTTCCTACTCTACCTAGAATAAAGGGTGACGATCTTAAAGAACTTCTTGAAATGAATAATGATTTTAAAAAGCTATCTCATGATGATTCAGTCCGTGTTTGTCTTTTGCTGGCTTTAGAGTATGTATTCATGGGTAACGAGCTTATGCGCGTTATACCAGATGAGATTTTGGCTTTAGTGGATGATTTTTCTGATTTTGATGCTTTCCCGTGGGGACAATATATTTGGCACGAGCTTCACCTTAGGGTTGATTCAAGACACCGTAAGGATATTTTGAAAAAAATTGCAACACACGGGAAAAAATACAAGCCTCAATATTCTTTGAACATCTTTGTTTTCGTCTTTAAGGTTTGCAAGCTTTCTCATTTATTGCTTGTCTCATGTATTGCTTGTCTCATTTATGTCATTGCAGTGTAGATTGTGTAGGCGGTCTACCCTACCCATACCATAAATGTTGACCCAACCCACCCTTTAGTATCTAAATGCTATGTTTGAATCCCCAAATCTACTTTTGAGTGTGGTTTTAATCAACTTTTGAGTGCAACTGCATTGTTATCAGAATATGTGGTCATATGGAATAGAATACCTAATTTATTGTGACGTTTATATCAATCTAATAACATAATGCAGTGACGTAATTTTGACTGACTTTTGAAGTAGATAGATTTGAGATGTTTTCTCATCTGAAAGTGTTAGATTAGAAACCGATGCTTGACTAATAGTTGCTGAAACACAACATGTTCATATTAAGCGCAAACTTGTAGCAGAAATCTGAAGTATCATATATCTTTGTTACGTTGGCATATAAAATCTCCATAGTAATAAAGAACTAAAAGAAATCTCCATAATTGGTCAGGGCTAATGTTCCATATAGCGTAACCTTTACACAATTTATAATTAACTGATATTACTTAGCTAGTAAGTTAGTTTAGTTATTTAACATTAATGGTTTTAAAACCTTTACAGATTTGGTTATTGGAACTTTTTCCGAATGCTACAAATTGGTGGCACAAAGAAGATGATGTTGTACCCCGTTGTGTTTCGTGGAGTGATGGTATAACATTTACAAAGGTGATTGTGAGAGTCTATTTTATTCTAGAGAGTCAATTAATTCACTTGTTCCCACCGAAAAGGAGATGAATACATCATGGTGGACATGTAGTTTAGACTATTTCAAGAATGGCTCCACAAAAGATGCATCTCATAGACCTTTAAAAAAGAGGAAGGTTGGGATTAAAACGGAGGTTATTTCTCGTACACATGTTCACACGGAGGTTCACCTTGAGGTACACGTTCGTACTGAGGTGCATAGTTATGAAGGATTGGATGACCCAACGCTTGCACAGAAGGTTGAGGATATTGAGCGTGCATTTGGCAGTCGTTTAAGTGCACTTGAGAAATATGTGAAACCTCCCAAGGATATATCTTTTATGCAGATGTCGAGTGTATCTGATAATCCTAGTGAAGTTGATCAAGACTCAAAGGTTTGTTGTTTATAAACAAATTTTTTATGTTTACATTGAATGTGTAAATAAGATTATATATATATTACCTTATTTTTGCAGTCCTCTAGTAGATTATCAGAAAATTCTGAGCCTCGAGTTGATCTTATAAAGGAGATTGAGTATATTGAAGCATTCTTCGGGAGACGTTTAACAACACTTGTTAGGAATTGGAAATTCTATTGTGAAGCATCAGTCACCCCAAGTACAATCTAGCTTAAGTTAGCTCGTAGACATATCGTTTATTATGTTATTTGTTAGTCAGTTATTAGCTTAGTTTAGTCTAGTGCAACACCGTGGAGGAAGGTCGGGTCTTTACCCATTGTATGCCTGATCCACAGCCCGTTGGAGGGCGTATTACTTTGTATAAATAGCCCTCTCCCCACAAGGGAGAGGGTTGGATGTTCATTTAGAATCTAACCTTCCATAAGTTTCTCTCACTAGAATATCCCACTTTCTCTCTCTAAAACCGTATATTATACACCCATATTTGTGATTGTTTGTGTGATTGTGAAATCCAATGTCTAACAAATGGTATCAAGAGCCATGGTTTGATCATCTCTCTTACTTATCCTTGGATTTCTAGTGGTTTTATATGGTTTTTGAGTTTGAAAAACTTTAGTGGTTTTTGCATCATTTGGATCAATTCTTGTGTTAAAGTTTGAATTTTGAGTGTACTTTTGTGTTTAGAATCATTGTAAGTGCTTGGGTTTGGATTTGGAAAGCTTGAATCACTGTGGTTGAGCTTGTTTTGGATTGAAAAGTGTTGTTTTTAAGTTTTTCTACCTAGCGACTTGAGTCTCGAAGTTGTTTTCATCATAGCGACTTGCTTTGTTAATTTCCAGCGAGTTATTGTTAAAGTAGTAGCGACTTGAGCCTAGCGAGTTGTCTATTTAGACAAGCCGACAAACAGTACAATGTAGTGGAGGTTCCACCTCAGCTAGCGACTTGGTTGGGTTAGCGACTTGTCTCTATAATTTCTAGCGACTTGTCTTTATTGTTCGTAGCGAGTTGCTATTTAGCGACTTGGAAACTTAGCGAGTTGTTCTTAGCGACTTGATACTTAGCGAGTTGTTCTTTAAAGACTTGACTGCTTAGCGACTTGGTGCCTTAGCGACTTGTATTTAGCGACTTGGCGTCTTAGCGATTTGTTTCTAAGGTTTATAGCAACTTGAGTACCTAGCGACTTGGGTAAGTAGCGACTTGTCTTCAAGGTATTTAGCAATTTGGTGAATTGATTCAAGTTACCTGTGCCTAATATCTATCAACACAATGACATACATCACTGACCCCTTAATCTCCAAAGTACTTGAACTCTATGATACCTCACAGAACAATGAAACTGTCTGCTATTCAGAATGTTTAAACATGATTGATTCAGCAAATTATGATCAAAACCCTTCACATTCTGAGTCAAATTTCACTGAATCACACTTATTAATGACACATGATGCAAGGCAAATGGAATGCAACATTGAGTCCTTTCAACTACTTCATCAGCACCTCACACAACTGTTATCCACAACTAGGGATCGAACATGCAGTGCTCTCTTCTGTCAGGACTTATCCACATTGACAAGAACTGTGTTGCTGAACTTAGAACAACTGAAGCTTCAAATTACCAAAAAGAAGGTATTGATGGATGACTCGAATGCTGCACTTCAAGTAATCTACAACCAATTTTAGCCATTTATCAATGGGGAATATTCCACAGACTTTTATCAACACGTGACTGGAATGGAAATTCATGAGTACATCAACACATTTATCCAACTTATGAATAATGTGGAAATGTACATTAGGGAAGCTGCTCAAGAGAATGTTCAGTTGAATGTGTTGAATGGGTTTCAGATAAAATTAAGTGAAAGTTGTGATAAATCGGGTAATGGATCAGTTGAAAGAACAGATGATGCTGAATGCATTATATCAGATTCAACAAAGGATGATGAAACCGGCTGTACTGAATACAAAGGCTCAGAGTCAGAAAAGCTTGAAACAGATTGCATTTCAGTACCTCCTATTATGCATGAGGAGAATACATATGCCATCCCAGCAAATGAACCGGAGTTATGCGATAAAGTACCCTTAACTGATCAACATAATGCATCTACTAATGTACCTGATCAATTTTATTCTAACTCTGATCATGATATTGATAAATGCTTCTTGGTTAAGCCTGAATCTAAAATCTCTAAAACAAATGACATGGTTGAAAAAGGGGTTTATGATGAACTTTCAAACAAATACTCAATTCTCGAAAAACATTGCATTTCCTTGGAAATTGCAATACAACAAAGAGAAGAAAGTTTTCTTACTACAAACACCTGCATAAATTCGGAATTCCTAGAATTTCGAGAATGTTTTGAAATTAACCACTTAAAAACCCAGATTCAGGACAAAGATTCAACCATATGCAATCTGAAATTAAAACTCTCAGATCTACATAAGAAAAGTAATATAGGGATGAACAATCCTAACTATGAGGTGAGTGATACGCTTAAATCTAGGAATGATGAATTGGCTCTGTGTGTGTCCAACCTATTAAGGGAAAATGAGTCCTTAAGAAAGAACTTATTAGAGAACAATTCCAAGTTGATAGATCAAACTAATTCCTTGTTGGCAGACATTGATGCCCTCAAAGCCCAAATTCAGGATAAGAGCTTCACTATTGTTGCCTTAAAAAATGAGCTTAGGAAATCTATTGGAAATAGGGTGAACACTAAGTTTGCAAAACCATCAACCTTGGGGAAGCCAATTGTACTGAACAACTCAAAACGTACTGTAGTCAGGCAACCTAATGCATTTAGAACTGAAAGATTTAAACCATCGAAATCTAAGCTTGCCTCCCAAGTTGATGCGAATACTGTTTTGTCAAAACCAGTCACTTCATTATTTCATTCCGATATGATGAATAACAATCCCCAGCTTAGTGTTAGAAGCCCTAAGATCATGAATATTAGGAGTTCATCTAGTTCTTATAAGAAGCATCAAATGACTGATCAATCCTCTAAGAAACAAACTAATTACAAAAGAACTAATATTCAAAACAGGGAAGTGGCTTCATCCAAATCTACTAGCAGTTGTTTCAAATGGATTCCCACTGGTAGATTATTTAAGTTTTCAGGATCCAAACGGACTTACATACCTAGATCTCGCCTTAAGTGGATGTCCACAGGAAAAATCTTCAAGAATATTGAACCTAAAGGGATTTCTATTAATGACACTCCTAGATCAAAATGTGCAACACCCAATAGTGAAGTTACTCATGTCACTAACTCATCTATTTGCAATACTACATGTGCTTCTAGTGCAAAGTGTCCTCAGTCTTTTTCAGGTACAATGCTCAATTCAATCATGAACATCATGACTTGGTTTCCATTAGAAATGAAGAATGCTCACTCAGGAATTGTAGCTTGTCAGAATTGATGCACCTCGTACTTTGACTCCTGTTCAACTTGAATCAGGACTCGTTCTCATGAATCAGTGTACAAATTTGTTTTCACTAAAAAAAAAAAAATAAAATAAAATAAAAAATAAAATAAAATTTATACTCTTGTGAATAAATTTTTTCAATTAAATCATTTTTTTTAATTATTAATTAAATATTTACCCTCAATCTGATAAATGATGTATCTCTTGTAATCGATAACATCTACGGTCCTAGAAATGTCATTCAATAATGACACGGGACCATAGATGAAGTTCGAACAAAAGATATACACTTGTTTTTATAACGGGGGTTAGAATTCAATCAATGTTCAGTGGTGACATTGATTGAGGGGGAGAATAGTTCAAGTTATCTCTGTTTCTCTATGCACCTATGTTTGATATGTATTGTGTGCTGTTGCATGTTTAAGTCTCATTTCGTTATGTTCTTTGTGTTAGATAGCTTATATATGATAATGTCACTTTTGCTACTTGTCATACGAGTCAACATGCTTTTATCATATGTATTTGCATGAAATCTGATAAGCACAGGGACTGAATGGGTGAACTTGTAAAACTTGAATTATATACTTAAACCCCTAGCGACTTGACACAAGTCACAAAGTTTCAAAAAATCTCTAAAGTGTCTTTCGCTTTCTCTCATAACCTTTGCAATAGCGATTTGTTTGTGGTAAGTTAATCTCAACTATTTGTTTCAAATCGTGTTTATCTCGTACCTCCCCTAACGCATCTCATTTTAACAGATTCCACCGTGTTTTTATCCTCGTCAATTGACTCCTTTATTTAGGTTTGTTAACGGATTTGTTTAATGGAACACTGGATATAATTAGGTGTAGTTTGGGTGCACTAGGATTGATGTGGTGATACATTTATATGTTTAAATGGGTCTTTGAGCGATTCGATGTATCACTCGTATGTGTTTCCGTTTGGGATATGTTTCTGATTTTGTTTGTGTTTGTGGGTTGATTGTTGTAGCGATTTGATTGTGATTCTATTATGGTTACATATGTTGTTTGGTTTGAGGTGTTATTCGTATGCTATGTTTTGTTCTTGGTAGCGACTTACCTGAAAAATAATGTGTTCTTGGGAGCGAGTTGGTTCATAGATTCCTCATGGCGAGTTGTGATATTTTAATACACTCTTGCTAGCGACTTGGTGATATGTTTTGTAGCGACTTAGCCTTGTAACGTCTGATAGCGACTTGTCTTGACAAGTTAGCGACTTGCTTAAACGTTTCATAAAGGCGACTTGTTTAAACGTTTTCATAAAGGCGACTTGTTTAGTAATTTTCTTATAGCAACTTGTCTTGACAAGTTAGCGACTTGATATACTGTTTTCACAATGGCGACTTGTCACTATTTTTCTTGTAGCGACTTGTTTTGTTAAATTGGTTAAAGCGACTTGCTGTAATAACTTCATGTTAGCGACTTGGTTCAGGTTTACTCGTAGCGACTTGTTTTGACAAATTTCTTTTAGCAAATTGTTAAAACACTTTCATAATTGCAACTTGTTAGGGATTAGAATATTCCAGTATTGAAGAGTCGGTCACCCCAACTATTATCTGGCATAAGTTAGCTCGTAGACTTATCGTTAGTTACGTATTTATGTAGTTATTTAGTTAGTCAGTAGCATAAAATAGTTTAGTGCAACACCGTGGAGGAAGGACGGGTCTTTACCCACTGTATCCCTGATCCACAGGCCGTCAGGAGGTCGTTTAGTTTGTAACCTATAAATACCCTCTACCTTGTAAGGTAGAGGGTTGGATGTTCTTTGGTAATCTAATATTCAACAAGTTTCTCTTACTAGAATATCCCACTCTTTCTCTCTCTAAAACCATCTATGTGCTCATTGGGTTATTGATGTGATGTGTATGTGAAATCCAAAATCCTACAATTGGTATCAAAGCCATGGTTAGATCATATCTTGCACATCTTTGGATTTCTAGTGGTTTTTAGGTGGTTTTTGAGTTTGAAAAAGTTTAGTGGTTTTTGCATCATTTGGTTGATTTCTTGTGTTAAAGTTTGAATTTTGTTAGTACTTTTATGTTTAGAATCATCACAAGTGTTTAGGTTTTCATTTGGTAAGCTTGAATCATCTTGGTTGGGTTGTTTTTGGATTGAAAAGTAATGTTTATATGGTTTTTCTTGCTAGCGACTTAGCTCACGGACTACTTTCTTCGTAGCGACTTGCTATACAAATTTGTAGCGAGTTACAGTGTTAGACCTAGCGAGTTAGATCTAGCGATTTACAGTACAAGTAGTGGACTCTCCACTACGGGTAGCGACTTGGTGGTAGCGACTTGGTCTGTAGCGAGTTGCTCTTTAGCGACTTGCATCTTTAGCGACTTGAGTAGCGAATTGCTGCCAAAATTTTGCTAGCGACTTGAGTCTTAGCGAGTTACTACTTAGCGACTTACATCTGGCTAGCGACTTGGTACTCTAGCGACTTAGTGGTGTGGCGAATTAAGTGTTGGCGACTTGGTGTAGTATCTTCTAGCGACTTGGGATTATTGCTATTTAGTTGGTAGCGAGTTAGTTCTAAACCCCTAGAGACTTGGGGAGTAATTCATAATAAAACAATGTCAGTCATCACGGATCCTTTAATCACCAAAGTACTTGCTCTCTATGACACAGCACAGAATAGTGAAGCAGAATGCTTATCTGAATGCCATACACTTAATGATTCAGTATCGATTAATCAGAACAACTCAAATAAGTCACTCTTAATGTCTGCACATGATGCTAAGAATATGGAATGCACCAGTGAGCCGTTTCAACATCTCAGTCAGCTTCTCAAATTACTCTTATCTACAACCATGGATCGAACAAGTTGTGCCATCCCTCGTCAGGATTTTCCCACTTTAACAAGAACTGTTTTGCTTAACTTAGAACGACTGAGGTTTCAAATTACCAAAGAAAAGTTCTCAACTGATGATTCTCGTGCTGCTCTCCAAACCATCTTCAACCAATTTCAGCCACTTACCCGGGAAGAATACTCCTCAGATTTTGATAATATCATGACTGGAATGTCTTTCAAGAAGCACACGGGAATGGAAATTCATGAGTTCAGAAACTCATTTATTCATCTTATGAGTAATATGGAAACATACATCGAGGAAGCTGCTAAAGAGAATAACAAGCTGAAGGAATTGAATGAGTGTCAAGAGTGTCCATGGAACAATGATGACGTGTCATGCTTCATTCCAGTTGAACCAGCAGAAGACACTGATTGCAGAATCTCAGTTGTGATGGAAAAGGATGAAGAGAACAGCACTGATCTCAAATTCTCAGAGTCAGAAAAGGTATCAATCAATAAGGTACACTTATCTGATCACACTAATTCTCACAAAAAGGTACATGACTCTTACCCTGAACATAACAATGTGGAATCAATCTTTGTTTTGTCTGAATCTAATGCAAGTAACATGATTGAAAAAAGGGTATATGATGAGCTTTCAAACAAATTTTCAATTCTTGAAAAACACTGTATCTCTTTGCAAATTGAAATACAACATAAGAATGAAATGTTTTATGCAAAAAAACAGTGTAGTAATCTGGAACTTCCAGAATTTAGAGAATTTTTTGAAATTAATTAGTTAAAATCCCAGATTCAGGACAAAGATTCGACCATAAGAAATCTGAAATCACTTCTTTCAGAAGCCCAGAAATATGACTGTCATGAGATGAGTGATACACTAGAATCTAGAAATTCTGAACTAGCTCTATGTGTGTCCAACCTTCTAAGAGAAAATGAGCATTTAAGAAAGAACCTTGAGGAAACAAACTCTAAGTTAGTCAATCAATCTAACCTCTTGATGAAAGATATTGATGATCTCAAAGCACAAATTCAGGATAAGAGCTTCAATATTGTTGCCCTAAAAAATGAGCTCAGGAAGTATGTTGGAAATAGGATGAACACTAAGTTTGCAAAACCTTCAACTTTGGGAAAGTCAAATGTTCATAACCACTTGAAATGAACAGTTATTAAACAACCTAATGCCTTTAGGTCTGAAAGAGCTAAACCATTGAAATCTAAGCTTACATCCCAAGTTGATAATAAGTCTGTTTTGTCAAAACCAGTCACTTCATTGCCTAGTTCAGATATGATGAATCCCAAGCATAGGACTAATGGTCATCACCCACAGATCAGAAATGCAATAAGCTTAACTAGGTCTCATGCAAAATATCGTCTGACAGATCAATCCCCTAAGAAATTCTCTGATCACAAAAGGACAAATAGTCAAAACAAGGCTGTGCACTCATTTAGTTCAACTAACTGTGGCTTCAAATGGATTCCCACTGGCAGATTATTTAAGTTTACAGGACTTAAACGAACTTACATCCCTAGATCATGCCTCAAATGGATTCCCACAGGTAAACTTTTCAAGAATGTAGAACCTAATAGGATCTTCATTAATGATAAGTCTGTATTATACTGTGATGCATCCAAATGTGAGACTAATCATGTCACTAACTCTTCTATGTACAAATCTACATGTGCTTCCAGTACAATGTGCTCTCAGTCTTTTTCAGGTACAATGCTCAACTCAATCAGGAACTTCATGACTTGGTTCCCATCAGAAATGAACATAGCTCATTCAGGAGCTATAGCGTGCAACAGTTGATGCACTACTTACTTTGACTCCTATTCATCTTGAATCAGGACTCGTTCTTCCATATCTTTGTATAAATCAAGTTTCTTTAAAACAAAAAAAAAAAAAAAAAAAAATTTAAAATTTACAATTTTATCATGTTTTTCCTATCTAATAAAGAATATTTTCACTGTTATCGATAACATCTACGGTCCTAGAAATGTCATTCAATAATGGCACGGGATCATAGATGAAGTTCGAACAATTGAAATATTCTTGTTTCTTTATATCGGGGTAAACTTATGTCAATCAATGTTCTTTGATGACCTTGATTGAGGGGGAGATTGTGTATATGTTTTTCTTGACTACCTATGCCATTGGCTTCTGTGCTGGTTATAATGCTTGCTCGTTTGTAAGTTGAGGTCGTGCTTTGCCTTTGTAACTATCTGGTTATGGTTTTTGTAGGTTGTGGTCGTATCTTGCTCATGTGATTATCATTGTGTACCTACGTATTAAGTGCCTAGCTTAGATTTAAATGCTTATGTGTCTAAATGTTTAATTGATTCATGGTGATCAGTGTGATAATCTATGCTAGAGGCTAATGTTTAAATGTTTAGCAACTTACCACTCGTTCATCAATACCATAGGGACCAAACTTGCCATATAGTGAAAGTTATGTTGCACTAGCGACTTACCTCACCTCATGTTAAAACCACAAGGACCAATTGTGTCATACTTTCAAAGATAGTTGGTATTCCCCTAGCGAATTACCACTTAGCGAGTTACCATTTCTTTTTCTCAAAAAGTTTTTTTCTCTCGTTTTTCTCTTCCTCTTCATAGTGCTCATCTTAGCGACTTAGCAAGAGGTTTGCATCTAATCCCTCTCATCTTTGTTCTATTAAGCGTTTGGGTTAAGTTACTAACTTGTCTTTATATCCAGATCCTTTCGAGCTCGTGATTTGTGATTATTTGTCTCTCGCTTAGGTTCGATTTTTCATGTTATCGTGTGTTTGTTGCTAGTATAATGATTGAGCGGGTTCAAAGTGTTTGGAATATATTGATTGTTTGGAATATACTGTTTGGAATATATTGTTTGGAATACATTGATGTATGGTTAAGAGGATTGGACTGTTGGGTTTATGTTAGGAGTGTTCTTGCTGGCGATTTAACTTGTTCTTGGTAGCGACTTAGTTTGAATGTTCTTCATAGCGAGTTAGCGTTCAACTTAGCGACTACGTTTCTGTAGCGAATTAGTTCACCATATTCTAGCGACTTGGTTAGCGAGTTAGTAGTTAGTGACTTGTATTTACAAGTTAGCGAATTAGTAAAATTAGCGACTTAGTTAACGAATTTGTAGCGACTTGGGTGTGTTACTGTTCATGGCGACTTGTCTTCACAAGCTAGCGAATTAGTAACCTAGCGACTTAGTTAACTGTTTTGTAGCGACTTGGTTTAGTTAATGTTCATGGTGACTTGACTTTACAAGCTAGCGAATTAGCATAGCGACTTAGAGTGCTAAACTATTAGCGACTTGTCTGTGGCTCTAGATGACGACTTGTCTTTACAAGTTTGCAACATTGTTCACTTTCATGTTGCGAATTAGTCTTAGGGTCAAGGGTTATTAAAATGTTCAAAGGTTTAGTGCTAAAGATGATCTCACTCTCACAACACTTAGGATCTCCTAATTCGACTTGTTGAATCAACATACTCTATGTAATCTGTTATGACATCTCTGTTTAGGCAAAAGGTACTTGGTTTCTCTCACGACTGCCAAATGTTACTTTTTGCCTCATACATATTTGTTATATCACTTCTACATGTGTATCTTGGCTCATGTCATGATCACTTTGAAATGCACTCTTTTGCCCATTAATCCCTTATAAGCTCGTCATGTAATTATTTATCTATATGACTATACTTCATTGAAATATCTCAATTATGAATGTTATCATATATTTGAAAGTTGTCATATATTTGTAATCTATGCCACTCTATCTTTCTCTGTATATGTTTTGGGGACTCCTTCTGAGTTACTACTTCTATGTCATAAGGGTGCTCTCAATGTTGTCTCACTTACCATTTATCATCTAACCTGTTCCCATTCATTACTGTTAATTGTATGATTACTCAGAACATCAATGGCAAGTTCAATCCCAGAAAAGAGCGTTACCCCTTCGGCATCATCCAAAGTTCTCTCAGACGAAGAAATCCTTCCCAGGAGTCAATGGGCTGTTATTGGAAAAAGCAACTGTTATGTGGACCTACAAAGGCTTCAACAAAATCCGATACTCAAAGTTTCTATTGACATCCTCAAAAACACAAACTTCTTCGGAGCAATTACCAAGCAATGCTCAATTCCAACCATTTACATTCAACAATTCTGGAACACCGTTCAATGGAACAAAATCACAGCACAATACTCCTGCAAACTGGATGATATGGAGTTCACAATTGATTCTGATATTCTGAGCAAGGCTCTTGGAATCACACCATGTAACCTTGACTTTCGTTCTGAATCTCCACCTGGTGCTGACAATTTGATTGTCTTTCTAATTGGATTGGGTTATCAGAACAGTATTTCAAGAGCATCTGACATCATCACTGGACACATGTATCAACCCTGGAGAGCCATTACAACAATTCTTAACTTGTGCTTATCTGGCAAGACATCAGGGTTCGATAAAGTGAGAATCCCTATCTTGCAAATCCTATGGGGAATCGTTAATAGGGTTGATGTGAATGTATCAGATCGTATTTGGGAAGAATTTTCGTTATCAATGAACACATTCATATCTGACAGAATCAATTTCCAAAACAAAGCTCAAGGCCGAAAGAAACAGAACAAGCTTGTAATTCCCAGCATCAGATTCTCTAAGCTTGTTATCCAGTACTTACAACAAAATCACAAATTCAATCCTAGGAGTGAATCAACTCTACATAATGCAGAAGATGAATATGTCTTGGGAAACCTGAAATATGTTCCTAGAGGTGTGGTCAATGAAATATTTGGTTTGCCAATTCCTGACTGTCTTCTCACAGAAGATATCAAGAAGAAGGACTACTTCAAGCAATACAAGAAAAGAGCAACCAAACTCTCTGCTGATGTCACACCCTCTCCTCTACAACCAAATGCTCCCATGACCAAGTCAGCCTCACAAGCATCCTATGCCTCTCTTCCTAAAAAGAGACTTGAAAGGTCACAACAGTCAGACGCCGCATCCAAGAAGCAGAAAGTAAAAAGGAAGAAAGTGGAAAAGGAAATTGGTGAGAACACTGAGACACCAAAGAATGTTACCAGGTTAACTGATGAAGATGATGCTGATCTGCAACTTGGAATTCAGCGAAGCCTAGAAAGTCAGAATGTGAAAGCTCCAGTAGGTGGAATTGTGTTAAGAGAACCCGTTCAACTACCTCGACAAACAACCCCTATTACACATGACAAGGGTAAAGGGGTTGCAAGTGTTGAAACTGAACAAGCTGCTCACATGCTTTTAACTATCTCATCATCTCCATCAAGCACCACAAATCAATATGAGCTGAAGAGAAGAACAGAATCATCTCATGCAAAAGAACAATTTGGAGTGGACAAAGTGCCTGAAACGTTTAAGGAAACTCCTACACTTAGTGAGACTCAATCTGGCCTGAATGTTGACGCTCTGTTGCAAAAGGGCTCGCAGGAGAACCTTGAGACAAGATCTGATGAGACCTTGAAGATGGATGAACCAAATCTGTCTACTAACTCTCTATCCTCACTTAAGAATCTTGATGCAGATTTCTCTTTTGGTGATCAATTCATTAATGACAAATCCTTAGATACTGCACAATCCATGTATAATGTCAGCATTCAGCAAGATACGTCAACTATTCCTCCAATGTCAGCATCCTCACTATCAACTGCACTTCCACCTCCCTTACCTACTCAATCAACTGTACAAACACCACCAACATCGTCACCAACCCCTGAACCTGTCATTACAATTGCAGATGAGGTGGCTCCACCAGCTTCCCCTCCACTGATTCTCACCTCTGATCAACTGCTGGATAAAGCCATTAAAAGGATAGAAGCTCTGGAAAGGCAACTTCCTAAATCTGTTGATTCTCTGGTGAATCGTGTCTATAGATTGGAGTACCTCAACTTCAATGAAGGGGTTACTGCCGCTATCGAAGGAGAAGTCAAGGATGCTGTGGAATGGGCTATGGAGGCTCCACTTCTTAGACGATTCAAGGACCTCCCTATCACCGATATGAGAGCAGCTCTGTTTGAAAGGATGTATGAGGATGAAGAGGACAATCATGAGGTTCACAAGAAACTCTATGAGGCACTTGAAGAATCCATTAAGTTCGACAATTATGAGCAGTTTAAGATTGACGTCGGGGAAAAGGAAGCTAGAAAGAAAAGGAGAACAATTGTGATGGAAGCATTGATGAAGGATCGCAAAGATCCTCCTCCACCCCCACCACCAACGGGGGGCGCTGGAACTTCTGGAGCTGGTAATCCTTCTACAACAACCAACACACCTCCATCACAACCACCATCATCACCGCCAAAACCTTCCAATCAATCAGATCCTACAAAAGAACAGAGTACTCAGAAGAAATCTGCTGCCTGGACGACGGTTGACTCAAGGTTCACATCCACATCCACCTCTATTCCTGATGATCAAATGGTTAACGAAGAGTCGCATGTCATGGCGGACTCAGAACCAGATTAAGATGATGCATCGACGAAGCATATTCCTAAGCCATCAGAAGATTGGTTTGATACTTACATGGCTGGGAACCGCACTAGCACATCCAGGGTAGCACCTTCAAAAGACACAATTCAAAGCTGCATTGTGGAAGATAGACCTCCTTCTCCAGAACCCACATGGACCATCCCAGAGTCTGACTCTATGATTCCTGACAACAATTGGGCATCAGTTATCACCAATAATTATGAAGTTCCAGCTGAAGACTCTCTTCTGCACTACACTGGTGATATGGGAAGTTTTATTAGATGGTTTTGTGAGCGGAAGAGTATCTCATCCATAACTCCAAGAGATCTAGAAGGACAAGCTTACGAAATTGTCAAAGTCTTCCATTCTGATGCAAATCATCTTCAATATCAGATGGAAGAATGCCATAAGATGCTGAATGACCAAGTCAGTGAGCAAATCAGTCGCTTCAATGTCAACAAATCTCTTCCTCTTAGTGGTGAACCTGGTCAGATAACCATTCAGGCTGAATTCTTCTTCAATCACGACTTGGACTATCTGTGTGCTCGCTCTGCTGAAAGAAGGCCTGCTCTATCAATATCAAAGATGAAAGCTGTAACCTACTCTGATCAGGGGCTTGAACAGATGGTTCCTGATCAATTCTGGGCTGCTGAAGAACAAAAATATGATATTGCCGCTTCTTATGGTATTTCTCACTGGTGGTTCAAAAAGAAGAAGTTCTACATCGAAAGACATGGTGCTGATAAAAGACGCAATGATGTCAGATCAAAGCTGCAAATCTTAAGTGTTGTTAGTGTAGAGATCTTCCCTATCTATGGATATGAGTACTTGAAGAAGATTGTCCTTAAAAGAGCTGACTTCAAAGTGTATACTATTGAAGAGAACGACTTCAAACATCTTCTGCCAAATGATTTCGAAGATCTCTATCTCTTAAATCTTCAAGGACACCTTGAGCATTTACCTGTCCGTGAGAAAAAGGCCCTCTCTGCAGCTGTCACTCTCTGGATCAGGGGGTTAGTCATTCGAAAACGAGTTGAGGACTTTCAGCTTGGCATTGAAAGTTACCAAACCAGGATCAACCTTACAAGTCCTCAATGGAATGCAACTGGGCATGAATTTCATCGAGAATACAAAGTCCTTGACACCCCTAGAGCCGTCATCTTCACAGACAGATATGGATCTCGTATGCTTATGCGTCTATGTGAACTCTACAAGTTTAGTGATGGTACGCTCAAATTGGTCGAAGAAGAACTTGACACCAGAGTGAAAGAAGCCAAACTTGATATGAAATCTTGGGTTAAAACTATTTTTTGGACTGATGATGACGTGAAGAGATGTGAACATTTCATTGCTGCAATCAGACGAAGACTCAAGACACGAAGGATCTTCCGCAGCCTTGAAAGTTTTGTTGGTGGAAGGCTTCGTGATGGTCACTACAAACTTCTTCAGAGGACTGAATGAAGACTTCTTCGGGATACTGTTTATGGTGTGTTTTTAACTATGTGTAATATGTGGTGTAATAAATATGAACAACTGTAATACATGTAATAGTGCTAGGATTTGTACTGTGGTTTCCCCTTGTAAAAAGGGAAACATCTGTGTTGTCCATTTTTGATCATATAAAATCGGACACATTTTTCTCCTACAAATATTTTACCTCATACATATTTAAATCAATTGAGATCCAAAATCTCAAAGGATTTAAGATTTTTTATCGGGGGAGAAAATGTGATATAAATATGAAAGATGTTAAAAGATAAGATGACCAATTTGTGTGCAAACTTCTCTCTTATATGTGCTAAACAATTTTCGAATCTCGAAGCATATATTAAGGGGGAGAACTCTCTTTGAAAATTCAAGTCATCAGGGTACACAACACTTAAATCTTTGCAAATTCAACTTTAAATGTTTTTAAGGTACCTTGATCATATGGCTTCTAATCCTTTGATGATAAAGGGTTCCCTCTAGTATGTGAAAAACTCTTTTCAAACCTCGAGGCACATATTGAGGGGGAGCGAATTTATGGAAACCTCATCCTTCCCGAAAATGCTATTTCTACTTGATTTCATGTGGGAAGTGATGTTGATATCTTTTAGAAAATGGTAATCAAAGAAGTTAATTCTTTCTCTTGCCTCCGTGTGCAAAACATTTTCAAATATTTGATGCACATGTTGAGGGGGAGTTCTCGTTCTAAAAATATCAAAAACAATTCAGGTACAAAATGCTTTGATAATATATCACAAGTATCTGAATTGATTTTCAAATGGTTTTCAATTGGATCCAATGGCAGATGAACAATACCAAATAGACCGACCAACTTTACTTTATGTACGGTGATATAAGGATGATAAGGTTAGGTATTGGTTCCCATGATCCGCCAGAACCGGAGGGATCTACCCAGGGACAATCCACTAGTTAGTGTAGAAGTCCTTAGGTATGATGATAAAAGGAGAAAAATGAGATATGGGAAGAGTGCGGACTAAGACTGAGCTAGTACTGGAATAAACCCAACAAGGTTCTAGTTATGAAGTCTCAGTAAGCACTGAAGGGGTTGAAGAATTAAAAAGAATTGAATGAGAATAGGGTGAAAACAAATAGCCCTCCATTAATTCAACCTTAGGGCAGAAACCGGGTTCACTTCATATGCTACTGATGGTAACATCGGTATTGAAGACAAGACGTCATGGACCCAGTGACGCACTGCACTTCAACTTTCCAAACCACTCAAGTTCCTCTTAAAAGGACTTGTTTCATTCTCACGGGGAACCGACATTATCTATCGACTTTCTCTTAGAGATTGTTGATATTGAAGAAGGAGACCCTCTCCCTAGTCTCCGGCACATGATCCAAATATGCACAAATTGAGTCTAGAGCCACGAGATCATCAATATATCTCATTAGGACACTTTCAATGAAGACTCTCTGTTTCACACAATGTGGAAAGAGAGATTATATCTTGAGCCCTACGCATTATCCTTGTGGTATTGCCAGAACATCTGAGTGATGTGTTTACATATTCACAATGAAGATGGAAAGCCTTCTGGAGCCAACATCAAACAAGCTCCTGGTAGGTGGCATGTGAGATCTATTATATAGATCAACCATGTGACAACTGAACAGAAACAATGGGGCGATTCAATCTCTTGAATCAATCCTGGTTCAGGTTATGGATTGACGGATACCTTTGAAAAACCGATCTTTGTGCTTAACAACTCTTTCATTCAGTACATCGACCATGTACTCATTTTTCAAACCAAAAGGTGTTTTTATGATTGATAATTGATTTTCAATAAAACCTTAGTTGTATTGCAAAAACAATTTTCTACTAAGCAATACACGATTGTTTTTCAAATCTCTTTTCATCAATCAGTGGACTTAAAATTCGCTGGTTCACTCACTCCGTGTTGTCTTCTTTGAGATGTTCCGGTTTGAGAACAGCTAGAGCAGCTGCGAAACCCTGTCAAGGAAATTCTTCGGAATTATACCTGATCACAGGCAGTACATGTACTGATCAACGGGGAACCGTGGGCCGTGTACCTCAATTCAACAAAAGTGATCAAAGACACTTTCGTGCGATTTATTGCTAACTGTTGTATGCAGGTACGCCCGACGTTTGCAGCTGATCAGAATGAAGCGGTCAATCCATAGCCGCATGCTCACTTAATACATTCATCTCAAAAGAAATCATGATTAGTGCATCAATGACTCTGATATTTTCACTCCATGCTTCTGCTACGCTGCTGCCAATATCATGATTCAACAAATGCTTCCGCTACTCTGATGAGAAGATATCATGATCCAAAATGTGAGCATGTCGGTCCTAAAGTCACAACATCACATAATACGAACACCACAAAGTATGTCTCAGAGATTGATGATAGCTGATGATCTCAAAAGATGGCTCCTAATTATTATCTCATGGATCATTAATGACCTCCACTTAAAGTACAAATCTGTGCAGACCTTGAAGTTGCACTACTTATGCACAAAGATTGCGATGCTGAAGTTGTTTGGTCTACGAGCTCAAGAACAAAGTCAAGAATAGAATGCTAGGATTTGAAATGTAAAACATGGGGTGACCTCCCTTAGGGGGAGATTGTTAGGGATTAGAATATTCCAGTATTGAAGAGTCGGTCACCCCAACTATTATCTGGCATAAGTTAGCTCGTAGACTTATCGTTAGTTACGTATTTATGTAGTTATTTAGTTAGTCAGTAGCATAAAATAGTTTAGTGCAACACCGTGGAGGAAGGACGGGTCTTTACCCACTGTATCCCTGATCCACAGGCCGTCAGGAGGTCGTTTAGTTTGTAACCTATAAATACCCTCTACCTTGTAAGGTAGAGGGTTGGATGTTCTTTGGTAATCTAATATTCAACAAGTTTCTCTTACTAGAATATCCCACTCTTTCTCTCTCTAAAACCATCTATGTGCTCATTGGGTTATTGATGTGATGTGTATGTGAAATCCAAAATCCTACACAACTTGTCTCATGAAATCCTATTATAGCAACTTTGTTCTTAACAATTTTGACTCAAAACAACCTATCTCTTGAAAACATTGTCAAAATAATTTGTTACTTTGAAAATTTCTAAAACTACTTAATCTATTTCCAAAGCATTTCAATCTGTTTATTGGGAATCTGTCATGTATGCTACTCGTTGTGCTTGGTTCATGAGGTTACATTAAAAGATTGTTCAGATAACCATGTCTTATCTAACATGCTCTCGAACACTGGTGTTGTCTGTGTGTTTCTACAGAATTTCAAATGGCTAATACAACTTCATCCGAGAATCTTGCTACCTCTACTCCATCCATTGTTCTGACAGACAATGAAATTCTTCCAGACGACAAATGGGTAGAGATTGGGAAAAGTAACTGTTATGTGGACATGGAAAGGATTCAACAAAATCCAATTTTCTAGGTGGCTATTGATATTCTTAAAAACACTAACTTCTTTAGTGCCCTAACCAAAGAATGTACGATCCCTTCCATTTACCTACAACAATTTTGGAACACCATCACTTGGGACAAGATCACTGCCACTTATTCCTGCAAGCTTGATGATAAGCAATTTGAAATCACATCTGACATTCTCAGTAAAGCCCTAAGAATCACACCATGTGACCCTACCAAACAATCTGTCCCTCCACCTAGTGCGGAAGAGCTAATAGTCTTTCTAATTGGTTTGGGTTATCAAGTTGGCATAACAAGGGCTTCAGATATCATCACTGGACACATGTATCAACCTTGGAGAGCCATGACAACTATTCTCAACTTATGCTTATCGGGCAAAACCTCAGGGTTCGATAAAGTAAGGATTCCTATTCTGCAAATCCTATGGGGTCTCGTTAATGGGGTAAACATTAATGTCTCGGAACGTATTTGGGAAGAATTCTTGTTGTCAATGCACACATTCATCACTGATAGAACAAATGTTCAGAATCAAGCTCAAGGAAGAAAGAAAGTACACAAACTTGTGATTCCTAGCATCAGATTCTCGAAGCTAGTCATCCAGTACTTGCAACAGACTCATAACTTCAATCCTAGGAGTGAATCAGTCCTCCATAATGCTAAGGATGAATTTGTTCTGGGTAACCTCAAGTATATTGCTAGAGGTGTCAATAAAGAGATCTTTGGATTGGCAATTCCTGATGTTCTTCTCACTCATGATATTAAGAAGACTGACCACTTCAAATTATACAAGAAAAGAGCATCCAGATCCAATGTTGATGACTCTCCCATTCCATCACAACCCAAAGCTACAAAGTCCACTTCAAGTACAAAGACCTCATATGCTGCCCTTCCCAAGAAGAGACGTGACATATCACATTCTACTGACACTTCTTCAAAGAAGCAGAAACAGAGAAAGAATGATGCGGAAAAGGAAATTGTTGGGGGAACCGAGACACCAAAGGGTGAAAGTTAATTGGTTGATGAAGATGATGCTAATTTGCAACAAGGGATCAGACAAAGCCTTGAAAGCTTGAACATGAGACCACCAGTTGGAGGTGTTGTGTTAAGAGAACCTGAGCCAATGCCAAGACAAACAACCTCAATCACTCAAGACAAAGGGAAAGGGATTGTTGGTGCAGAAGCTGAACAAGCCGCTCACATGCTTCTAACCATTTCCTCTTCACCATCAAGAACTACTACATAATTTGAGCTGAAGAAAAGAAGCAATGAGACATCTTCAGCTCAAGAACAAGCTGGAATGGAAAAGGAGGTATCTGAAACACAAGAAGAAACTCCTGCTTCAAGTGATAACCAATCTGATCAGAATGATGATGAAGAGATGCAGAAAGACTCACAAGAGAACCTTGAGTCAAGATCTGATGAAACCAGGCATATGGAGGAACCTGACCTGTCTACGGGTTCTCTTTCCTCACTTAAGAATCTGGATGTCGATTTCTCATTCGGTGATCAGTTTTTGAATGACAAACCTTCAGACACCGAGACTCATAAGCCTAATGATGAGAATGAAGAAGCTGAGTCCATGTACACGGTCAGCATCCAGCAAGACACATCAACCATCCCACCAATGTCTGCACCTGCTCTTACAACCGAACATCCACCACCTGATCCTGCTAAAGATCTGTCACTTGAACCTGTGGTTACAGTCACTGTCACGGAAACTCCACCGGCTTCACCACCTCTAATACTTACATCAGATCAATTGCTCGACAAAGCAGTAAAATGAATTGAAGCTCTTGAGAGGCAACTGCCTAAATCTGTCAACGCCCTCGAACAACGTGTCTACAAGTTAGAGAATCTTAACTTCGATCAAGGTGTTGTAGATGCAATTGAGGGAGAGGTACAAGATGGTGTTGAATGGGCTATGCAGGCTCCACTGCTTCAACGATTCAAGGACTTGCCCATTGCTGATATGAGAGCTGTTTTATTAGATAAGATGTATGAAGCTAATGAGCATCAGGATGCAGTTCACAAGAAGCTTTATGATGCACTTGAAGAATTGATTAAACACGATAATCATCTACAGTTTCTGGGGGATATTCGAGAAAGGGAGGCTAAAAGGAAAAGGAGGACTTCAGTGTTGTAATCTTTACATAAAGGTCCTAAATTTCCTCCTCCTCCTCCACCTCCTCCAACAGGTGGAGCTGGAACATCCGGTAGTGGTGGAGCTTCTGGTACAACCTCTACACCTACACCACAACCACCATCATCACCACCAAAACCTTCAAATCAGTCCACTTCATCCGGTGATCAGGGAACTCAAAAGAAGTCTGCTGCTTGGACCACCGTTGATTCAAGGTTCACACCCACATTCTCGTCTATTCCAGAAAATCAGGTGCTTCATGAAGAATCGTATGTCATGGCAGAGTCAGAATCCGATGACGATGATGCATCCACCAAACATATCCCCAAGCCATTTGAAGATGATTGGTTTGATGCATACGTGTCAGGTGAACGCTCTAATACCTCTAGAGTTACACCTTCAAAAGACACAATTCAAAGCTGGCTCACCAAAGAGAGACCTCAAACTCCAGAACCTTCATGGTCCATTCCAGAGTCTGACACAATGATCCCTGACAACAACTGGGCTTCAACAATAACTGCTAACTATGAAGCCCCAGCTGAAGATTCTCTTCTTTATATCACAGGAGATATGGGCAGCTTTATCAAGTGGTTTTGTGAAAAGAAGAAAATTTCATCTATCACTCCGAAGGATCTTGAAGGACCAACTTTTGAAATCGTCAAGGTCTTCCACTCAGATGCCAATCAGCTTCAATACCAGATGGAAGAATGTCACAAGATGCTTAACGATCAAGTCAGTGAGGAGATCAGCCGTTTCAACGTAAACAAGCCTCTTCCTCTTGGTGGCGAACCTGGTCAAATGACTATTCAATCAGAGTTCTTCTTCAACCATGACCTGGACTATCTCTATGCTCGTACTACTGAGAGAAGACCAGCTTTATCAATTTCGAAGATGAAAGCTGCTGCCTACACTAATCAGGGTCTTGAACAGATGGTTCCTGATCAATTCTGGACTGACAAAGAACATGTTTATGACATCGAGGCTTCATATGGCATTTCTCATTGGTGGTTCAAAAAGAAGAAATTCTACATTGAAAGACATGGAGCTGATAAAAGACGCAAAGCTGTTCGATCCAAGCTGCGGATTCTAAGTGTTGTCACTATAGAAATCTTCCCAATCTATGGCTATGATTATCTGAAGAAGATTGTTCTTCGAAGAGCAGACTTGAAATATTACGTGATAGAAGAAAACGACTTCAAACATCTGCTGCCAAATGACTTTGAAGATCTCTATCTTTTAAAAATTCAAGGACACCTTGATCACCTACCTGTTCGTGAGAAGAAAGCTCTCTCTGCTGCTGTCAATATCTGGATCAGAGGCTTGGTCATTTGAAAAACAGTCGAGGATTTTCAACTAGGAATGGAAAGCTATCAGACCTGCGTCAACCTAACAAGACCGCAATGGGAAGCCTCAGGACGTGAATTTCACCACGAATATTAAGTGATTGACACTCCTAGAGCCATCATCTTTACCGACAGATATGAGACAAGAATGCTAATGAGGCTATGCGAGCTATACAAGTTCAGTGATGGCACACTCAGGATGGTTGAACAAGAATTAAACTCAAGAGTAAAGGAAATCAAGATTGACATGAAGCCTTGGAACAAAACCAGATTCTGGTCTGAACAGGACTTGAAGATGTGTGAAGATTTCAATGCAGCAATCGGACGAAGATTAAAGACCAGAATGATTTATCGCAGCCTTGAAAGTTTTATGGGTGGTAGACTTCATGAAGGTCATTACAAGCTACTTCAACGAATTGAATGAAGACATCTTCCGAAGTAGTTTCTGTTTTTGAATTTTTGATGTGTAATATGTGGTGTATATACTATGAACAACTATAATGTATTTAATAGTGATAGGTTATGTATTGTGGTTTCCCTTTTATCTAAAAAGGGAACTTCAGTGTTGTCCTTTTCAGATCATATAAAACCGGACACATTTTTCTCCAACAAACGTTTTGTTTCATACATATTTAAATCACTTGAGATCCAAAATCTCAAAGGATTTGAAATTTTTGATCAGGGGAGAAAATGTGATATAAATATGAAAGATGATAAAAGATGACCATTTTTGTCTCAAAGTGCATACTGCTCTCTAATATGTGCTAAACTCTTTTCGAATCTCGAAGAATATATTAAGGGGGAGCATTTCAATACAAATACAAACCTTCAAGGTACAAAGATTTCCATGTTGTAACATAATGTACCTTGATTGTGTGTTAAATGGTTTCTAATTATTTGGTAATCGTGGTTGTATTTCAAAAGATCTCTTTCCTCTATGTGATAAAATGTTTTCAAATATCCTATGCACATATTGAGGGGGAGAATTTACCAAGAAAATCAAATGGCTTTTTCTACGGAAATTGTGATCAAAGAAATTATTTCTAAAGAACTCTTGCCTCCATGTGCTAAACAATTTCATAATTATATGCACATGTTGAGGGGGAGCATTTCAAAATGATCAAAACTATTAAGGTACAAAATGCTTTGATATTATATCACAAGTACCTTGATTGTTTTTCCAAATGATTTTTCAATTGATTTTAAGGAAAGAAATGTACCAAAAGACCGACCCTTTTACTTTATGCATTGGAGTTATAAGGATGGTAAGGTTAGGTATTAGTTCTCACGATCCGCCAGAACCGGAGGGATCTACCCAGGGACAATCCACTAGATAGTGTAGAGTCCTTAGGTATAATGAAAAAAGGAGAAAAGTGAGATATGGGAAGAGTGCGGACTGAGATAGAGCTAGTACTGGAATAAACCCAACAAGGTTCTAGAAATGAAGTCGCGGTAAGCACTGAAGGGGTTGAAGAATGAAAAAGAATTGAATGTGAAAAGGGTGAAAACAAATAGCCCTCCAACAATTCAACCTTAGGGCAGAAACCGGGTTCAATACATATGCTACTGGTGTTTACTAAGGTAACACTGGTATTGAAGACAAGACGTCATGGACCCAGTGACACTCTGCACTAAACTTCCCAAGCTACTCAAGTTCCTCTTAAAAGGACTTGTTTCATTCTCACGGGGAACCCACATAATCTATCGACTTTCTCTTAGAGATTGTTGATATTGAAGAAGGATACCCTCTCCCTAGTTTCCGATATAGGAAACCAAATGTACACTTTTGAGTCTAGAGCCTCGAGATCATCAATAAATCTCATTAAGGATACAATCAATGAAGACTCTCTGTTTCACACAATGTGGAAATAGAGAATATAATCTTAGAGTCCTACGTATTATCCTTGTGGTATTGCCAGAACATCTGAGTGATATGCAAACATATTCACAATGAAGATGGAAAGCCTTCTAAAGCCAACATCAAACAAACTCTTGGTAGGTGACATGTGAGATCTATCCAATAGATCAACCATGTGACAACTGAACATAAACAATGAGGCGATTCAAATCTATGAATCAATCCTGGTTCAGGTTATGGATTGACGGATACCTTTGAAAAACCGGTTGTTGTGCTTAAAAATCTTTTCTCTAGCACATCGACCGTGTATTAATATTTCAAAATTAAAAGGTATTTATGATTGATAATTGATTTTTGTTAAAACCTTCGTTGTATTGCAAAACCACTTTATCTTGAGCAGTTCACGATTGTTTTTCAAATAATTTTTCATCAATCAATGAATCTCAATTCGCTGGTTCACTCACTCCGTATTGTCTTCTTTGAGACATTCCGGTTTGAGAACAACTAGAGCAGCTGCGAAACCCTGTCAAGGAAATTCTTAGGAATTATACCTGATCACAGGCAGTACTTGTACTGATCAACGGGGAACCATGGGTCGTGTACCTCAATTCAACGAAAGTGATCAAAGACACTTTCGTGCACTTTATTGCTAACTGTTGTATGCAGGTACGCCCGACGTTTGCAGCTGATCAGAATGAAGCGGTCAATCCATAGCCGCATGCTCACACATCACATTCATTTCAAAAGAAATCATGGTGAATGCATGAATGACTCTGATATTCTCACTCCATGCTTCTGCTACGCTGCTTCAAATATCATGAATCAACTAAAGCTTCCGCTACTCTAATAAGAAGATATCATGAACCAGAATGTGAGCATGTCGGTCCAACTGTCACAACATCATATGCGGGCAACACAACAATGGGTGATACGGAGATTAACTGTGGCTGATGATCTCTTTTAAAGCTCAAAGGTCATCAATGTGGATTAGCTCTATAACCTCCATGAAAAATACATTGTAGTTTAACAATGATGAAATCACCACGAAAGCACAATGTTTGAATATTTTGTTGTTTTGATGTCTACAAGCTCAAGATTAAAGATTAAATAGAATGCTAGGATTCACAATGTAAATCATGGGGTGACCTCCCTTAGAGGAAGATTTTTAGGAATTAGAAATTCTATTGTGAAGCATCGGTCACCCCAAGTACAATCTAGCTTAAGTTAGCTCGTAGACATATCGTTTATTATGTTATTTGTTAGTCAGTTATTAGCTTAGTTTAGTCTAGTGCAACACCGTGGAGGAAGGACGGGTCTTTACCCATTGTATGCCTAATCCACAACCCGTTGGAGGGCGTATTACTTTGTATAAATAGCCCTCTCCCCACAAGGGAGAGGGTTGGATGTTCATTTGGAATCTAACCTTCCATAAGTTTCTCTTTCTAGAATTTCCCACTTTCTCTCTCTAAAACCATATATTATGCGCCCATATTTGTGATTGTTTGTGTGATTGTGAAATCCAATGTCTAACAGCACTTGAGCAACATGTTAAGAATGGCATTAACAAGACTATGGAGCCTTGTAGTGCATCTGATCATGATCCAAATGTTGTTAATACTGCAAATCAAGAAAAGGTAAGTTCTTGAATTTTGTTTCCTTATCAACATGGCGTATATTATTACAAGAAGGTTGTTAAGCGCTAAGATTAGCACCATTTTTTGTAGCCCTCTGTTAACGAGACTATGGAGCCCACTAGTGCAAAGGTCAAGAACAACTTTAACGAGAATGTGGAGCCCACTGCAAATGAAGAAAAGGTAATATTAGTAAGTTCTTTAATTTTGTTTCCTTCATTATTTATATTTATGCATAATCCATCATTATTTATCTTTATGCAGCCCTCTCTTGAACCTGACAATGCAAATGAAGAAAAGGTAATATTATTACATAACGAGACTATGGATATTATTACATAAAACTCATCATACAATAACGTTATATTTTATTTATTCTTCTTATGCAGCCCTCAAATGCATTTGATAATGATGTCAAATTGCATCCTGACATGGATATTCAACATGATCCAAAGGAAATGGAAGATTATAACGGTGGAATCATCCAAACTGACCCTAAAATATTAGATTCAGCATATAGAAACATGTTTGACTCACCGATTCCTGATAAGGTAGTCAGTTTCAACCATATCCTTGTTAATTTGATCAAATATCAGTTTACTTAAACAGAATGGCTTGATTACTTTTATTTCTACAGGTAGTAGAGGAACAAGAGGAAGAAGGGGCATTGAAGAATATGGGTGATCCGCTTGAGGAACAAGATTTAATGGCAGTGGAGACTCTTATGCAAAATATTAGTATTTAATACTCTTGAAAAGGTAAATTTAACAATAACTTTTTTGGTTTTAAAATCAAATAACCCAATCTTTTTATTCTAATTTTTTTAATATAGGAAAAAGACAATGATTTTGACTCTCCTTCAATGAAGGATCGAGATTCTGTTCCTAGTAATGATGATAAGGAGAATTAGCAACGAAGCATCCATATTCTGTTCTTAGCAATGATGATCAGGAAAAATCAACAATGAATGATCCGGATTGTACCCCTAGCAATGATGATAAGGAGAAATTAGTTTATATTTACTGTGTTGATGACGGGCAGCCATCTATTAAAAAGATACATGTTCCTTTTGCCCGAGAGACTAGAGCGAGCAAGTATCTTCAAGACCCGTACATGAACCAACCTTCAACCACTCCACAAAAGCCTAAAGTCCGTGCTAGGAAGAAGAAATGTGTAAAGCGTTTTCAGCCGTTGGTTTCACCTGGTGGTGAAGTGATTCCCCCGTGGAATGAGGTAACTTATTTTACTTATTATTTATTTCAGATTTTGTATCGTTGGTTAAGTACTTTGGACTAGACAATTCTGTACGATATATCTGCAGGGGATCTAACTCGTCCTACAAGTTCGCGACAATTAAGAGTGATTGTGCCAAAAGAAATTATGGATTTTTTGAATGAAAAGGATGAGAGGAGATTTTATTTTCCATGGGGAGGAGATGCCATATATGTATATCATAATTTTTGGGAAAGGTTGTTGGACATCAGGAAGGCGAGAAATGGCTGGCTTTCTGATACGGTAATTGACTGTTTACAATTTTTATGATTTTACACTGTTAAATTACTTAGCTAAATTGTTTTTTTTTGTTTTTTTTAATTTGTTTTTTTGGCATCATCTTGATCTATGGGTAATGTTTTTATGGCACTTTAGACCTGCCGATGCTGATTGGGGAATGGCGAGTCCATTTTTTAGCTCCATGATTCTTAGCAACATGATGCCAGGTTTTTATGCTGACGGAGTAGCTTATGGTCTCCCCTGGTTTTCTCAATCTGTGGAAAAGGTGTGTTTAAGAAATTTTTGATAGTCGTATAGTCGTAATTGTTAACTGTACAACTTAGGCCGCGCATATAAGTCACCCTTAAAGATGCCTAAATTGCGACTACAAACAAATTCACTTGATGTGGTTCTAATTGATAAGTAGTATTTCATGGTTCTAATTGATATGTAGTATTTCTTAAATCAAAATCTAGATGATAGTCTTTGCCTATAGATGGCTATTAGCATATAGGAGGGATTGTTATGTTCCTGAATATATAGTTACTTCAAATTCCTGAATATATGGCTCTAACATTGTATACCCAATTGACCCAACCCACCCTTTAGTATCAGTATTATGGTTATAAGTAATGTAAACACATCCTGACCCAACCCATACCATAATACCTGACAAGTCCATACACAATCAGGCATGATCATAATAACTAACATGGCTTGGCCACAAATAAATTATTTGCTGATAAAAGCTTTCTTTTCATTGTTGGTACTCATATATAACTATATAAGTTACGATTCTTATGATGGAAATGGAGGTAAACATTTTGTGATAGTCAGAGTGCTCTTAGGAAGTGTATCCCTTGTTTCAATACAGATTTGAGTTTTCGCAATGATCACACATAAGCTATTATTGTATAGGGTTGAAAAGTCATTTTTTTGTTTTGTTGTTTTGTTATTTAGAATCATATCACTGAGGTCTGTTGTGTCCTAGATTAAACTTGAATACAAAATTTTAAATACAATATCGTTTTTGTGGTCTTATGTTTGTTCACCAATATTGTAGGTCTATTTTCCTATCAATGAAGATAACCTACATTGGGTTCTGGGAGAACTCCATCTACGCTCCAGTGTGATAACAATCTATGAAAGCCTCTCCTGGCCTCTAGTTGAAAATCGAGATTGGTGGCTCAATATGAGGAAATGTTTCAATATAAAATTCCAAAGTTTTTAGAATAAACCGAAGTAATGGAAAAGAAGGGCATTGATCCAAAACATTACTCCATCACCTTCCGGTATGCTGATAATGTGCCAAAGCAAGGCCCTCTTTATGGTGACTGCGGTATGTGGGTCATGATAAACTTGTATAGGTTGTCGAATAATCTACCCTTGGCGGTCGATAATACTACTTTGGTAGCTTTGGCATATAGGGAGCGTTTGGTAGATTTATTTTGGAAGTACAAGATTGAACTACCCTTGGCACAAGTTGATAATTCTTGATGTACAATATTTTGTTTAAATAAATCATTTAACTGAACTTGAGGGTAAAAGGCGATAAGCCTACGACAAAATGATTGAAGCTGGGGTTGAAATGTGGCGTTGAAAGGCGAGAAGCCTACGACAAACTGATGTAATGGTGCTTGTGCAGTTTATTGATGTACAATCTTTTGTTCAAATAACTCATTTAAGTCTAACTAATGTAAGCCTAACAACTAGTAGTATTTGGTACTTTGGTAGTTGAAACTGTACTAGTAGTTGAAACTGTATTTTGTACTTTTGTAGTTGAAACTGTAGTAGTTGGTAGTAGGAAACTGAGCATAATGTATTGTAAATTAATGATGAATGTTTTGTAAACCAATGTGACATATATGTTAAAAAACAATTATGTTTAATCATCTCATCCAGTTAAACCTCTTTTTCTCATTCAATGTGACATATATGCTGTCACCATTAACGAGATAATTATCTGAAAAAATGAACAAAAATAAGTGTTTGACTGGTTGCAGGTCAAACTGATGCGAACTTGCCCATTTAGACCGTGTCTACATAAATTGTCTAAGTTGATGTTGTAAATTTGTTTTCTGGAAAAGAAGTATCTTGCATCTCTAATATTATAGAATACATGTCAACCAAGATTTTTCATATTTACACGCTCTCCGCTACCATTTTAGCATACATATCTCATACTTTGCCATAAGTTGAAAGCCATTTAACTTGTAGTCAAACAAACTCATAAGAATTAGTCTAGTAAAGCATTGCAGTAAGTCAGTAACCTAAATAGTTCTACCTGACCATATAATGTCTCAAAAAAAAGAGAATGTCTTTTGACTTTTGAGGTAAAATCTACTACTCTTCACATTTCAAAATTAAGAGATATCATTATTTACAAACTTAACACCAAGATTTATTAGTACCTCTACTATATCTCAAAACCATGGTCAAGCTTCCCTCAAAAGCTAGAAAATTTAACTTAACATTTTTTAAATTTGAGGGTTATTCATTTGATGCCATATGCAAACCAGAGACATTTCTTAATACCATTGTCAAGCTTCTATCACTGTTTTCATTTGTATCCATTTAATTTTGAGAAAAAAGATCTTGATAATAAAAGAGTTCCTCGTGACTAAGATCATATACACATTTCAATGCACAACGTCAATGTGATACAATCCATTTGACTTGTGACTGCAGATCAAATTTAAATACAGTCCCAAATAGATCTTGAAATTCTATTCCCATTTGTATGTCATTTGGATCATCCCATCATCAACAGCCCCATCATCAACAGAAAATTACATAATTAAGCATTCACGACTATTGTTTTAGCAAATAGGATTCTCATATTGCATCATAAGTGAAAGGACATATAGCTGGTAGTCAAACAAACTCATAAAACTGTCTAGACAAGCATTTGCAACTGTCAATGTAACTTAAATGGTTATAGGATCATACCCTCTAACCCCAATAACTAACCGAGATAAAAATAAAAATAAAAAAAGCTTTTGAGTTGGAGGTCATGTCTATTACACTTGAAAGTCAGAACTGATATGCCTATTTTATCAAAAACCTAACACCAACAAACTGACCCTTATAGCACCTTTTGGAAGCTCAATGTTGTCATCAAGCTTCCCTCACAAACTGACAAGTCAAACAAAAACTCTTTCAAGAACAGATGGAGCATTATGTAACCTAAGAATATTTTCATTTCTTCATTAATCTCACTAGCCCTTCTATTCAGCAAGATAAGAAAAGTCAGGAGTTTATTAGGAAAGTTGTTTCACCATAGTTCTAAGGAATCAGTCAAGATTGCTTGCACACACCTAGACATATGAACTGACCAACTACCTAAAACTGACCCACTTTAGGCAAATCTAAAACTGACCATTAAAACCAAATCTAAAACTGACCCACTTCCTAAAACTGACCCACTTTAGAACAAAAAAGTCATTTCTAAACTGACCCTTAAACGACATAAAACCAAAACTTTCTAAAACTGACCCACTTCCTATATTAATCCATGTTGTCAAACCATATAGAAGCGATTACCAATTTCCATTACAATGTGATTAACAAAAAGAAACAACATCTACACTAGAATCGCATATACAAAATGGCAACAAAATCAATTAGGATAAACTAAAGACCATAACGATTCATTACCAGCAAATTCAGTTCAGTACATAACTTCAGTACACTAATCATCATCCAAATAAGTACATATTCATTAACCATAACCTAAAAAAGTTTTTTCTGCACCCAAACTATATTTACATTATAGTTATATATAAATATACTATAGAAACCAAATTACTTACTAATTATCCATACCCAAAAGACATTCACTTAAGTAGACCACTTGCATACCCAAAATCTTCAAAATATCTTGTCGTTGACACTAAACACCATACAAGTCTTCATCAATCTCCATGAGGGTCACGTTATCTTCCTTCTGCTCAATCCCATGACGAATCAAATCAACCGAAGCTTCAAGCCCTTGCAAAATATCACGATCAGCAATATTCATGTTCACCAGACAGCCTAAAGCATCCACCCCTTTCTCATGGTATGGTCCAAGATAATGGACCTCCCTAAGTGTCCGTTCACGCTTCGCAATCACATCGGCTAGTTCTCTGCATATTTCTTCCAATCGGACTAGGCGAGTTCGTGCTTCCATCACTCACTGTTAAAGAGATGCTTGAACATGGTTGCAATATCATTGGAACCACTAGCGCGACGCAACTCATCGAGATTTAGGGTTATGTTTGCCATTGATTTGCAAGAAAGTTGATCTTGAAAGTGTACAGTAAAAAACGATCAAAATGAAGATTAGGTAGGGCTTCAATTAATATTACGCGTATAAATAGCCCAATCAAACTCATTTTTACTCACCCCAAAATTAATTAAAGCATAAAACCGTGATCGAAGAGAATGATTACAAAAACATAACTGAAACCACAGCATTTGAAAAAAAAACTTACAATAGAAAATCCTTACACTATGAACTAATACAAAAATAAAAAATGACACAAAGGACCTTATATTTCAATTACTTTCAAACCCCCCCCCCCCCCCAAATTGGCTATCTAAATACAACCAAAACGACATGTGACGTTTACGCTTTTATATATTATACCTAAAATTATCTATACCGTTACTGTATTTCATAATTTTTATTTTTTTCTAAAAGATTCTCGGTCTAAACTTAAAGTACAGAAAAAAAAATATGATATCCGCTTCAATCTTTTTTTTACTATAATCCTTGTTAGACACCATAATATACTGATAACATTAAATACCAACTAATACATTACACGATCTTGCTTACCGACAAGAATTAACACATGTTAACTAAAAGAAGGCAACCTAAATTACAACAAACAAGGTAATGAAACATAACCATCATAAATTACAATAAAAAAATGCCCATCATAAATTATTGTTATCACCGTTCTTGGACACATAAGGAAGAGCACTACAACCTTCATCAAATTCATCATGAGCTGCATCCTCAAAATCATCAAAAAGCATCCTTGGTGTAAATAGACTAGCTTCTTTAAATGGCTTTTCATGCGGTGATCTTAAGTAAGCTGGTGATTGAGATTCTTCCTTTTCCCATGCACTAACCTCTTCCAACGATATACAATCAAAAACTTTCTTTCTCTTATCATGATTTTTTAATTGTGTTGTCACCTCCTCATCAAACTCATCTTTACACAAGTTTTTGTGATAGTAATCAACTAGGAATGCTTGAGGAATATGGGAAATATATACCTCAATTTTCCCATGGAGCTAAGCCAATTCATACATCTTCTTAACATCTCTATCACTTTCCACTATAGTCAAACCTTCTTATAAGCTACATTTTGGTATACAATAAAACCAAGCCAAAATATCCTCTTTTATTTTTTCTAACAACATGTTACACATTTGGGAATACGACAACGTTTTAGACATAGATAGTTTAATTTCTAGAATTTTTTCACCTGCGTACCTTAGGGGAAAGACGTAGAATATGCTTTTATTGAAAAATTCAAATAGGATATCATTAGAATTATTAGACATCGTGTGTTTAATTGAAAAAATCCAAATAAACAAAAAATAATTCAGCCAAAAATAAATGCGTAAAAGTTACCGAAATATTAGTGAAGTGTACACAAATTCTTCAAGTATTAGTGAACAAACAAAAATGATGTGTGTAAAACCTGAAAAAAAAAAGGATTAATATAGTGACCTGAATGGATATTACCTGATGGATAATAGATCTAATTCAAAGTCGAGTGGTCGAGTAGCTGATGGTCGAGTATCCTAACATGTATTAATTACAACAACTAATTTTTACAACTAACACCTATTAATTGATTACATTAATATTGATGTGAAGTTGTGAACACTTAATTTAACCTTTTCCCAACTAACACATAATATAATTAAGGGAAAATGACACAAATAGATCGCGCGCTCTGATGCATATCACTTTATGGACCACTTTTATTTTAAATTTGAAAATAGACCGAGGGCAACCGCTGTCATTGGGCAACTCAACCACATTGCGACAAGTGTCCCGTATGTATAAGGTATTGTTTTTTGGGCAACTAACGTTCGCTGGGCAACCGTATATTTTTTAAAGGGTTTTATCGTCATTTTACGTTACATAAAAAGTACACATTTGAATAGTGAAAGTACAGTGAATTTATATTCAAAATCCAATACTCACTCGTCTTCATCATTCGTCTTCTTCACTCTCGATGTTTTTTGCTTCTCGCATAAAAGCATTCCTAGTTAATTTTTTCACAAATCAAACAGTCTGCTGCGTCGGCACCTCTCTTGCTCCTAACGTACACTATTCATAGCAACCGATTATTTCCGTTCGTTACATTTTTGTACAACAAGAAAACCACCTTCAATTGATCAATCTTTTTGTTCCAATAATGTGGCAAAGTATGGTACGTTTTAATTCGATTATTGTTATTCGTTCCATGTTATAATGAATCGTTGTTGTTATTCGATCCATGTTATAATGAATCGTTGTTGTTATTCGATCCATGTTATAATGAATTATTGTTGTTATTCGATTATTGCCTATGTTACACACATTTTAGGAAGTTGAATGGGTGCAACGATAGGTTCAGGGATTGGTAAAGATTGCTTCGTGTTTAGCAGTTGAATGGCAACCTCCTTTTCAACTTCTTTTGACTTTGGTGGTGATGTAACAATGGCTGTTATTGTAGTAGCAGTGGTTGTGATAGCAATGGGAATATCTGAAGTAACAGTTGTTATAATTACCTTAGAGGTGGTTCCATCAGTGGCTTCTTCTTTAGAAGCAGTGGATGCAGCAACATAGGCAGTGGTTGTTGCCTGCACCACTTCCTTCTTTTTTTCTGCACAAGTAGCTTTCAAAGCATCATTTATCGCTGCAGCTTTTCCTTCCATGTCAGTCACCAGATAACCATCCCGATTAGCACGACTATCCAAGTCCAAAACCACATCGAAATTCACATCCTCCCTTGAATCTATGCTTTTACTCCTCCCCTATTTGGATGCATCCTCCAAATTCTGATCCTTTGAGGCACTAGCCTTCTTTCCCATCCTTTTGACTCTTCTATATGCAGCAATCTCTGGTCTCCTCATTCTCTCCAAAACATTCAGCCTGTGCTTGAACCTTTTAATAGTTCCAGTTTGAGAGGTTGTCAATTCCTGAAGACCAGACATTTTAGACTCCATGTTGCTACATTTATCCGTTAATTCCTTTAAAAGTTCCATTCTATCCTAACAAGTTTGACATGTGTTAACTGGTCCGAGAGGTGTACACTGGGAATTGTCATTATGCGCAAAAGTATCATTACCCGTCAATTCATGTTTAATTTCACGTCTATCCTCATCACTCCGATCTGTGTGACCTGCTCCGAGAGGTGAATCATAGGATGTGAGTACCATGGCATCCGACCGAGCCTCCGTATCCATGGACCCCAAGTTAGCCAATTGGCTGGGGATTCCTCCACCTGTGTTGAGCTCGAGCGAACTCTCCACATTAGGAGTTGCCAGTGGTTGGGTCTTACTTAGGTTTTCATTTACCTGGTCAGCGTCTACGCCTGATACAGTAGTGAAACCCCTTCCACTCATGTCACCTCCCACACCTGTTACACCCTCATGTCCTTCACCACTACCACCAGCCTCAGGTAGCTGAGTGCCCTTCTTCCTCCTTCTAGTAACTAAAATACGTTGGGGTTCAGATGTTGAAGGTTAGGGTTCGGCAGTGGGTTTGGAAGTGGTAGCAGGGGGTTCATCAGTGGATAGATTGGGTTGTGGATTTTCCTCCTCTATATGTTGTGGCAGATTTAGCATGTGAGGGTGTTATGGTTCCTGTAAAATTTGGACTCTTTTTCCTCATATGGGCAAACACCTTAGGAACCATATGTAAAACGTCATACTTTCTCTTATGGGGAATGGGTTATGTTATTTGACTTTCTGCTATCAATTGAACAAACCTAGGATAGAGGTAGTATTTGCCATGTTCTTTAATGTTCTTATGAAAACCCTCAAAAATCATTCGAGACCAGTTAAAAACCCTTTCTTGAGATAAACAGATGACAGCAGTTGCAATCTTTGAGGGAAACTCATCAAATCCAGTTGTTTTATTGCTTACACACTTGAGCAAGGTATGGATTAAAAACTTCCATTGCGGAGAAAACATACCTTTGTGAAACTTTATACGATCCCCTTTTCTCTCATAACCCATTCTTTCTAAACCTTCAAATATTTCAGCATCAGACAGATTAACAACTCCTTCAGCATCCTGAAGCTTCAAAACACCTCTAATCACCTCCTCTGTGATCAGAATCTCCATTTCATCAACAACCGCCCTAATAACCTCTTTTCCACCTCTTTCTTGAATTTCAGCAGTCCGCCAAAACTGCTTTATATAAGCTTTAACAATGACGGGTTCTACAGTTAATGCATAGTGTATGGGACTATGTTTGATGAAATCAATCATCTCATGAAAACCTTCAGAATGGTCGTTCTTGACTAGGTATGCGACTAAGTTGTGGGTTGTGGAATATTCAGTTGCCATTGTATGTTGAAAGTGAATGTGATGTGGGATTTGTGAAAATTATAGTTGGGAGCAGTTAGGGTTTGTGTTCAGTGCCAATTGGGAGTGTTTAAAAGATCAATTAATTGATCGGCAGTGAATTGGGGAATAAGTACGGTACAAGCAAAATGTTTCACAAAAGCCCCTGTTGTTTCCATATTCAGCACAACTGCACTAGCAGTGTATTTACCTTTACTGGCAGTGGATAGCGCAAACCAGCAGTGGCAACATCACTGACACTCCCATCCTTTGACCAAGGCTACGGCTGTAAAGTCGTTGTTAACAGAATGTGATGATGCATAGATTTGAAGGATTACAAACTTACACTAAAGCAATGTTCTGTGTAGATGATGATGAACCTGCAATGTTCTTTTCAGAGTCATAGACATTCAAGTTGTTGTAGAGATTATCCAAGGTCATCCTTTCAAACTCATCTTCGTTCTAGTAACTTGTTAGACACATGTTTAATTCCACCTTTTATGGGAATATGTAAACTTTATAATTAATGGACATAAATAGTTCAAGTACATGACACTGGGCAGAACCATCATTCCAGTACGTCTTTTCCTCATTATTAAAGTTTGTCCTACTTTTGTGTATCCCCGATTTGGGTTATTTCAAAATATCCATGCAATACTGAAGAAACCACAGGCAACTGCACACATACTCGGAGTTCATGACATAAATTGTTAGTTATATTATAATTGTATATTGTTACAAAAAAATATAAAGTAAATGTACACCTAATAATACCATTTGTATGTTAACAACAAGGGTAAATAATATTTTTCCTAAGCCATACACATCATAATGTTATGGACCACGTGGCATACCTGACTAAAACATTTGTTTGAATTGCAAGTAAACAACATGCTAACTAGTTTAGTTGCCCCCAAATGGTTTAGTTGCCCAAAAATTGTTATCTTTGGGCCAGGAAGCGTATGAGTACTAGAGAAGCTTCATTAATTGCATTTAGCTTAATGTGCATTTCTAATTACTTGACAAGACACAACTATTGACCAGTTTACTATCCACATTTACTTATATTGACTTTAATTAAAAATAAAATCCATGTCACCCCACACACCCCATTTTGCTTATATAAACGGACATCATCTAATTTATTTTCAAACTACTTTTGTCAAGTGACACACACTACCCACAACAGCATTTACTACAACAGAAATGGATAACTATATTTACGACATGGCTAAAACTGTCTTTGTGCGTGACAATGGACGTGACTTAAAGTTCATAAGTGACATGCATGCAATGGTGATTGAGCTAACTGGTCGATGCAGTGTGCGGGGTGAGCAGATCAAGCAGTTGGAGTGTTTGGTTGGGTCCACTGTTGCTAGTGCTTGTATGGAAATGTTGTGTGAAATCCAGGATGAGGAGCTAGAGAAAAACAGGATGCTGATGAGGCTCGTCACTGAGACGCAGCTGCAAGTTCTCAAGAAAAGCTCCTTTCTGGCCATGATGCGCAAAAAATATTAAACCTATACTCCTAGCTTGTTATGTGCTCTCTCTCTCAAGTTCTGTCATTGTCATCTTTTTTTGTTTTAGACTCATCATCAATGTTGTTGCTTCGTTACTCTCTTTTATCGCTTAATGTAATGAAATGAAATGTATTATAAAAATTAATTGCGAAGCAATTGTCAATTGGTCGAATTTATACGTATCACGCATAACAAACATATAATACTTTTGGACAAATCTTCAGTTAACAACACTATACTACGTATTATTTTTAATCCTTCTTGAACAAACAACTGTAATTTATGTATAACTTACTTATTTCGAGTATACAATATTAACATTTTTGACAACCCTCCAACAAGATCACCCTGTATGTATTTTAACAATCTCAGTTATTGTACAGGCCAAACTACCAGTTGTTCTAGAGTAAGTAAACGTTTTTTTGATATGACTGGAACACGTCCGAACGACTATAAGATTACATGTAGGGAAGGGTGTATTTTTGGTAATTGTGGTGTGTGGGTTTGTATATTTTTATGTGGATTGGCACATTGTCAATGGTTGCAAGTTGATGATCCTGCTGACGTCGCGCTAGCTTATCGTGAGAAGATGATTCGGTTTTTTTATAGAGTTAGATTTTATCCTTTGTGTCAACAGTTTTTAACTTATCTCCAACAGCACTTTCGTTGTTTTATCATGCACTATCGGTTTTTAATATACGATATTGTATCAAATACATTTTACAATCAAACATATCCCATGCCTCATCCATTGACATATTCATTCACACATTAACACCCATATTATTACACAAACACACTAGACATAAAAACGTTTAACAAAATAAAATAACATTTACCCCATTACTATTTCCGTATCAAAATCAATGGTTCATAAGTCTCATATAATATATAAGTACATTGTTAATAGTAAAATAATACTACCTTTGCTAATATATAGCAAATGTTCATCAAGATCACATTTGTACACTAGTCAGGATGCCTATCTCCAAACAATCTCTTTCATCAAAAAATGCTTCTAAGCCTTCAGTTGCCTTATTTGATCTCAAACTAAGGTATGAATACCATTACACTTCCTAAAAATGTTTATATGTTACCGCGTGGTTCTCACTTACCATACTTGCTATTCTTATTTGTGTACATTTATATACCTTTATTACAGGACGCCAGGGTCTATAGCTGCGTATCCTGTTTTTGAGATTCACTACGATGGTACCTTCATTCGGTTGCCCAATTTAATTTATGAGTTTGGCCGAACCCTTTCGCTAAGGTTTAGTAACTCCACAAGGATGAACTTTAATCAAATGCTTAACTTGTTGGCCTACAAGCTTGAGTGTGAGATACGGGCTTTGTATTTTTGCAGGCCAAGATTTGTTCTTTCAACTTGTTTGACAATTGTTGAATGTGATAATGATGTTAAAAGGATGTATGAACTTGCCGAGGAATATGGATTAATCGGCTTGTACGTTGCACATAAACCTACTAACTTAGCATGTTTCTATTATCCTAACACAACTTTTAATCTTCTTGATAAGGAAACGCATGCAAAGCTTGCGATACATGATAAACTTGTGCAACTTGCTACATCTAAGTCTTACTCTGATATTCTTGCATGGTAGGAGGAAGAAGGGCGTTCACCTCCCGTAAGAACCCCTCCTTCCCAACCTAGACGTAAAGGAATTGAATTCCAAGGAAAGAATCTTTTCATGGATTTTTTGCATAGCGAAAGTGTTGATGATGCCATTGAGTTCAGTGATGATGAATGGTACTATGGGGGATTTGTGGGTTGTGTAGCAATGGATGTTGGGTGGTATACTTCCCCACCATATAAACGGGTGCAACGTGTTATCGAATACGATGATGCCACTTTAACGAATGTACCGACAAATTCTCTTCCAAATCAGGTTTTGTTGGATGCAGGATCTTCTTTCGTTACACGTCAAGTAGGGAGTTGTGTGAAGCCCAGGTATGGTCATAAGGTTTTGAGGAAACCGTATGCAAGGAGGCTATGCTTTGAAACACCAAGAACGGGTTTACGGAAGATCAAGATGTTGAGGCATTTCAAGGCTCTAACAAGAGATCGGCGTCGAGGAGGTTCGGGATTAAAACCAACTTGGTATTTAATTAACGGAAGGTTGGAGTGTAGGTATTGTTATGCAGCATGCTAATGGTGTTGTTAACGTTTACAAGCACTTGTTGTGGTAACATTAATTTAAAGTCAAAAAAGATAGTCTAGTCTAGGCTTTTTTGTAAGGCAACGTCTATGCATTGGCCACGTGCATGGTAACTATCTCTTCCCGGTTTAGTGTTCTATCCAGACTTGTTTGTGTTTACCCACTTTGACTTTAAAGAAAGGCACCCAAAAAATGTATTTGATAGTTTTACAGCTTGATTATACATTTTTTTCATATTGTTTATCAAGTGTGTGCATTTACCCACTATTTACTAACAACATGTTTATGTTACTTGGTCTTCAGCACTAGCAGTACTAACGTGCAATAGCAGTTTTAAGTATTCATTCTCACGGCCTAATATACATGTCATATGTTTTGCATTATATTGCATCACCATGACTACCTTTATAAACAGCAGCAGCAACCAACGAGAGCAGCAGTTACAACATTATCATGAATTTGTTCTGTTAGCCTTAATTGTTTTATTAGAAGTGATGGTCATTCACTTTTAGGAACTTTGTATCGTGTGTTAGATATCGTGATAGAATAGTCAACGGGCTCGTGGATTGGGCTAAGCTAAATGGCTAATAGTTGAGACTTGCTAGCCGTTTATGAGCTTAAGCGTGTCAAATCCAAAGCCCAATCCAGTCCATGAAAAGCCCAAGCAAATCCTTTAGGGTTTTAAGTTGCTTGTACTATAAATACCCCTCAAATGGTCATTTGAGGGGTGTGCTTGAAAGTGTGTGTGTGTGTGTGTATTTTCTCTCTCAAGGAATATACAACTTATTGTTTGCATATCTTATCATCACATACACGGATTTTATATCATCAAGTCACCAAACATCTCTATCTTTTCTTTCTTTATACGCATAGTATTTGTGTTGGGTTTCACGAGTTCCACGCATAACTTTGGTTAACGTGGGTATTACGTGATAAGGTTGATATATCGTAGTGGTCCTACAATTGGTATCAATCGCCTAACAATGGTTTAGGAGTGTTTGTGTTTGTTTTGAAGTTTGGTATACGCATAAAGCTCTCGTTAGTCATATTTGAAACGCTTAAAGCTTTAATTTTTGCACTCAAAAATTCAAGATTCTTGTGGTTTAAGGTTTATTTGGTGCTAAAGTTTCAGTTTTTTGCAAAAAGTTCGAAGCTTTACGTGTTTTTCTTCATTTTTAAGCTCGTTTTTGGTTCTTTGGTCATTTCTACTCGTAACTTTTCTATGCACTTTGGGTGAAAAAGGTCAACATTTTTGGGTTATTCGAGTGTTTTTAAGGCTATCTGGGTACAAGAAATCATTTGAATCGTTGGAAATTTCTTACGAGTAGAAGTCAAAAAGTCAAAACCCTAGTTTTCTACTCGTAACTTTTTGGTGAAGAATCTTCATGCTATAACTGTTACTCAGTGCTTCCCTCACTTGGATAAGTGTGTGGAACACTTCGACTTGTGGATATCTCTTACGCTGTGACAGTGTAAAGGATTTTTGGTTCTTAACCATAGTTTACGCATAAGCTAAAAGCTTACGAGTAACTCTACGCATAACTTCAAAATTACGCGTAAGGTTTACGAGTAACTTTTTGTCTACGCATAAGCCTAAGGTTACGCGTAAGATACTTTCTACGCATAAGGTTTCTACGCATAAGGATTCTACGCCTAAGGTTCCTACGCTTAAGGTTTCTACGCATAAGGTTTCTACGCATAAGCTTCCTACGCATAAGATCCTACGCATAAGCACCAGATCCTACGCCTAAGCCTCGCCTACTCGTAACTTCGTGTTTCTACGCCTAAGCTCTTCATTTTGGCGGGAAAACTTGAGTAAAATTTAAATTTTTGAGGAGACTAAACGTTCAATTTTTACGCGAGATTCAAATTTTGGTTTAACTGTGAAAATTTTGGTCAAAAATTCAAAATTTTGGGCCTAAATTCAAATTTTTCGGGTCAAATTTGGCGTCAAAATTGTCATAACTCAAAATTTTCATACGACCTTAGAATTGATTTTTATAGTGAATTTCAAATTTTGGGCGAAAATTTTTTAAGAACCAAGGTTACGAGTACGACTTTCGGAAACACCTCAACTGAGCTTAATCATCATCAACCACAACTCTTTTATCGTTGAATCGATCCTACATCAACTTTATCATATCACACCTTCATCAATGGCAACTCAACAAGACATTCATGCAGCCGGTGCCGAAAACCGACCTCCTATGTTGGCAAAAGGTGGTTATCTTCAATGGACAAGTCGAATGCTCCGTTACATAAAGACCAAACCTAATGGCAAACTCATGATTAAATCCATTCAGGATGGACCCTTCAAGCCTCAACAAGTTAATGTACCTGGAAATCCTGATGCAACACCTCCCACCACACCATCTTCTCGTCTTCAATACGAATCTGAATACACTGCAGAGGATCAGAAACAAGTCGAAGCAGATGACATGGCAATTCATATTATCCAACTGGGTTTACCAATAGACATCTTCGCTGCGATAGACAGTTGTGAAACTGCTTTCGATATGTGGGAACGTGTTAGACGACTTTGTCATGGAACAGAAATTGGTCATCAAGACATGGAGAACAAGTTGCTAACTGAATGGGAAAAGTTCACATCTACACCAGGCGAATCCATTGAATCCTACTATGGAAGGTTTTGCACTTTGATGAATGAGCTAATCAGAAACAAGCTGACACCCAGAACTATCGTTCAAAACATCAAGTTCCTGAATAATCTACCAGAAGAATGGGGACGATATGTCACTATTGTCAACCAAACAAAAGACTTACATCAGGTGAACTTTGATCAACTGAATGATTTTCTGAAACAAAACCAAGCTGAAGCAAATGAAGTCAGGCAAGAAAGATTGGCAAAGAATCATGATCCATTGGCACTCATTGCAAAGACTCAAACTCCAGTGAATACACAACAACAAGCTTTATCATCTTCCAACAACAACAACTTGCAGCAATACATTCCACAACCACAACAACAATTCTATCCAGATCCACAATACCAGGAACAAGGAATCACTGATCTAGAATCTGATCAAGAAGACCCTATGTCCCAAATAATTTCTCTCTTGGGTCAAGTAATCAAAGGTCGCTATTCTACACCTACTAACAACAACCAAAGGATATCATCAAACACTCGCAACAGGAAAATTGCACAGCCGGGTGTGAATATGGGTAATCAAGGACAAATGGTTGGAGTTATTGGGAATCAGCAGGGATATGCTACTGGATTTCGCATGGGTAATCAGGCGGTTCCGAATCAGGGTAATCAGATGAGACAGAATGTTGGGAATAGAGCAGTGGGTAATCAGAATCGGAATGTTGCAGCTCCAGTCATTGGGAATCATGGAAATGTGAATCAGGGTAATCAGATTAAGTGTTATAACTGTCAAGGAATGGGTCACATGGCAAGGAATTGTCCTACTAAGCCGCACAAGAACGATCTTGAGTATCTTCAGAAAACTGTCCTGTTGGTACAAAAGGAACGCGCTGGATTTCAGTTGAGTGCTGAGGAACATGACTTTATGGCTATTTTGGATGATTTGGAAGACCTCGAGGAAATTAATGCGAACTGCATCTTCATGGCAAATCTTCAGGAAGCTAAGTATGACACTGAGTCAGACTCACCTCCTGTCTATGACGCCAATACCGTATCTGAGGTACCAATCATTGATCCATGTTATAACAATGTCATATTTGATGTGTTTACTCATGACGAACAACATTCTGTGACGCCAGCACCTACTTACGATACATACCTGGACAATCCGAGTTGTAGCAATACTAACTCTGAAACTCTAGATGTGGATCCTAGTGGAGGCTGTGTGGCACAAAATACTGAGACTGATGAGGAAACACGTGCTTATGTTGAATCATTAATCAATCAATCTGGCATTGAAGTTGAGAAAGTTAGAACGGTCAATCGCGAAGTTAAGGCCGCGAATGCTAAATTGACCGCTGAGCTTGAGAGTTACAAGGAGCATGCCAAAGCCTATGAATTTCATACAAACAAAATGTCAGAATTAGAAATTGGTTATCGAGATTCTGTTTTAAGAGAAAAAGATTTGCAACTCAAGTATGACACACTTGATGTGAATCTGAATTTGAAAATCAAATCTTTAAACAAGGAAATTTCTGAACTAAATGACCAACTTTCAAAACAAAAAGCAACATATTCTGATCTTGAAAAAGAGAAGAAGAAGTTGATAACTGATTTTGCAAAACGAGAAGATGCTTTCTGGATAAAACTGAAATGATCAAAAAATTGGACAATTTACTTCTTACAACGGGTCATTCCGCTAAGACAATCAAGATGCTTTCTAATCAAGTAAATTCGATTTTTCATACTTCGCAAAAAATGGCTCTTGGTAACTCACCTCCTTGTTTCCTCAAGAAAGCTCAGAAAGAACGGAATGTGTTGAACAATGGAAAACCTTTGCATGAATCTATAATTGTGCATGATTCTCTTGAAACGTTGGAACTATCTGAGGAGAGTAGATCTAAAATGAAACAAAAACATCCGGAAATCAAACCGATTGATTATAACAAATGGAACCAAATTAATGTTCTTCCTTTTGTTTCTCAAAAAGGAAAATCAAAGTTTTCCACCACACAAAGTGTTTCATACAAACAGTCAACACCAGTTTCAAAATCTGTTTCAAAACCAGTAGAAGTCTCAAAATCTCTTTCGAACATTGAACAAATGTCTTCAAACAATCCTTTTACCACAAGTGATGCGAGAAGTATTTTAGAAAATGTGAAAACTAGAATTGCGGATCTTCAAGAGACTGTTAAAACTAAAACCAACATTACAACAAATATCTGGTTTAATAGTTTTGATAATTAACAGAAGAAGTTTTTTGAAACTCAAATTGCCCCTCAGCTGAATAACATCAACTCCAGGGTAATTCATTTTGAACAAGCCTTTTTGAAAGAAACAGCTGACTTTGTCAAGGACCATAAATCCCTGGTAAAGCAAGCTAATGACAGTGTTAAACACATTAACATTTTGGAAAAGTTAAATGATTCTCTCTTCGAAGATGTTCTGACTACTGATATTATGTCCATCATTTTTGATAACGCTACACGCGTCGTTCGGGGTCAAAGGAACTTCCTTTTCTTCGAGCAAATTTTATAACACCCTAGGCAGTGAACCTAATCGTTGTAGTGTAGTAATTAGGGTAAGCCACGGGTATTGATATCGTTCTCTAGGGGAATAGAAATGCTAGTAGGGAGTTACTACGCTAAGGTTAAGGTTGAGGAAGATTATTTTTTATCTTTTTATATTTTATGAAAAATGGAAAGGTACGGATCTCGGGTATTGGATTTGGGGGGTTGATATTTCTACCGATTACTCTACTATTATCTAATTATCTAAACTAAGGTTGTGGGAGTCTATGTCTAATTAATGTGTGCTCGTATGATAGTTTAAAGATGTGTTTACTTAGTTTGTATTACTCCTTAATTATCTCCTATTGATGGTTGAGTGTCACGTCTTATTCCTAGTTGCGTTGTGTGTCTAAAGTTGTAGGGTATGCGTTTCTCCCTAACTCTTCGAACTTACCAAAGGGTCTTGTCTACAAACCCACTAGAGATTATAAACTCCTACTCTAAGGCGCTCTTTGGATGGTTTAGCCTACAATTACTCAGGTAATTATACTCTAAGGTTCACAAAGATGAATCAAGCATTAAGTACACAACGAATGACCTATCGCATTACTAGATCATTAATCAACTAAGATAAGAAACAACCAATCAATATTCAATAATTAAGTTTCATACTTCCTAAGCAAACACACAAATAAATTAGCCGGACATGGAGAACATGCAAGCATACACACAAATAATCAAAGACATAATTGAATTAATGAAGTAAATACTTATCTTGATGTAAGATAGGGTTTAAAACCCCAAAATACTGTACAAGACACCTTAGGTTCGGTTTTAGGTTTTTACTCCAAAGACTCTCCACACAAAGACTGAAAAATTCGGATTCTATATATAAGATTACAATTGCGACGGCGTCACCTTATGTTTAGTGACGCCGTCGTGTCGCCGCCATTAGGGTTTCATCTTGGCCACGTTAACCTTGCGACGGCGTCACCTTATGTCCGTGACGCCGTCCTCTTCAGCTTCTGACGTCGTCTGGATTGCATCTAGGCCGTCTGAGTAGCGACGGCCTACTCTTTCACAACTAGACGCCGTCTCTTGAAAATACGAGTTTTGGGTTCTGGCCCGTCACAATAATTCTGGGACGGCGTCGCCAATAGCACCTGACGCCGTCGCCTTCTACTTTCAGCAACTGTGAGTGTCTCGATTTCGAATTTGGCCATTTTCTTCATATATTCGCGCCTTTTCGTCCAAATAAGTGCCATTCCAGCATTTTGCCTTCACGAGACCTAAAAAGTGAAAAGGAACGATATTAAGCAATAACGGATACAAAAGTGATCAAATAAGGACTTAAACGACCCCTCAAAATGGTACCTTTTAAAACCTTATCAATTTTGCAAACATATTCTGTTGAAGATCATGAAAGACTCCAATCTGAGACCTCCGAAATTGTTTCAAAATATGAAAAAGCTCTTATGAAACTTGAAAAAGAAAATGTCTCATATTTTAAACAACTTGATCGAAAAACAGAGGAATGCAAGTATGACAAATTGTCGTATGAGCGTGCCTACAATGACATGAAAGCTAAAAATGATCTTTTGAGGGCTTAGCTGGAAAGTCAAAAAGGAAAGGCAGTGGAAACTGTGATTACAAAACCATTGACTGCGGAGAAAGTAAATGTTCCCAAACCGGTTTTAAAACCAAAAATGTCTGTTTCTTTGACTCCTCCAAAAGTCAATGAGAAAAATGTTTCATCAAAACCAGTCACTCCACCTGTCGTGCCTAAACAAAATGTTGATAAAGGGAAAGCGGTTATTGAGAATCCTAAAGTTTTAGCACCTGGCCTTTTTAAGATGAGTACCACTAATGCGTCTGCCTCCACATCTAAAGAGACTAGGATAGCTGAAACCACCTCCCTTCATAACAATGTGAATCCTAATGCGTGTGCCTTACCTTCTACAGGACTAGAAAGCACCTCTAGGAGCAGCAGACTAAAGCCTAAGAGCAATACAAGGAACAATAGAGTCTCGCATGCCTCTTGGAGTAGTAGCTTGAATAAAGAGAAGAAAGTAGAAGAACACCCTAGGAATTTACAGCTTTTGAATAAGAAAGACATTTCATCTGAATGTATTGAACCTATGAAACTTGCTAAGTCTAATGAATGTGTTGAATCTCTTTGTTTAACTTGCAAGAAATCTTTAAATGTTCAAGATGATTGTGTTTCTAAGAATGTGAATGATAAGCCTGTTAAGAAGAACGTCCCAAAAAGTAATTACACTAAACGAGTAGGAAGACTAGTTGCAAAACTTAGGCTTTACACTACTGACAGGAACCAACGTGTATACTTTAAGGATGATATTTGGAAACCCACGGGTAGAACTTTCACACTCCAGAATGGTACAATGAGTGATAAACCAGACTTCCCAGTAGAAAACCTCTCTGAGTGTGATCAGGATTTTACCTCTAACCCAAAGGAACCTAAATCCAAACAGTTTCCACAATATTCTTTTTCTGTAACTGGCAGGTTATCGAAATTTGTCTTTGGATCGTTGATGAGTGTCTAAATACTCATCATTTTTGTACCATTTAAACTGCAAAAACATCTGAAAACACTCAGAAATGCATCAAAATGATAAAAATATCACAAATAAGTGTTTTATATGTTTTAAATGCAAAAATATCAAAATCTGGTGAAAAACGTATCAAGTTTGCATAATTGGCAGTTTTAGTCCCCCAAGTTTCAAAAGTTGTCAAAAACAGTCCCTGGTAAAACAAAATAAAGAAAAATGTTATTCAAGGTCCCTGAAATATTCTAAGTTGTCAAAAATGGTCCTTGAATAAATCTTTTGTCAAATGGCAGAAAAGGTCCCTCAAGTTTTGAAATTGTCACAAATAGTCCTTGGAAAATTGAAAATGTCAAAACTGGTCCTTGTACTATTAAAGTTTGTTAGTTTTAGTCCTTGTGTGAACTTTGAGAAATGGGCAGATTTGGTTCCTCAAGATTGGAATAGTTGCAGCTTTGGTCCTTGTCATCTAATTAATCCAAGCCTTGTCAAAACACCTTTGACCCCTGCCACTTATACCATTGTGACCCCTTGACCCTTTCTTTTTGGACTGCCTGGTCAAACAAAGTCAAAAGCTGCAAAAACCCGCCCACCACTGTTTATCCCTTCCACATGTTGCCAACACAAATCCCTCTCCCATCACCTTTCCTTTCCCTCCCCTCATCATCACCACTTCCCACCTTTCCCACCACAATAAATGCCACCCCCCCTAGTTGCTAAAACACAGAGCCACATGTCAAACTACTTTTCTCGCCATTTTTGATCCAATGGCTAAAATCACCTCAAGACATCCAATGGCCTAGATTTTTAGTGGGAATCAATCAGAAGGACACGTGGAAGCTAATTGGTGTATAAAAGAGGCAGAGAAGCAAGAAAGAAGACCAGTACTTAGTTTTTTAAATTTTGTGAATGTCGTATTTTATTTTCATGTCTTTAATTAAGTTTTAAACTGTAATCTTTGGTTTTCATTGTATCAAATTAAGCTGTTTAAGTGTATTAAAACTATTATCAAGTATCAATTCAAGTTTTTATTCACTATTCATATTTTATGCTTACTGTTGCAAAATTCCAATTCAAACTCTTGTTACCAAGCTTCAATAAGCTTCCTTATCATTCAAACAAGCTTATCTAAGCTTATTATAGCTTGAGGTAAGCTTGGAACACAGTTCTAAGCTGCTTTGGTAAAAAGTCAACATAAGTCAACTGAAGAAGCAAAAATTGGTTTAAGCAGTTTGGAAATGAATGGGGTTATTGCAGTGCTTAATTTGGATTGGTTTTGGATTAGACTAGTGGTAATGGTTCTGGTTTAAGCTGCACAAATAGCTTGGGCATTTGTAAGTTTGTTTCTCATTTTTTTCAGTTTGCAGTTTATGTTTGTGTTTGTGATCTGTGGTCATTAATGGTTTAAACTTGTTTAAATAGTAGTAACTAGGGTGACTAAAGTCATAATAATCATTGGTTTGTACTAGTTCAGTGATTAGCTCATTTAAAGTTCAAAACAGTGATTTAAAATGGTGTTTGGATTAGTTGGTTAACCTGTGTTAGAGGTTTGTCCATTGCTTGAGACTTGTTGTTTAAGGTTTGTTAAGCTCATTTACACTCATATCTGTCTCAATACTGCATCTGCTAAGGACCAAAGTCAAAATCATTAATCCACTGTCTTAATTACTTAAAATTTGGTAATTACTGGTGTCTAGTGTTTGTGTTTGTATTTGACGTTTGACTTTTTTTACTCTTTGTTTGAATGTTTACGGGTTCGATAAACACGTCGAATTTGGTCTTGGTAATGGTGATCAGATTAGGTTTTGGTTAGGTTTAATTCGTGACGTTATTGGGGTAAGTAAAGGTTTGACGAATTTGGTTAAAAACGAAGAAGTCAACTGAATACAACTGAAAAATGGTTTCGTCGAATCTTGACACA
>BPTQ01000003.1:224732302-224742699 GCA_019973895.1 Chrysanthemum seticuspe | reverse complement strand
ACATTCGATGGTTTAACAAGATTGCATCTACCATCAAATACAAGAATGTCCCACATGAAGCCATTAAGCTTCTTCTGTTCCCATTTTCTCTAGAGGGACAAGCCCGGAATTGGCTTGAGAAACAACCCCCTCGTTCCATTGAGACATGGGAAGATCTAGTCACAAAGTTTGTTAACGAATTCTATCCTCCATCCCGAACTACAAGTCTTAAGAATGAGATAATGAAATTCTCTCAAAGATTTGATGAATCATTCGGGGAGGCATGGGATCGTTACAAAGAATTGCTCCGTAAGTGTCCGCATCATGGTTTTTCCGAGTTAATGCAAATGGATACTTTCTACAATGGTCTGAACCAGACTAATCAAGACTCTCTAAATGCCTCCGCGGGAGGTAATTTCTTGAGCAAGACCACAAAAGAAGCCTTGCAAATCATTGAAAACAAGTCCCAGGTCCGTCCTTTCCGCACAAAGACATATCAGACTCAGTCTGATGCTGGACCTTCTACTTCATCTCCCGTGAGTACATCTAGCACCGATGCTAAGATTGACAAACTCACAGATATTGTTCAGGCTTTGGTTCTTGCTAACCAAAAGAAAGTCACTTTCACACAGACACCATCATATGGTGAAGTGAAGAAAGTTGAAGTTTGTGTTACTTGTGGTGGTCCTCATGCATACTACAACTGTACTGCCACCGATGGTAGTCCTTTTGAAGCCAATGCAATAGCCGGTACTTCAAATCAAGGAGGTAATCAATACCGTCCTCAAAATGAACCAAACTACCGAGCTAATACTTATCAGGCACCACCCGGTTTTAACCAGAATCCTAACCGGAATCAGAACCAACCTAGAATGAACCAAGGTTATCAAAACCAAGGTAATTTCTATCCCGGACCAAATCAAGGTTTCCAACATCAAGGAAATCTTAATCAAAACGCTTTCAATCGAGGGAATCAATTTCAGGGAAATATGAATCCTAATCAAGGGAATTCTGGCTATAATCAGAACATACGGCCTCAAATTATCCCTCCACCTCCTCCTGTATCAACATCTGATGAGCTTTTAAAGCAATTCATGAAGACTCAAGAGGAGACAAACAGGTTGTTGGTCAGTCAGATCGCTGAATTAAAGAAGTCTTTAAATGATCGACCCTCGGGCTCAGGTACTTTACCTAGCAACACGATCGCTAATCCGAGGGGCGATGCAAAGGCGATCACAACCAGAAGTGGTACTTCATATGATGGACCCGCTATTCCTACTACCTCTTCTTCTTCTCTCCCGAAGGTAGTGGAAAGTGAACCTGAGGCGACAAAGGACAAGGAACTTCCTACTAATAACGGAGGTACCAGCAATGTCCATCCTCAGGTTGTCCAGAAACCCAAATCCAATCCAGGAGTTGTTTTTGAACCTCCTGTAGCTCCCATTGAAAATACCAAATCCAAATCTTCTATTCCTTACCCATCACGCTTGAACGAGCAAAAGCTCCGCGAAAAAGCCAGTCATCAAATGGACAAAATTATTCAAATTTTCCAAGAACTACATTTTGACATAAGCTTTGCGGAGGCTATCATGTTGATGCCCAAGTTTGCATCAACTCTCAAACACATGTTAAGCAACAAGGAAAAACTGTTTGAAATGGCTAAAACTCCTCTGAACGAGAACTGCTCTGCAGTTATCTTGAAGAAGCTTCCCGAGAAGCTTGGAGATCCTGGAAAATTTCTCTTACCTTGTGTATTTCCAGGAATGGTTGAATGCTTTGCCTTAGCCGATCTTGGTGCAAGCATAAAACTGATGCCTCATTCAGTATGGAAGAAACTTTCTCTTCCGGACCTTACTCCTACATGCATGACTCTCGAGCTTGCAGATCGTACAATATCCCGTCCTCTTGGAATTGCCGAGGACGTATTTGTGAAAGTAGGAAAGTTCCATTTTCCAGCTGACTTTGTAGTTGTTGATTTCGATGCTGATCCACGGGTTCCTCTCATTGTTGGAAGAGGATTCCTGAGAACGGGCCGTGCTCTCATTGATGTATTTGAGCAAGAAATCACATTACGTGTTGGTAATGAAGCTGTCACCTTTAACCTTGATCAAACTTCGAGGTACTCCGCAAACTATGATTCTGAGTCGGTTAACCGAATAGATATCATTGATGTTGCTTCTGAAGAGTACTCTCAAGAAGTTCTTGGTTATTCTCATAATTCTGTGAGTGGGGATCCCACCACATCTTCTCAACCTATCATAGCCAATTCTACTCCTTCTCTCACTCCGTTTGAGGGAAGCAACTTCATCTTGGAAGAGATTGAAGCATACTTGGCTAGTGATTCTGTTCCATGGGAAATTGATCACGCTCCAATTGACATCGAGGGGGACATACTTCTCATTGAGAAATTGCTTAAAGATGATCACTCATCAACCCCTCACACTAGTGATGCAATTCCAGAAGAGATTAATCACCATGAGATTAATCCGGAGGGAGATATTCTTATTCTTGAGAAGTTGTTAAATCAGGACACTTCTCCTCCACTCCCTCCCGTCGAGCTTCATAACAAGGAAGTCAAGTCAGTTGAGAAAACTGAAGAATTTCCTGAAGTCGAACTTAAGGACTTACCGCCTCATCTCGAGTATGCATTTCTTGAGGGTAATGATAAATTACCCGTCATTATTGCTCGAGATTTGAGTAAAGATGAAAAACCTGCTCTCATAAAGATCTTGAAGTCACACAAGCAAGCAATTGCTTGGAAACTCTCCGACATTAAGGGTATCAACCCTGAGTTTTGTACTCACAAAATCTTGATGGAGGATGACTTCAAGCCAGCAGTCCAACATCAGAGAAGGGTGAATCCAAAAATCCATGATGTTATCAAACAGGAGGTTATCAAACTTCTTGATGCAGGATTGATTTACCCAATCTCAGATAGTCCTTGGGTTAGCCCAATTCATTGTGTTCCTAAAAAGGGTGGCATAACTGTTGTCACGAATGAAGAAAACGAGTTAATTCCAACTCGATTGGTTACGGGATGGCGTGTGTGTATTGACTATCGCAAGTTAAATGACGCCACCCGTAAAGACCATTTTCCTCTACCCTTCATGGACCAAATGCTTGAGAGATTAGCAGGGAATGAGTACTATTGTTTCCTTGATGGTTTCTCGGGTTACTTTCAGATCCCCATTGATCCACAGGATCAAGAGAAGACCACATTCACCTGCCCATACGGAACTTTTGCCTACAAACGTATGCCTTTTGGCTTATGTAATGCTCCTGACATGTTCCAACGATGTATGATGGCCATATTCCACGACATGATCGGGGAAACAATGGAGGTGTTTATGGATGACTTCTCGGTCATTGGGGACTCATTTCAGACATGTCTCTCCCATTTAGACAAAATGCTAAAACGGTGTGAAGACACCAATCTCTGTCTAAATTGAGAGAAGAGCCACTTTATGGTCAAAGAAGGCATAGTCCTTGGCAATAAGATTTCTAAAAATAGGATTGAGGTCGATAGTGCAAAAGTTGATGTTATTGCTAAACTGCCTCATCCTACTACCGTCAAAGGTATTAGGAGTTTTCTTGGTCATGCCGGGTTTTATCGTAGATTCATACAGGATTTTTCTAAAATCGCTCGGCCTATGACCCATCTTCTTGAAAAAGAAGCTCCTTTTATCTTCTCTCCTGAGTGCATCGAAGCTTTTGAAACATTAAAGAAAAAGCTTACGGAAGCACCCATTCTAGTTGCCCCCGACTGGGATTTACCCTTTGAGCTCATGTGCGATGCAAGTGATTTTGCTATCGGTGCAGTCTTGGGGCAACGTAAAACCAAGCATTTTCAGCCTATCCACTACGCGAGCAAGACTATGACTGAAGCTCAAACCCATTACACCACTACAGAAAAAGAACTATTAGCTGTGGTGTATGCATTTGAAAAGTTTCGGCCATACCTTATCTTGACCAAATGCGTGGTGTATACGAATCACTCGGCTCTTAAATATCTCTTTGCAAAACAAGATGCAAAGCCGAGATTGCTCCGTTGGGTTCTCCTCCTGCAAGAATTTGATATCATTATACGTGATAAAAAAGGAGCTAAGAACCTTGCTGCTGATCATCTTTCCCCGTCTAGAAAACCCTCACCAAGATGTGTTTGAGAAAAAGGAAATAAATGAAACATTTCCTCTCGAAACACTCAATGTGGTTTCTTTTCGTGGAGACTCTTCTACCCCATGGTTTGCTGACTTTGCAAATTACCATGCGGGTAACTTTGTGGTGAAAGGGATGTCGTCCCAACAGAAAAACAAATTCTTTAAAGATGTAAAACATTACTTCTGGGACGACCCCTACTTGTTCAAAATTTGCGCGGATCAAGTCATCAGGCGATGTGTGTATGGTCAGGAAGCCATTGACATTCTCAAGGCTTGCCATTCTGGACCTACTGGGGGACATCATAGCCCCAACTACACTGCCAAGAAGGTGTTTGATTCCAGATTCTATTGGCCCACGATTTATAAGGATGCCCACGAATTTGTCAAAGCCTGTGACGCTTGTCAACTTCACGGGAATATCTCACAAAGAAATGAAATGCCGCAAAACGCCATTCAAGTTTGTGAGATTTTTGACATCTGGGGCATTGACTTTATGGGGCCATTTCCTTCTTCTCGCGGTAATAAGTACATACTCGTGGCCGTTGACTACTTGTCAAAATGGGTTGAAGCTAAGGCTTTGCCTACCAACGATGCCCAAGTTGTTGTGAAATTCTTGAAATCTCTCTTTGCTAGCTTTGGAACTCCACGAGCCATAATCAGTGATCGTGGTACGCATTTCTGCAATGACCAGTTTGAAAGAGTCATGCAGAAGTATGGTGTAACTCACCGTCTCTCTACTGCGTACCACCCCCAAACAAGTGGGCAAGTGGAAGTTTCCAACCGAGGGATTAAAAGAATTCTGGAGAGGACGGTTGGCGAAAACCGTGCCTCCTAGTCGGATAAGCTAGATGACGCACTCTGGGCCTTCCGTACATCTTATAAAACACCCATCGGGTGTACTCCATACAAGCTTGTGTACGGAAAGGCGTGTCATCTGCCAGTTGAGCTTGAGCACAAGGCATACTGGGCCTTGAAAAATGCCAACTTCGATATTCAGACAGCTGGTGATCACCGGAAAGTTCAAATGAATGAATTAAATGAACTCCGTGATTAAGCATACGAGAACTCTTTGATCTACAAAGAAAAGACAGAGAAGATTCATGACTCTAAAATCAAGAACCGCGTTTTCAACGTTGGTGATCGAGTCCTTCTTTTCAATTCAAGATTGAAGATTTTCTCGGGAAAGCTTAAGTCCCGTTGGTCTGGTCCATTTACTATCACTAAGGTTTATCCTTATGGCACCATTGAATTATCTCAACCCGATGGTCCAAACTTTAAAGTGAATGGTCATCGATTGAAGCATTATTTTTGAGAGGACATTCCTCCTGTGGTTGTCCCGGATCTACAAACTTTCCCCATGAACCAATAAATGCGGGGATCGAGTCAAGCTAGCGACTCGGGAATCAAAAACAGTAGCTAAACATGGGTTTTCACCCGTGTGTACCACCCTAGTGTGGGGGAGTTGCCCCACATGTTGTGTATATATATAAAGTTTCATGAAAAAAAAAAAAAAAAAAAAATTTCTTGCTAAATAATGGCCGTAGTATTTCCCTTTTACGTTCTATGTTTCGGCATAACCGCCGGTACTTTGAATATTGAGGGCAATATTCAATTCTAGTGTGGGGGGAATTCTCACGAATTTTATCATGTAATTATGCCGCCCAATTCCCCCATTTTTGGCCAAATTTTTTTTTGGAGTAAGTGTTTTTCACTTACTCAACTTATGGTTATCAGTCCGCCATGTCTAAAAAACAAAAGGATTGGCTAATACAGGAGCAAACGGCTCTTGTTAAAGATATCTCAAATCCGTTGACGGCTTGCAATTTGCCCAAAATTGTATGGTATTCAGCTCACCATATCCTAATTAGTGAAGAGTTGGCTAGCCCGCAAGTTTATGGCTTGTGGTAAAGGCAGTGGAAAAACCATAATTGGTAATCAGCTCACCAAAGATAATATTAATAATTTATCTAAGAGTTGGCTAGTCCAGAAGCAAACGGCTTCTGGTAAAGACAAATCAAATCCGTTGGAAGCTGGTGATTTGCTCAAAATCACTTGGTTATCAGTGTACCAAGGTTCTTACTTGAACTGAAACATTTGGCTACTCCAGAAGTAATGGATTTTGGTAAAGAGATAAAATCCATTAATTTTTCTCAAAACATTGCTAGGGACTAGCAATATCTTAGTGTGGGAGATTGATGAGTGTCTAAATACTCATCATTTTTGTACCATTTAAACTGCAAAAACATCTGAAAACACTCAGAAATGCATCAAAATGATAAAAATATCACAAATAAGTGTTTTATATGTTTTAAATGTAAAAATATCAAAATCTGGTGAAAAACGTATCAAGTTTGCATAATTGGCAGTTTTAGTCCCCCAAGTTTCAAAAGTTGTCAAAAACAGTCCCTGGTAAAACAAAATAAAGAAAATTGTTATTCAAGGTCCCTGAAATATTCTAAGTTGTCAAAAATGGTCCTTGAATAAATCTTTTGTCAAATGGCAGAAAAGGTCCCTCAAGTTTTGAAATTGTCACAAATAGTCCTTGGAAAATTGAAAATGTCAAAACTGGTCCTTGTACTATTAAAGTTTGTCAGTTTTAGTCCTTGTGTGAACTTTGAGAAATGGGAAGATTTGGTCCCTTAAGATTGGAATAGTTGCAGCTTTGGTCCTTGTCATCTAATTAATCCAAGCCTTGTCAAAACACCTTTGACCCCTGCCACTTATACCATTGTGACCCCTTGACCCTTTCTTTTTGGACTGCCTGGTCAAACAAAGTCAAAAGCTGCAAAAACCCGCCCACCACTGTTTATCCCTTCCACATGTTGCCTGCAACCACTTGCCAACACAGATCCCTCTCCCATCACCTTTCCTTTCCCTCCCCTCATCATCACCACTTCCCACCTTTCCCACCACAATAAATGCCACCCCCCTAGTTGCTAAAACACAGAGCCACAGGTCAAACTACTTTTCCCGCCATTTTTGATCCAATGGCTAAAATCACCTCAAGACATCCAATGGCCTAGATTTTTAGTGGGAATCAATCAGAAGGACACGTGGAAGCTAATTGGTGTATAAAAGAGGCAGAGAAGCAAGAGAGAAGACCAGTACTTAGTTTTTTAAATTTTGTGAATGTCGTATTTTATTTTCATGTCTTTAATTAAGTTTTAAACTGTAATCTTTGGTTTTCATTGTATCAAATTAAGCTGTTTAAGTGTATTAAAACTATTATCAAGTATCAATTCAAGTTTTTATTAACTATTCATATTTTATGCTTACTGTTGCAAATTTCCAATTCAAACTCTTGTTACCAAGCTTCAATAAGCTTCCTTATCATTCAAACAAGCTTATCTAAGCTTATTATAGCTTGCGGTAAGCTTGGAACACAGTTCTAAGCAGCTTTGGTAAAAAGTCAACATAAGTCAACTGAAGAAGCAAAAATTGGTTTAAGCAGTTTGGAAATGAATGGGGTTATTGTAGTGCTTAATTTGGATTGGTTTTGGATTAGACTAGTGGTAATGGTTCTGGTTTAAGCTGCACAAATAGCTTGGGCATTTGTAAGTTTGTTTCTCATTTTTTTCAGTTTGCAGTTTATGTTTGTGTTTGTGATCTGTGGTCATTAATGGTTTAAACTTGTTTAAATAGTAGTAACTAGGGTGACTAAAGTCATAATAATCATTGGTTTGTACTAGTTCAGTGATTAGCTCATTTAAAGTTCAAAACAGTGATTTAAAATGGTGTTTGGATTAGTTGGTTAACCTGTGTTAGAGGTTTGTCCATTGCTTGAGACTTGTTGTTTAAGGTTTGTTAAGCTCATTTACACTCATATCTGTCTCAATACTGCATCTGCTAAGGACCAAAGTCAAAATCATTAATCCACTGTCTTAATTACTTAACTGTTGGATTTTTATAAAAGTAAACTCTATTTTTGTGTTCAAAATTCATAGACAAAGCTTTATTCAGTTTCATTTCATCACTAAACAACATAATCAGTCCACAAATTAGGATTAAAATTCATAAAAGTCAAAATCTTCTTAACTGTCAAATAGTCAAAACTTGAAAATACCAGTTTTCACCCAACTAGAGGGATTTTTCACAGGTTCATTATTGGTCCAAATCAAGTGAGACTTTTTGTTCTTAAAACCTCAACTGGTCTATTTTCTTATTGTCATTTTTTAAAATTTTTAGAATTTTTCTAAAAGCTCCAAAAGAGCTTGTCAAACAGGGCTCATTTGCCCTGTTCACAACTCAGTGAATACTGAGTTTTATCAGCATCTTGCAGAGCTTGTAAAAAGCTCATAAGAGCTTATCTTGGTCTCAGTTTTGGCTTACAGATAGTCAGCCAGGTCTAGATTAGGTTCCAGCTTTTTGTTTTTAATTCCAGCTTATCTCAGTGCTTATTTTTAATCCACAAAGTAGTTGCTTAAATCTGTTTTTGCACATTTGGCTCAAATAGCCAAATCTGTGTGGTTTGCATTTCAGTGGTCTTAGATAGTTGCAATAAGTTGTTTTCAAGTAGTTTTGGTACAAAATAGCTTCTGTGAAAATGTGGTGCTCAGTTTGAACCTTGTGCTTATTCCAAGTGCTTATTACATAAGCACTTGCATTGCAGTCTCTTATTCCTCCACACAACCACCTGTTTTTCTATTTTTCTTAGATTCAGCATATTAAATTAGACTTTTGCTGAATTTTTCATATTTTTCCATAACAGTTTGCTATTTTTCTTAATTAAAAACAGTTTTTTAGTCATTTTAATTAGCTTTTATTGCAATTAAATCAGAAAAAGTTCAAAAAAATATTTTTTCATTTTTCTTAGGTTAAGATAAATATAAAAAGTAAAAAAAATTAATTTTCCAGATTTTTCATAGTTTAATTTGTAATTTTTAGTAATTTAATTAGTTTTAAATAGTTTAAAATTCATAAAAAATAGAAAAATAATCAGAAAAATATAAAAATAGTTTTGAAAATTCTCTTTTGTTATTTTAGATTTTTCCAAGTCATAATTTTATTTTTCTAGCTTTATTTCCTATTTTCTTGTAATTTAGGTTATTATTAAATAGTTAAAATTAGTTTTTAATTAATAATAATTAATTTAATAGTTATAAAAATAATTTTCTTTTTCTAAAAATTTTATTTTATCATTAGGATTGTAAAAATTTCATTTTCATATTTTTAGGATTTATATTGCCTTAGTTTCACATTTTCTTTAGTACGTCACGTAGTTTTTAAATTCAGTTTTATAAAAACATAAAATCAAAAACATCATTTTGCAAATAGTGATAGCGTTTATTTAATATTTTTTATCTTTTTAATCTCCTTTAATTTGCATTTAAGCCCCTGTAATTTACAAAACTTTTCTTTAGGTATAAATAACTCAAAATCCTTACTGATCACTATCCTTAGTGATTATTCGACATCTGATTGTGTTAAACACCATTCATCCTCCGTGGGACTTAACGACCCGGGAATCCACTGTATTCTCCTGATCTAAATTTCATTTGGTGTTTGAACTGTTTTAAGTTCCTTACGGTTGGTCATTCACAAGTGGCTAGCTTGCGTGAGAAAACTTGACGGTTTTGCACCAATCAAATTTTGGCGCCGCTGCCGGGGAGGCTGTAAGCGTGTTCTAAACATTTTCTGACCCGTACTTGCACATATACCACCTTTTGTAAAAACAGTTTTTTGTAAAGTTATAACAAAATCAAAAAGTTCATTAACACTTTTCCTAAAGTGTTAGAAACACCAAACAAAATATAAAACAACAAAACAATCGTAACGTTTTCTAGCTTGTGTTTCTTTTAAGGTGATTCTTAAAGAAATACGATTTGGTTAAACGAGACGATACCAAAAATATTGTCCAAAAGTTTTTAAACCATCAGCACAAATCTATACCTACGTCTTTTCAGTGGTACTTAATATATACATAAAAATCAACCACCGCAAATCAAGGCAGTACACCTACTAACTGGGGGTGTGACCATAATAAGTTCCCGAACATCAGATTTAAAACTTGCCTTTGTGTCCTTGTGATTTGGTGTACCTTTTTCAAAGAAGCCATTTCATTTGTGATTATTGGTTAAGTTCACTTGTCGTTTTGCCTCGCATTTGTTTTGAAAACTGATTTTTATACTTAGTGCATGCGCACTCGTTCTTCCAGTTCTACAAGTCCACTTTCAGAACTTGGAAAGATTCCTCGTAGACGTAGAGGACGTTCTGCTCCTTCAGCCGTGACTGAGGAACGTCTACCACCACCACCACCTGCCG
>BPTQ01000003.1:224674281-224717689 GCA_019973895.1 Chrysanthemum seticuspe | reverse complement strand
CGTTACGAATCTCACACTTGGCCATCATATAATCTAAGATCTTGAACACAAAACAAGTTCTAGAATCTAATATACTACCGGTTCACACTCTAAGCATTGCAGATGAATGCTTCAATTCCTACTAATCTAAGGGCGATCCTCACATTTTTGGTGGAATTTAAGTGGTAAAGGGTTTTGTGCTAGTCATATAACTTCCTATCCGTGAGACGCTTTTGTTAAGACTAATGGCCCACTCCTATATATCATGAAAATTTTTAAATTTGGTGCCAAAATTACCCTAACCGACATTTTCTCAGGGTTTATTACGCAAATGCAATTAGACAAAGCAAATAATCAAGGATAAGCATAGTTTCAAAGTTCCCGTTTTATTTTCCCTCCCTACACTTAAACTGAACATTGTCCCCAATGTTCCCCGAAAGTATCAAAGTTATGATAAAAGAAGGTAGTCAAAAACGAAAGAAACTAGTACTCCCCTGATTAGCTCGGTAGGATCCGTGTGTGAAGTAGTGGTTAAATCCTTTCCAAGAAGAATTTATGCGTGAAAAGCTCCTTCCAATCTTATGTAACTTCTTCTTGATAAATTAAACCTGCACACTTGAAGAAACAAACGAAACCTTCGCGTAAAATCGGTGGTAATAATATATATAAGACTCGATTTAAACTAAGATATAATGCTTGTGGAATGGATGTTTACAAAATTTCTGGAAAATTAAGACCTGGAAAATTCCAAATTTTTTTTAAGTAGCTCAGAAAACGAGAAAAAAGTAATCTGTTGTTTTTACTCCTTCCTGACGCCGTCAGGTTGTGATCCTGACGCCGTCAGGTTATCCTGACAAAAACTGGTATGCGGTTTTCTGGAAAAAATTCTGGAAAACTTACATCTTTAGAATCTGGAAAAAATTTATGCAAAACATTCATTATGACTTGATACAAGCATTTGACTCGAACAAACACACATGTATATCTTTTAATTAATTGTAATTCTCATGTTCACGGTTCTTTTGAAAACGTGTGTAATCCTCCCTACACTTATCCCTTGTGTAAAATACCTTTATATGTAATTAAGACGAGGTTAAAGACAAAATAAAGCATTTTTACAAATTCAAACATGAGAATGAACAATTAATAAAAGATATACGACACACAAATAAAAATGAAAAACAAATACACATGGGTTGCCTCCCAAGAAGCGCTTGTTTTTGTTCGAGTCACGAGCCTGACTCTACCCTTATTTAACAGATAAAGGGGAAGTTTTCCCTACACTTAAGTTTAAGTGCGGGTGATAGTAGCGATACACACACTTAGGGTGGAAATTTGCTACGTGAGGAGAGGGTGATGGGTGATTTATGTGCTCAAAGGAGTGTACTCCATTCATTATAACCTTACCTAATTCAATTGGTGTAGCGGGTGAATCAAATCTCTCTCCTAAAAATGGATCATCTTCTATGAACTTCAAAAGATTATTAGTTAAGGATCCATCTTGACCTAATAAACCAGGTTTAAACCCATAATGTTTCTTGTTATCAACCATGAATGGGGGATATAAGTATGTAAGGTCATGGGTTACTCCTATATTAGCTTCCACTCTACATGGCCTAGAATCTACCACCTTTTTCAAGCAACTAACCGGACTATCTATTTTGATGGGTGGAGGGGCCTAATTCAATTCCAAGATTCACATCTAAAGACGGAAAATTGGGTAAGGTTTTTGGTTGAGGCTCCGGTTCATCAAAATTAGGAACTTCCCTAGGATTAAGAGAGAGGTCATGACAACAAGCATCTAAACCTACATTCTCTAGTGGCATTCGGTCCAAAGGTTCTATATCAATCGGGGTTCCTATAGTCTCTTCTACTTCTTTCGGGTAAGTTATAGGCGATGTGTGTTCCTCAAGTGATGGTAGGGCTTGTGGGCTTGGAGTTTCCACTTTTTTCTCCATTATATCTAGATCTCCTAAATGTTTGAAATCTATCCCACACATGCAACTAGGTATTTTAGCTTCAACCATCTCACAATTTTGTTTGGGTTTAGGTTTCATGTTCTTAAAAACTAAGTCTTTTTGATCATGATGCCTAAGGTTAGATAAATCCTTCTTATCCATTTCCTCAAGTTGTAACAACTGAAGGTTTATGCATAGGAGGCTTTTCTGAAAAATTCTAAAGATGGTGTCACTAAAAGGAGTTGATCTTGACAACGATCGTTGAATAGAAGCCACACAAACACAAAATATATCAAATCCATCCAATCTTACACCCTTCTTCTTTTGGATATCTTTAAGATCACTCACAAATTTATCAGAACAATAAAAACCAAACCAACTTGCGAAATTCAATTGTTCCTCATTTGTTAATGATTCAAATGCTACTTCACTTGCCATAGCGACAAATGAAAATGGTTTTACGAACACAAACACAAAGAAGGGGGATAGACTACAAGGAAGCTAATAAAAATGAGAAAAAAGTTTACTTGATAGGAATCAAGCAAAGAAACCTAAACGAGGTGGACTACTAACTAGCTATTCTATTCCCCGGCAGCGGCGCCAAAAACTTGATAACGCTACACGCGTCGTTCGGGGTCAAAGGAACTTCCTTTTCGTCGAGCAAGTTTTTCAACACCCTAGGCAGTGAACCTAATCGTTGTAGTGTAGTATTAGGGTAAGCCACGGGAATTGATATCGTTCTCTAGGGGAATAGGAATGCTAGTGAGAAGTTACTACGCTAAGGTTGGGGTTGAGGAAGATTATTTTTTTATCTTTTTATATTTTTTAGAAAAGGAAAAGTACGAATCTCGGGGTTTGGATTTGGGGGGTTGGTATTTCTACCGATTACTCTACTATTATCTAATTATCTAAACTAAGGTGGTGGTAGTCTATGTCTAATTATTGTGTGCTCGTATGATAGTTTAAAGATGTGTTTACTTAGGTTTTACTACTCCTTAATTATCTCCTATTGGTGGTTGAATTGTCACGTCCTTATTCCTAGTTGCGTTGTGTGTCTAAAGTTGTAGGGTATGCGTTTCTCCCTACTCTTTGAAGTTACCAAAGGGTCTCGTCTACAAAACCCACTAGGGATGATAAACTCTAACTCTAAGGCCTCTTTGGATAGTTTAGCTTACAACAACTCAAAGTGCTATAACCTAAGGTTCACAAAGATTAATCAAAAATTAAGTACACAACGAATGACCTATCGCATTACGAGATCATTAATCAACTAAGATAAGAAACAACCAATCAATATTCAATAATTAAGTTTCATATTCCCTAAGCAAACACACAAGTAAATTAGCCGGACATGGAGAACATGCAAGCATACACACAAATAATTGAAGACATAATTAAATTAATGAAGTAAACAACTTATCTTGGTGTAAGATAGGGTTTAAAACCCTAAAATACGACCTTGGTTCGGTTTAGGTTTTACTCCAAAAGTTTTCCCAAAAGACTACCCTTAAAAACTGAAAAATTCGGATTCTATATATAGGATTACATGTGCGACGGCGTCAACTTATGATTTGTGACGCCGTCGTGTCGCTGTCATTAGGGTTTCGTCTTGGCCAAGTTAATCTTGCGACGGCGTCACCTTATGCTTGTGACGCCATCCTCTTTAGCTTCTGACGTCGTCTGGATTGAATCTAGGCCGTCTGAGATGCGACGGCCTACTCTTTTAAAGCCCGACGCCGTCCTCCAAAAACTAGCAATTTATCTTCTGTGTCGTCACAAATTCCTCCGACGGCGTCGCAGATTAAGCAGTGATGCCGTCCCCTTGTAATTTAGCAGCTTGAGTGTCTCGATTCTTGACTTTGGCCATTTTCTTCATATATCCGTGCCTTTTCGTCCAAATAAGTGCCATTACAGCAGTTTGCCTTCCAGAGACCTAAAAAGTAAAAAGGAACGATATTAAGCAATAACGGATACAAAAGTGATCAAATAAGGGCTTAAACGACCCCTCAAAAAGGTACATTTTAAAACCTTATCACGTATTTATTTTGTTGTTTCGGTGGGCTTTACAATTTAACACTGAACATAAAAACTTGAAACTTCTCCAAAAGTAAATTACATATATAATTAAACGTTTATATCTATTCAATTACATTAGTTGCCTATTAACATACCAAGTCCAACACAAGTAACCGAAAAAGATCCTAACATAATGAAAAACAACCTATCATACAACTTCAACTTTGACTTTGCATCAGCCAACACTTTGTCCAAGATTGACTTGTCCAAAGCAAGAGTATTAACCAAGTGTTCAATATCCACCGACTTCTTCGATATTTTCTCCTTTTCAAAGAACCCATACACCAGATCTTTATAGTATTCACTAGGCAGATCATCATCCAAAAACTGATATACATCACAAATAGAGCATTTTACAAAACGCTTCCCAGGGTTTGCCCTTGTTGTTGACGTCTTGACTTGTAGACGAAGACTGCATCTGCAAAAGTATTCAACTTTGCCACCAATTAGTCGGGTTGTAGCTGAAGTTCTGGAACTCATGATAAACAAGTTTTTAATTAACAAGTTTGTGGAAATGTAGGAAAATGTTGACCGACAAATTAGGTGGTGGGGAGTTTATAAAAGTTGCAAAAAGTACCTTTTAGGCTTTTATAACTATATCATTTTTTGCCCAAACAAAACTTTATATAGACATATATACAGCTTATCTTTGTTGTAAAAAGTAGAGGGACCTAGCATGACAAATACTTAAAAATTTTTACCCCACACATCACTTATCCTTATGGTCCCGACCATCAACATCCCAACATTCTGCTTTATACCCTAGGTCACTTTCATTTAAGATTACAAAAAATAATCGGTGTCATTTTCATCTTTTTTTAGGAAAAAGTCCAGGTTTGTTGTACTATCCCGTATGTACTTTGTTACCTTATTCGTTCATATTCGTTGATATATTTATATATGAATATAAAAAATTGTGCAGCTTTATATTTTATATTCTATTATTAAATTATTATTTAATTCAAAATTATTGAATTTGTTATTAGGGTTTATGTTTTATAGGTATGGTCAGTATACCCCTTTAAGTCTAGTTGTTGCTTCTAATTGTTATTAGTATTTATGTTTTATAGGACATGGCGGAAACCAAAAAAGTCATATTTAAAGTTCACCACAACGGGAAGTTTCAATTTCAGCCACTCCGCTATGTAGGTGGTCGCCTTGCTGATGTCTGGTGTTTTAGCTCCAGCAGGGGTGCATTTACAAGGGTGCTTGATCATGTTTTCACTGATATTGGGGGGGGGGGGAATGGGCTTTATTTTATGGTGCACCAAACAAGTCACTCGAAGATGGTTTAACTTTGTTGCACACAAACAATGACGTTCGGCGAATGTATGACATTGCGGATGAGACTGGATCAATGGAACTCTACGTTCTGCACAAGCAACAACCTTTGTCACAATTTTATTTAAAAAACATGGTTTGGCAAGAAGAGGACGCTGGCATGCACTGCGGTAGTGCAACACCATTCAAAAGAAGGAAGCTAACAACCCGTGTGTCTATAAGGAAAGCTGATACAGGGTTCGAGATCAGAGGAAAAGGGGGTAGTGCACAACAAACTGAAAAACGGTTGCAAGAGGATGTACATGAAAGTAAGCCAGGTCATGGGACTGCCAATGGAAAAGAACCAGTTGTTGAGCAAGAGGGTGTGTCAAGAAGTGGAAAAGGGTTTCTATAACCACTTACAGGTGGGCCATACAGAACGGGAAAGCGATTATGATGGAGGTCCTGGATGCCTGAATGATGGTTTTGGTACGTTTATAGACTGTGTTTTTATATTCAATGAACATGTTCATACCACACAGATGCACGACCCCTATTAGCTAGCAACCGCATGACACAAATAAGTAATAGTTTAAGATCCATCCGTTATTACAAAGCCAAATACACACAAACGTTTACCTTACACAAAACACACTATAGAAGGACTTAGGCAGTGAATGCATTATTAAAAACCATGTTCCTGCTTACTTTAAAAAGCTGTTTGGAGTAGGGAAATCGGATAGAAGACTGATGTGTGGAGCGGACGAGCTTGGTTGTTCAGTGGTTTGACTTGAGTTGATGTGATTCGCCGCATTAATCACCCCATGATTAGGGTCTCCGTTTGCCTCGCTTTGGCTGTTGCTAGTTAACTGAGATGATTAACCCATCTTACGAGCCTTTTTTTTGCACATGTTGTACCTGGCTTAGCCTTTCATTTGTAGCCAACCAGTCTCTGTACAAGTGTGCCAATACAGGTTAGTTGCCAGTTAACAACGTAACCTTAAAGTTTTTTGTAAAGCTGAACAAATACTTACTTTTCTTTTTACCAAAGGAACTCTACATGTTAGGCGGTTGTGGCCTTTTGTGCCACACCTTCCACAATAGTTGCTCTTAGGCGCCTCACCTTGAGATGGTATTCGGTCTTTATTTTTAGGCCTGCCTGAATTACGCTTACCGATAACAGGGGGCAACACAACCTCTAAGTTCACTTCAGTGTCACACAGCGTCATATCTTTTAATAGGTAGATGATGTCTTGGTACGTCGCTTTAATAGTTGTATTATAAAACCAATCTTTTGCCAATTTCTTAACACTGGTCAGGCCTGCAAATCTACCTACAACACAAACATGTCCGTAAGGCAAACCTGAAAGCTGCCATTTGCGACAACTGCATTCACCGTTTACCAAATCAACAACATGCTGTTTTTTTGTGTCGTGTACTTCATACACTTTGTCTTTAAGTATTCCCAAAACCTTCCAGTTTGCACTTTTTTCCATTCTGTCTTTCACTTTGGCGGTTGCCCAGTCTGTAAATTCGTCATCCGGTGCATCTAGCATTTACACATATTAACACATTACTGAATACGACTACTTAATTATTGTTCAATAAACTATCTAATAATAACAAAATATGCTCTACCTGCATGTTTTTCTCGTCGTTCGTAATACCATTTTTGAAGAAGACCTTTAAACCATTCCATCAACATCGTTATTGGGATCTTGCGCACATCCTTTGTTAAAGCATTTATCGATTCCACACTGTTTGAGGTCATGTAGTTGTACCTGTTTGTTGGGCAATGTGCCCTCGACCATTTTTCAATACATGTTGCAACTAGTTTTCTGTGAGCTATCGGTCGTGCTGCAAGAATCTCAGACATTAGGTGTGCAGATTCCTCCCTTGTGTAAGCTTTGCACGTCTTCCAGTATAAACACTTTAGGCTATCACTTTGCATACGTGTATTCAACATCAAATAGCGACAACAATACCCGTGAAAGGCATTTGGAAAAACATTTTTACATGCTAGGGCTATTGCATGATGTCTGTCAGATATAATTGCCAAATTAGCAACTTCCCCTATGGATTCTTTCAGGCTTGTCAAAAACCATGTCCATGATTCACCACTCTCACCTTGAGAAACACCGGTGGCAATCGGTATAATTTGATTGTTTCCGTCCATTCCCACGGCTACCAGGTTTGTCCCTACGTAGGGCCCTTTAAGATGTGTCACGTCGATTATGATCAGGGGTCGCATATAGCATAGGAAACTCTTAATCTGTAAAATATAAATGCGATTACATACTGGATAACAAACACATTGTATATCAAGGTAAAATCATCATAAACCATGTATTTAAGTGAACTTTGTAAACTATTCTAATGCATTGGTAAGTAAATTAATGACAAATAATTTGTTTTATGTTTCTACTGACAGGTGTGCTGTGAAACAAACAATAGTATCACCATGAGTAGATCCAATTCCGAATGTTTTTGTGCTTATCTGACATAAATTGTTAGATACTTTGCTAGGATGCTCAACTTTTATAAGACAAGTAAAAACTAGTTGTATGTAACTATTTTATGGTTTTATGTATGTACAGTTTTTTATATTCCATTTTGTGTTGATGTTGCAGATATACTACTAAACAGCCGCATGCTAAACTAAAAACAATGCCTATTCACCAACACACTTGTATGAAAACCATATCATATATTAGACAAGATTTATTTAAAAACATTCAAGGCAATTAGCTTACCGCAGCACCGAAAGATATAAAAAGGTTCTTAAAACGTCTTTGATCGTCTGTCTCAATGTGTGTAACAGTCCCCTCGTTTGCGAGCTTTAGGTTGTGACAGTAGTATGGTAACTGCGCAAACGATGCCTTTGGACATCCCTGGGTTGATTCCACTGCCAATTGTTTCCCCCTCCAAGCTTTTGTGTATGAAACATCTATATTCAACTCCATATTCAGATCATGGATAATGTCCCTTGGCTTATAAACGCGTGTAACATCTGTGATTTTTGGACGTAGTAATTTAGACAGGGTTTTTGCTGTAGCATTTCGATGATTTGGATTGAACTGGATTTTGGAACAAGTATGACAGTCATTAATTGCAGTGATTCTAAACTGGATACAGTTTGGAATCCTACGACAGTTTATGTGCCAATCACATTTTGGCTGCACGCATTTTACTGCGTACCTAATAGTGCATGATTTATGAACATAAAATTCATACCCTTCTTTTAGGCATTTCAAAGATACCTCATATATGCACTCTGCCTTATCATCAAATCTATCATTTACTTTCATAACACCTCTATCTTTACTTTCAAGTCTGCTATCAATAGGTGGTGGTTGGGGTGTGGGCGGTATATGAGTTAAGTTGTTTCGTTGCCAGGTATTCGTATCTTGCTCAGGTAACAACGTATCATTAAGATCCACATGTAAGTGTGGGGAACAAGAAGACTGGATTACCACAACGGGTTCTTTAACTTGGTTGATGCATATGGTTTGCACATCTGACTGCGACCCATCAACTATACTTTTGAAAAAATCCAAGTCATCGTCGTCAAGTATGTTCGTTGTGGTTGAGGCGATGTTGTATGTTAGACTTATCCCGTTTAAATCATTAACTTTGAACTTTTTCTTGATGTACTGCACAAGACTCGAAAAATTAATGTCAGCTGGGAGTAAAACACCACACACAAGATCTTCATACCGCATAAACACCTTGCATTTCGCAACATAGTTCATTTTTTTTATGATGTTATTTTGTTTTTATTAACTAGGGTGTGGTTATATTTGGTGAAAAGCTATAAACATTAATAGTGTGTCGCACGGTAGCCCCTTAGATCGGTTGTACCTCTATGTAACACTGTCAAAGAACTTTGGGAAGAGTTGAAGGAGTGTTATGGCATTGGAAATGCTCCTATAAGATGATATGCATATGATTTAACGTTGCCCAACGTACAAGACATGTTGCCCAACGTACAAGACATATTGACCAAGTATGTCCTATAGTTGCCCAGATTGCGTCTAGAAGGTTGGCCTGAGGTACAAATTAAGTTCCCACATGACACTAAAAGTTGGCCCAGAGTACATCTAAAAGTGTGGGCCAAAGGACCCATTGTACAATATATTCTTTAAATATATAAAGGTTGCCTAAAGTACTAACTTGGTAGCCCAAATACAAATTTAGTTGCCCAGATTACATCTAAAAGTGTGGACTGACGATATACCAAAACGAATTCATCGATGCCATGTTTCGAATTGTCCATTAGGCCTCGCTTGTTCCTTTTTGTATCCAAAAATTGTGGCACGAACACTTATAAACTAATTATTCCGTCATTAACAGAAGTTGCTCCAAGTCGAGTAATTCGACAATTGTTATACTTTTTTTAAACTTTATGTTGCTCCAAGTCGAGTGAATATCTAGTCGCAACAAAAGAGGAACTATTTATTATCGAGCAACGGGCAAACAATTATTCCCTCGATTCAAAATTAATGAATCCGATTGTTTACCCTCGTGTTCATTTTATTATCAATTCAAACCATAATCACCAATCCAATAATAATGTTTACTTTCTCAGTTTATTTTGGCCACAAATCATGCGTACAACTAGTTCTTTCATCAAGTATTTTGCAAGATTTTGGATGAAGCTTTATTCATGTCTTAATTTTTTTGGCACCTTTAGTCCGTTTTCCCGTCCAAAGTCTTGGTAACCGTCCATCTACCTACAATACTTGGGTAACCCTTAACCCAAAAAATAAACTACAAAAAATTAAAATAAAAAAAACCGTCCATTTACATCTACAACCTCTTTATAGCTATCGATTGTATACCAAAAAACAGGACACACATAACACGTATTCCCTTACAAAAATTACCACATCAATGGCTGCAAATTGTTACTTTGAAAATGATGCAGAAGAGTACGCGTTTGTGTTAAACAACTATTTGTTGTTTGATGCCGTTATTGATGCTTTCGGGGAGGAACCCATTTCAGAATTTGGGTCCTATAAGGAGGTAGATACGAGGATGAGGAAAATTATTTTGAACTGGCTCCATACAAAAGACTTTTACTGGGATGAGGTTTATGGAATGAATGATCTGGAGGAGGACGACGAAGATGAAGATGATGAGGAGGATGGAGATGAGGAGGATGATCAACAGGATGCAGAGGTGGTTCAAAGTGAGGTGGTGGATCAGCAAAAAAATCAGGTGGAGCAGACAAATGTGGTAGTGCAGCAAAACCAGGGGGAGCAACAACATGGGTTTGAAGACCCTTATGATCTGGAAAACAGGATTAGCCGGCTTGAAATTTTGTTTCAACAACTCAAAGGCAGGAAGGAAATGAAGGAAAACAGGGAAAAGAGCTGTGGTTCTAACAACTTGGTTTGAAATGGGGTGGGTGGAGCAGTTCACGATGATGGTGGTTTGTTTTTCGTGTGTGTGTGTGTGTGTTTTTTTTTGTTTTTTTTTAATTTTTTTTGGGGTTTTTCGTTGTTTTACTTGTTTTCGATTTTTCATCTTTTGTTTTCAGGTCGGATAATTAGATGTATGGTTGCACTGTTGTGAATGTTTGTTGGGTTAAAAAAAATATGAATGAAAAACTAGCAGTTGCAATTGAGTTTCTGGTGCCAACCATGAGATAGTGCTTCTAAGCGTAACTAAGATGTTAGATTTATGCTGTTAAGTCTAGAATTTATAGTGAAATGGTTAAGAATTATGGTTGCCCGATAGTACATGACATATTGCCCAAATATGGCATTTAGATGCCCATATTGCATATTGCAAATTAGAGGGTGGCCTTAAAGTCCAAAAGAAACTGCCCAATTACATCATTATTACAACATAAAAAGGTTGCCTGAGGAACGAAACAGAATGGCCAATTAACTAAAATAGTGGCCCACTAAACAAGTTGCTCTACTTTAACAATAAGCATGACCTACTAGCAGTTCTGCAGTTGTAGTAAAGTACAAAAGTTGGTGTAAAGTAGAAAATTAATCTTAAAAACGTGTCATCATTTCGTTCATGTCTTCTATCACTAGCAGTAGTTAATATAACTAGCAGTTGTAAGTATACAACCAACTCAGTTTTAGCATTTAAAATAACTAGCGGTAGTAAAAATAACTAGCAGTTGTATGTATACAACCATTTCATTTTATAATTTCAGACATTTTATTTAAGTAATCGAGCATAAAAGTAGTGTCGTATTTTTTTAACGTTTAGGAATGTCACATAAAGTTCGAAATAATAGACTCAAATCAATGTAACTCTACACATCTGATAACCTGAAGCGATTATGTGTTTACGTCAAAGTCAACATGTTGATGATTTTAGAATAAGTGATGGTCTATAAAATAGTTTTGTTCCATCATAGAACAAATGTAGTCGAAGGTAATAACAACTACGCAATTATATTGACTCAGTTATAAACACTTTGAATTTATCGTTTTATTAACCAAGGCAGCATTTACTTTGAATATTTACGCCGTTAATATAAGTAAAGTAAACACTTACATATGCACAGGGTACAGACATTAAGTGCACTACAATATTACAGTTGGCCATTGTAGAAAGAATTGTACATGTCGAATGTAAAATATTAGTTGGCCTGTGTACCACAAATAGTTGGCCACCTAACTAAAAAATTTGCCTAACGTTTGTAACTAGTTGCCCAATAAAACTGTAACTAGTTGCCCAAAAAAATTGTTTGCGGTGTAACTAGTTGCCCAAAAAAACTGTTTGCGTATGCGACAAACCTCAGTAACTCAATATTTAATAAATTCAACTAGTCACCACTTGAGTACACCTATTACTAATTTTTATTTGACTGAATGCAAATAAAAAACATTCAACCACCAGCCATTTTGCATACATCACCGCTGTACTATATGTACTGTAGCAGTTGCCATGTGTACACTATTTTAGTTGCCCAAAGTACCATTTTCTAGCTATGAGATAGCAAACTCGTCATAAAATAGTATAAAATTAAACGAAGGTACTGTGAAAAACAGATTGTGGGTGGGTACCTATTTGGGGTTGTGATCCACTTGTCAATGGGAAACAGACAAATGTCATAACTTGTTTGTCAGAATTTTTTGTGTCTCGATAATGTATGACGCTAACGGTTGCTTTTGCTGATTATATATGTAACTAAAAGACTTATTTTTTGTTTTTTTATCTCTATTAGTGAGACTCTTAGAAAAACAAACATAACAAGTGTCCCAAAATTGTTTAGTCTAAGTGTCTAACAATGTCTACTGCCATGGTTATATGAGATGAATTACTAAAAGAGATTATGATCGCGTACTATAGGGATGAATTGGATGTTGCTTTACGTGAAGAAGCAGATCAAAGGAGGAAAGTTGTTGAAATTAGGGCCCGTGTCAACCGTAGACAGCTAATGATAGCGGAAGTCGAGCTTCTATGCGGTTTGGATTGTTCGTTGGCAACTATTAATCACCTCCTAAGGATGCAAAATGAGGATCTGGCTGAGAGTTCCAAACTACTTCTTTCTTTGTTTAAGAAACATGACCGTGTTAAAGACCTGAATGGTTTCATCCAAAAGTTGGAGTCAATGGAGATTTGATGTGCTATGTATTGCTTAGATTGGAGCTAGTGGCTTTTGTTTGTTAGGGGATCGTTGTTATATTTTTGAGTCACTTACCTCATCTTCTATACTATGTCTATGTTATGTTAACCTATGGATTTGATCCCTTTTATGTTAGTTGTATATATTCTTTTGCGTAGTTGTTCAATTGTGTGCGATATAGTAAGTCATGTACCAAAAAAAAAAAAAAAACCAAATTAATAAACAAAATTTAAAAAATAAATAAATAAACTTACTACTAAAGTAATGACCGATTTACATGTACCCAAAAAACACGTATTTAGTTAAAAAAGTCATAATGTGGGTGCGTACTTGTTTGGGCTTCTTACCAAGTTGTCGATGCATGGAAAGAGAGACAACTCTTCTAATAATGTGTGTAGTCTGAAATTTTGTGTCTCGATAATAGAAAGAAGATGACGTGTTGAGTTGCATGGTTATTTATGTATTAAAATAATGATCCTTATTATATCATTAAAAAAATAAAAAAAGAGAGAGCGATAATTAGAACAGCACAATTGGGGATAAATACGCACAAAAATTGTAACAACTGCTACAAGTGTTACAACTGCTTGGTCATGACATAGTTTAGACCCACAAAGAGCGTAATTCGGAAACCCCTAACATTCAGTTGCAATCAAGTTTGAGATAAACAAGAATGGCGCCGGAGTTTTTTGCTAGAAATCACAACATGATTGCGTTTTTGAAAAAACCAAAGGAGGCTACAGGGTTTGAACAAATTATTGATTTCCTGAATGCACACCCGCTTAGGTATGCACTCACTGCCAAACATGTTATCTACGTTTGTTGTATCAAGCAGTTTGGTCTACTGCAAAGACTAAAACTATTGGTGAGGAAGTACAAATCCATGCTAGCGTACATGGCATGCAGATAATTATTACTGAGGCATTAATTAGGAGATATCTTCTCCTAGATGATGCTGACGGTGTTGTGTGTTTGGATAATGTTACCATTTTTGAAAAACTACCGCTTTTGGGGTATGGAGGTGAATTAGGACCAAAATTAATTTTTTTTAAACCACTGTTCTCCCCACAATGGAAATTCTTGATCCATACCATATTGCAGTGTCTAAGTCCAAAGACAACTTCCTGGAATGAGTTTAGTACAAACATAGCATCTTTTGTGATTTGTGTAGCTATTAATAAGAAATTCAATTTAACCAAAATGATATTTGATGGTTTAGTCAAGAACTTGTTGGATACGCATGCAAAATATTATATTTATCCAAGGTTTTTACAACTGCTATTTGACAACCGTTTTGAGACACCACCCAAACATTCAAAAACTTGGCATGTCCGTTGTCACACTCAAAAACTTATGAGTCACATGAGAAGAGAGGGCAATAATTTTGATGGGACACTAACACCATTGTTCCCACACATGGTGTTGCTGCCTCAGAATTTAGGGGAAGGATCAGGAAGTCCCTCTGAATCCCAAAACACACCCGGACATTTCCCTTCAACATCCCAAACCAATGAAACTTCAACTGAATCAATTTCCAGTGGAACAAGTTCTGCTGATGAACCCACCCAAGCGGAAAATATGGGGGATCTTTCTGTTCATGGTAGGCAAGAGATGAGGTCTGGACACCTCGAAGATTCACCTCAGTCAGGAGTTAACACAATTGGAAGACAGGACAGCGGTCTGATATTAAATAAACTGGTGGAAAATTGTGATCAACTATTTAAACATGTATGTGAATTAACAAGGAAGACTTCAGCACAACATGCAGATTTAAAATATTTGAATGGGAAGTTTAAGCAGTTGGAGAAGAAAAAGGCAGGTACCACAAAAATAAAACGTTTGGTGAAGGTTCAAAAACATCAGTTAGTTGAGTCATCTCCGGAAGAAGCAAGTTGTGATCATGCGGAGGATACTACCAAGCAGGGGAGGCGTACTGAAAAGAATGAAGATGGTTCAGGGGAGGCTGCTGTTGCAGTTGAGAAGTCCGTCGAAATTAATACAAGTGATCACGATGTTGGTGCCTCATTTAAGCCACAACAAAGGTATGCGTGTCATTACATTTCTTAAGCATGTTCATATGTAAATGCATAGTTGTCGCTTGCCTTGACTAGTCAGTAATTGCACAGAACGGCCGTGAAGGATGTGGATGGTTCAGGGGAGGCGCCGAATGTAGTGGAGAAGACCGTGGAAACTAATAAAACTGATCACGCAGTTGGTGCCTCATTTGACTCCGAACAAAGGTATGCGTGTCATTACATTTGCTAATTATGTTCGTATGTAAAAGCTTTGTTGTCGGTCGCTGTGACTAGTCAGTACTTGTACAACACGACCGTGATGGATGAGGATGCTTCAAGGGAGGCTGCGACTGGACTAGAGAAGACATTTGAAAGTAGTAAAACTGTTGAAGATGTAAGCGTCTCTTTTGATTCAAAACGAAGGTATGAGTGTCCTTACATTTCGAAAGTATGTTCATATGTAAATGCGTGGTTGTCGCTTGCCTTGACTAGTCAGTAATTGCACAGAACGGCCGTGAAGAATGTGGATGGTTCAGCGGAGGCGCCGAATGTAGTGGAGAAGACCGTCGAAACTAATACAACTGTTCACGACGTCGGTGCCTCATTTGAGTCAGAACAAAGGTATGCGTGTCATCAACTCTGCTAAGTATGTTCGTATGTAAAAGCTTTGTTGTCGGTCGCTGTGACTAGTTAGTACTTGTACAGCACGAGCGTGATGAATGAGGATGCTTCAGGGGAGGCTGCGACTGGACTGGAGGAGATATTTGAAAGTAGTAAAACTGTTGAAGATGTAAGCGTCTCTTTTGATTCAAAACAAAGGTATGCGTGTCCTTACACTTCTTAAGTATGTTCATATGTAAATGCGTGGTTTTCAGTTGCGTTGACTAGTCCGTAATCGTACAGAAAGATCACGATGGATGTGGATGCTTCAGCGGAGGATGCTAATGCAGCGGAGAACAGAGTTCAAACTAAAAAGACTGCTGAAGATGTCGTTGCCTATTTTGGTTCCAAAATAAGGTATTAATGTCATTACTCTTCTTTATTATGTTGATGTGTACATGCATGGTTATCACTTGGATTGACTAGTCTGTAATTACACCATTGCCTTCGCAGTTGGGAGGATGTTTTTGCTATCAATGCTAAACAGTCTAGCGGACATAGAAACTGGAATCCTGTATCTGCTGCCAGTACAGATAATTCTGCTGCTTGATCAACAAAACCAAAGATTTTGTCAGAAGTAACTGATGCTTGTATATCTATTTCTGACGTTGCAGCAGGAACACAAAAAGCAACAGTTGAACATGACGATATTAATTCAGATGTTACTGCTGTGATTAATAAATATTTCACCTCAAGTGGAAATGAGGAGTCTCCTCCTGGTGAAAATAGTGAACCTCAATCTGTTACTAATGGTACTCATGTGAATAGAAGCAGTGAATTGCCATTCAGTAATGATGCTGCAAAAGATCTTGTTGGGCATATGACTGATGTGACAACAGAAAACACAACGGTAAAAGAGGTTACGGATGCAGGTGGAAATGGTCAAGCTGCAACCACCGATAGTGTCGCTGCAACCACCGCTGCAACCACCTCTGCAACAAATGATGCAAACACTTCCAGTACAACTCAAACAAATGTCACTCAAACAAACGCTGTCAATGAACAAGGTAATGATGCACCAACAATAATTTTGAACAAAGGTACTGCTGCTTGCACATATGTTTCTGTTGGTGCTACAGTTGAAAGTGAATTACTTAGTGTGGAAACTATGCAAGCTGGAGATGTTACTAACGCTACAGACGTGCATACAAGTGTTGAAGTAGCAGTAATGATAGATAGAGGTGATGAAACCAAAAATCTTGGGACTGCAGAACTTGGGCTAGCATGTTTAAAGAGCGCAAGTGATATGCAAGCTATTATTTCTACTGATTCAAATGTCGCTGCTTCTGTTCTAGGAAAGCGTCCATTGGTTAAAGGAACCAACAAAAACGCTTTATCTAAAGAAAACGAAACGAAGTCTGATAACGACATAGCTGGTAAGTTGCAGGATTACTTTTTAACAGAAAAAATAAAGATGACAAAGTCTTTCAAACCGATGCAAAATTAGCTGATAAGATTGCTGCTGACAATGTAACTGAAAAAACAACAGCTGAAAAAACCCTGGTAGGTTCTCCCAATGCAAAACACAAAGTGTTTATAATGGTATTCAAAGAGTCCCTAAGGTACAAAAAAATGGTATTTGCGAATTAAAAGGTCGAGTAGTTAAATTCAAAGTGTTTATAATTGTGGATAAGCGTTATCCAAATACCAAAAAGGATAGAAAATCTGCTAGTACAGCTGCTAGTAGTATAGTATCATGTACTTGTTAATTTTACTAGTGCCACTGATAGAAGACCTCAACGAAATGATGTGTACAGTTAAATTCATTTGAGATGATTATTTTGAGCTATATGCGATATTTGTAAACGTAAAAAAAAGTTGCACTGCTTTTATGATCGATTACTTAGATTAAGAATCTCAAAACATAAAACGAATTGGTTGTATACTTACAACTGGTAGTTAGTTTTACAACTGGTAGGTAGTCAAACTGAGTTGGTTGTATTGTTACAACTGCTAGTAGTAAAATAAGAACTGCTAGCTATGTTAACTACTGCTAGTGATAGAAGAAATCAACGAAATGATGCCACAGTCGTATTAAACTGACAACTGCTAGTTAAATTGTACTAGTGTGGAGTGTTAAATATGTTTTTGTCAAGTGTGCATTGTCACTAGCTTGTACGTATTAGTAGATTGTAGAATACTTAGGGAAATGAAGTTGCCCTACGTACAACAGTTAGTTGCCTAATTGATTTTTGGAAACAAATGATGGTTGCAAAGATTACATAAACGCAGGAAATAGTAAATAAGTTGACATACAACGTTTCATACACACAACCTACAACATATTAAGCGTACTACATAATTATAAGTTTAATGGTTACATAGTTATAGAACCACGTGATTTATAACTTTCAACGAGTACGAAAAAGATAACCACTCCATGCTTCCTCCCCATAGACAGAGTACTAAAACCACAAAGCCTCATTCCCATTAATCATGATCGAAAAAGATAACCACTCCATGCTTTCTCCCCATCGACCACAAAGCCGACGTACCTGTTGAAAATGCCCTTCATATATCATTAACCAAGTAAAGTGATAATCTTTTAAAGGAATATGAATAGAATGTTAAGTTACAAAAAAAAAAAAAAAAAAAAATACTATACACAGCACGCTCTGTGTGATTTAACAAAAGAAGAGATTCTTTGTATGGGGCGATGTAGAAAGTTCCAGCATCTCCTAACAGAGTGATGCAAATGATTGCCGTTGTAGGCTTCCACTATTGGAGCATGATGCTTTGTAACGCAAAGCAAATGAACCAAAACTAGGCTAGGGATGGCGAATAGGCTTTTGAATGATCTTATGGAACAACCATTCACGTCCAACAACCATCCACAAAACAATGGCATACCTTCACCAATGATCATACCAAAAATGACCAAAGAAGTTCCAAGATCCGTAACATAGAATGGAACTGGGAGTTCATTTTTGAAAATATGCGGTATGTCGATAACTTTGAATTCGCTGGTTACCAAATCAAAAGAAATCAACATATAAATCTTGTAGGTAACATCGTCCTCATTAGTTAACTTTTCACTCCCAGTCCAATAGATAAAACAAACCACAACTGCCTGAGTTTTACATTTCAATTTGATTGTTTCACGAGGGGGTGGAAATTTTCAAGGCGTGTCCACCGTAAAGAGTTCAAAGAAAAGACGGACACATACCCAAAACCACTTTGGAAAACAGGATAGGAGACCTTCACGATCGTCGGGTCAAGAGTGTCAGGACGGACGCCAAAACCAAAACAAATCTTTGGAGATTCAATTTGATGCGTATAAAACGGGACAAATACTGCAAGTGATTTTTTGATTGTCGGGTTCCAAATAACAGACATTAGATTAGAACCATAAACAAAACACGAAATACCATTAGAATGGCCAACTGCAATCAAAAATGAAAGCCTTAAATCTGTAAGAAGTGGCGTAGCGATTAGCTTTTCATCTAAACCTAACATAAAACCTTGGTGACCCAGATCGAATGTTAGCGTAAAAAAACACGCATCATTATGACGAACACCGTAATTAAAGATGAAGCTTCCACAATCTATATTAGCCTTCCATAACTTGCAAATAGTACGTAGCTGGAGTATAGACTAAGAAGGTAGCCTACGGATGATATCTAGTTGAACATCCAGTGGGATATTGTCAGACATTTTGTTAAAGAAAAGCAGAAAGATTGAGATAAAGATGTGAAGTGACCAAAAGAAGAAAGAAATATTTTGTTAAAGAAAATTAGAAAGATTTGTATTGAAGAAATAGATTGGGAACAGAGGCATTAAAAGACATGTACCATTTTATACTTTAGGGCAACCAAATAATATTTAATTCAGGTGTATACTAAATATTAATAACGTATACATAACCAATATAGAATTGGTTTGCAAACCATACGCCTTTTTGTGTATGTGCACTGTATAAAAAAAAGGAAATGCAATTGAGCTTATAAAAAAATCCAAAAAATAATAATCCAGTAATATATAACACAAGTAAAAATAAGTATAGTAAAAGTTGAAAGAAAAATCATGCACAAGTCAACATGTGACAATAATTATGGGTCAAAAGGACATTAAGGATGGTACCTTGAGAGACCGCTGACAATTTTTGTATTCAACCTTGTGCTTCCAGAAGTATTCAAGCATCCGTTCACGGTAAGCTAACGCTGTTTGAAGAGGGTCGTCTACTTCCAGAGGCTGGTTACGGAGCTATCTGTACAATATAATGCACACCCATACTCCGTAATCGCCATACAAGTCTGATTGTTGTGGGACTTTTGGAAACTTGTATGTGATTTTATAATCCCCGGGTGATATGCCCTTACTATGCAGTACCCCAGCATTTGTTAGGTAAAGTTGAAGTTGTGTTTGTAAATCTCTCTTCAAACCTCGACACCACCGTGAACCTCTTCCGACTGACCCAAGAGAGTCATAAACGTAAACAACTCCAGTGCGGATATGGAGCACACCGAGTACCCAGTGGTTTTCAGTTTCATTCACAGGAAAATACACCTGATATATAAACCGATTGAAGAATATTATAAGCTGTTTATAACAGTAGTGCTATATGTACGGTAAGAGGCTGCCAAACTGACCTTTTCAACATCTTGCCAAGCGACAGGGTATGTTATGCCATCTGAATAAGTGGTAGGTAGTTTACCATCTAGGATTTGACTGCAGAAATTACACCCTGCCAAAGCCCAATCTGCATCGGCTGGTTTAAACAACCACATCAAATCAAGCCATACATCCAAGTGCTGCGGACATATAAAGCAAATCAAAACTATTAACATTCGGTTCCAATGTAACAAAACGAAATAATAAACATGTGTAGAAGACAAGATAAAAATCAGGTTTACTCACTAAGTCAGTAAGCCACCCGTGGGTGCAATCCTCAACACATGCCAAGGCTACCAAAAACCCCTATAAACAACAACGACACCGGAGCCCCAAGGGAACGTATAAAGTAATGGTTTTTTAAGCTCGAAATAGGTGCAAAGGTAATCAGGCACAATAACCTTCTGTTTGTTGCATTTCGGGTGTCGTAAAAGTTCCTAAAAAAATTATATATTGAATAACATTAACCATATGATAATGATGTTAATGGATTAACAAACAGAAGATACCTCTACAAATGGTTCAATTCTGGGCGAATACAAGTGACTAACGCGACGCGTTTTGGGGTTTCTTGAATTTTTCTGAAAACATACTTGAAAAATAAGCAGACAAACATAAAATATTCATTTCCGTTATAATTTAATATGGTGCTTTACATCGAAACCGGAAGCCGGGATAAAAGCCTCGTTAATGACACCTTGCGATCTTGTAAGACGGCGGCAAGGAGTAGCTGATGTTTTTGATAGGCCAGTTGGCGAGTTGACAGAATCAGCCATCTTCTTATAATGTTTTACAATGCTGTTTTTTTTACTGAGGTTGTCGTTCAATTTTACTCTCTTTCTTTTGTTTGTATTATTATGGGAGAAAAGTTCTTCCAATGGAGGTTTGTCATTAGGACCTACCACATTTGCAAATGACAATTTTTTGGATTTAGCCTGAGATTTAGGGTCTTCAGGGTCTTTCTTTGTTGGTGTTTCTTCTTGGGTAACAACAGCGACATCATTGTTACCGAATCGGAGGCCAACAAACGAGTTTTCCTCAACCACATTCAATTCTTGCTCATCAAAATCCATTAAATCTAAAGACGGAATAAACAATGTTTTATCGACGCCTTTGTTGAAATTATCTCCTGAGGAAAGACGTCCCAACATAGGTGTGTTATTTTCGCCAACCACATTTACATTTGACAGGTTGTTGTCTTTGAACTGCGATTTGAAAATATAGTATGTTAAAAACAGCACATTAAAATCTTTTATTTATCGGTGTTGTTTTACTGATAATGTAGATACCTCAAGAGCTTTGTTGGTTGGTGTTCCTTCTTCTGTCTGCACACCAACAATATTGTTAACGGGTTCAGGTTCCCCAGGCAATTGTTTATGAACCACATCTTGCTGTTTATTATCACAATCCATTGCATCTACAGAATTATCACACGAAACTTTATCGTCGTTTATGTACGACGACCAATCGATACCACAATCCGGTTCCTGATGAATTTTAATTATATATACATAAGTATGGACATATGTTATACTTGATATGTAAATTCTGAATGAAAGATAACATACAATAATGAGGTCACCGGGTGTTTTTTTTCATCGTTTGGTGCAACTGATCAAAGTTGAGTAGTACGATCACCTCCATATTCTATAGCAGGACATTTTTGGGTCATGGCACAAGCTTGTACAAGAATCCCAAGGTTACATGGTTGCGTTTCTTTAAGCCCATCATCATTGTCAATGTCCGTTGCATCTTCCGCATCGACGACCTTATCCCCGTTAGGGCCTAGAGTATGACACGACGTGGCCTGTAGCGCCCAAGGTTTGATATAAGTGTACACACGAAGGATTATTTGGGTTTGGTATAATATTGGAGGCAACCTTAAAAGTAAATACAAACCTTCGGATCATCAGGATTAACGTCAGAGTCATTTGTATTGGCACAACTTTTAGATTTTTCAGGAAAGAAGGCCGCATCATTTTTAAGACCCAAAAGTTGATGTACTTTTGAAACTCTGCTTTTGACAGTCGTAAACACATCAAGTACGACCGGTGTGTTTCTGACCGAATGAATGCCATTTTCAATCATCAAACGTTTTTTATCCAAATCCACTAACTCATGAATTACAGCCCCTGTTGAAAGAGTGGTCCCCTTTTGTGCACAATTTAAAGAAGGTTGTTGCTCAATGTTGACTTGCAATGCGTTTTCAGGTAACCCCTGTAGTTGACTTTCCAAAACAGTGTGTAAATTGAAAGTGTCCATGAATTGATTAGAATGTTGTGCAGTCTTCTCACAACCGTCTATGTCTGGCACAGACAAACCATCTATATATTGGGCACTGGAAATACACCACGGTTGCTTCATTTCAGCTTGTGTTGCAGAAATTTCAACAATGGGAGTTGAGTCCTAAGAACAAAAAAGAGTTACAATTACTGATATTGTGAACAAATTTAGGTACAAATTAGTATAGTCTGCATCATAAGACTGTGTGATGCCTACCGGTCCAAAGAGATTACAACAGTCTGCATTCCGAAACTTTGCAAGTTCTGACCAAGCAAGACCACGTGGAATCACCTTGTTGTCTTTCACCCACCAAAGTGAGCTTCTAGGAAAACTCTCCAAAATTCAAATCTGTAATAGGCACACCCGTCATCGTTAAAAATGTCTAGCTATGCAGTTATAATTTTTTAATTTGTTTAAAGTTTTAACAAACTAAAGGTCATCTGTTTACGATGAAACAATACGTTTATGATGACAATTACAAAAAAATCGCAAACTAAAAAGTGTTATAACATTGATGTAATCTAAATTACGGGTAACATTTATATTACGTGTATACACAGCAAAGACCATCATTGCATAACAATTAAACAACATCATTATTTATAGGTAATTTTCGATTGAACAAGTAATAGCACAACAAAATAGAATCAAAAGCTTTTAATAACCTGTTTTCTAAAACAAACATGTTATCAAACAAAGACATACATACATTAGTACAAACTACAGAAAATTCAAACCTTGAAAGCCCAAGCGAACCCGTATAGATTGTATGTGGCACTGAACTTTGGGTTTTTTTTTTTCAATTTTAACAAATAATCTTTTCTGTGAATATGAACAATATTGACAATCCACTGATAAAATTTATGACACATATATTCACCCCAAGGAAATACATTCCAGGCTTCAAAATTATCAACCAAGGACAATAAGTGATTATGGATGCAATTCCTGTCTTCTTTTCCCATAAACACCAGCTCTGCAGCTACCAACAGACACACACTAACAACATCCTCGTCAGAAAGCGATAACCACCTTTTTCCATCCTTTTTTGAATCATTAACAAGTTCCAAAATATCAATGGCATGTACATTTGTTATACCATTACTCTTTTTTTCAGGAAATACACGATCACAGAAAGCGCTAGATCGTTTTTTCGCTTTTGAAACTTTGCCAAATCGAAACCCTGTTATCAGACAAAATTCTTTCCGGCCAAACCTTAACGAATGCTCCCCAATTTGGAATGTTAGTGGAGGGGAATCAGAGGATATGTTAGAAACATATACCCGGTGTTGCAAAACATAATGCATCAGAAGACAATCATTCTCGCACAACTTTATATCCAACCATGGACCAAATATTGTTTGCCTGAACAACCTTTCTCGGTTTTCGTTCTTTGACAAACAAATTTTAATATCTGGCAGCAACTTCAATGTAGAACGAACTGCGATTTTATAATTGTACAACTTTAAGTTTGTCATACGTAATTATACAGCAAAATTAATTAGGGGGTTAGAGGGTTCTGTGAATAAGATGTGGTTTGTGAGTGTGTGCGCATGATCTAGAAGAAGATGTTTAATTGTAGAAGCTGTTAAATTGTAGTAGAAGATGTTTGATTGTGTGTGTGTGTGCGCGTGATGGTGTGTGAGTACGTGTCTGATTTATTAATATTACTTTTATAATACAGCAATTGTAAAATGACCATATTATCCTCGTGTATAAATACAAGTTGCCCAATAATATATAGTTGCCCGAAAATACATTTTGGTTGCCCAAAAAACAATACCTTACAATACATGACAAATACGTTCAAAATATGTACTTCTGTCGTACCTTTGTCGGAAACGTGGCACCATATGGTTGGCTACAAGAAAATCGTTGGGCAACAAGTCCATTTCCGTAACTCAAAAAAGTGTGGTCCATAAAGTGATATGCATCAGGGCGCGCGGTCTATTTGATTAATTTTCCCTATAATTAATGTGATGGGGTAGATGATAATTATATAAATAGAGGTGAGAAACATATGATAACATTACCAAACCTTAAAAACGATGCAATGAATTCACCACCAAATTACGAGTGGAAAGAATTACTTGATATAGATGACTATGATCTCCGATTATCTGCCACAACACAAAATACAATATCCTCTAGAATCTCTCAAGTTGATAATTATGTTGAAAACCCTGTTAGGAAAATACCCGGTCCTGCAGGTATTCGGGATTGTGTGGACGATGGTGTAATGATGACACATGAGATTATTAGGAAAGTTGTTGATGATTTGGTTGAGGATTCGGATTTTAAAAGTGGTCCATGGGTTAACGCGGTTGAGTTTATGAATGCTGATGGCGGGATCATTGTTGGTTGTTTTGGCGATATCAAAAAATTTCTTAAAAAAGGGAAACTTGACAAGGTTGTTGCGATAATCAAGTCTTGTACTCCAAATGTTTTGGGTGATCTGAAAGTCTTATTGAAAGACGTTTCAAGGTTTATGTCAGGTAATTACATCACAAAGTTGTTAATGATGAGAGGTTTAAAAAGCAACTTACAGTCGGAACTGTCTTGATACTTCAAAATGTTTTTGTATTTTCTCTCAAACAATCTGGAAATCATTATCTTAACATCACAATAAAAAGTTTGGTCAAGGTTTTATTCAAGGATGCGGTTCTTGAAAATGGCAGCGGTGATGGTGCTACTGGAAGTGAAATATGTATGTAACGATTGGTGTTTGTTCGAATGTATTTTCATTTCTATGTTAAAATATCTTAACGAGTGGTGGTAGTTTGTTAAGTGTCTAGTTACTAGTTTGGTTGTAGTCGGAAGCGGTGGTTGCAATATAACTTATGATAACTATTACTAATCTATTGATGTTTTGCGACAATTAATTTTTGCAAATTAATTATACCATTGTAAATTTTGATCACTTGGTTACCAAAGAATATATTCACACAAGACACTAACTATTAAAAATAGTAACAAATTTTCACCACGCATATTTACTAATCTATGGATGATTGGGTATGAAACGATCCAACGGTCGATACAAATATGTTGTAGAAACATGCGGGAAAATTATGAAAAATATGCCTCTTATATTCCTTAAGGATATATTCTGACCTTAAACTCATGTTACAAATGTGCATCAATATATGTTGTGGTAAATAAATTAATTTGAAAATTTAGTTTTTACATATAACAAAGTTACTCGTTAATTCGAAATGTGCATCAACTATACATTAATTCGAAATTTTAGTTTTCGCAATGTATAGCGACACGTTTTAATATATCATCTTCTACATGTTTGTGTTAGTTGTGAATTTAAGTGATATGAATAAATATGTGTTTGGTTTAAAAATTAATGTAGTAATTAATGTAGTAGATACTCGACTACTCGACCGACGGCTACTCGACCTATGGTTGGGAAGATGTAATAATTAATTGTCTACATTAATATGCATTTAGTATTGCATCTACTACATATGTGTGTTTGTTGTGATATAAGTGATATGAATAAATATGTGTTTGGTTTAGAAATTAATGTAGTAGATACTCGACTACTCGACCAACTTATATTCACATATTTCTCACAAAGACTAACAATTTATTAAATAACTAGATGAACGGATATGAATATAGATGATAGGACATGAAATACATAGTTCTCAAAATAAAACAAAAAATTAAAAAAAAAGAATCATCCGAGACCCAGCCCTCGTCACTTGAAGTATATGATTGCTCAGGTCCAAGCCCCATTTCCCATCGGTATTCAAATTCTCATTGTTCCCGCTCCCTACGAGCAGCTTCCTCACGTTCCTCGGCTAGTTCAAACTCAATGAGTACTTCCATATCTTGTTCAATTAGTCTGAGTTGATCCTCAGTTAACCCAAACGGATTGGGATCGTATTCCAAAGGTGTATTATTTGCCGGCTCCTTCTCAAGTGGGACGTTTGCCGCTTCATTTTCATTTGGGAATACCGGTAAGGGAACTTGCGGTTGAACGTTTGCTGCTTCATTTTCATTTGGGAATACCGGGAAGAGATATTCCGGTGAAGCGTCATAAACATGCTCATTTTGTGGTGGACTAGGGAATTGTTCAGAGAAATCTTTGTGTGACATTTTTGAAAATCCATGTGTGATTTGAGTATATGAGTTGTGTATGTGTTAAGTGTATGTGATGATTGTATGACTTGAATGGGTATTTATAGGCTAGGTTTTTAAATTTGAACTTGAATCCAACAATAAATCCCGCTCATATATTTGAATTTGAATTTTATTACCGTTTAACATTAAAGAGTAAAACCCAAACCCTAATTATCTAAAGCACTTGAGATGGTGTTATGACTGTGGATTTTGCTTCCACCAGAACAACAAACAAGTTAAACAACTTGACAATACAAACACTAAATTTAACATATACAACTTCTTCATTCTTTGTTGAAAAATACAACCACTAAATTAACCAAACAACTTGAAAAATTCAAAAGCTATAAATGATAACCATGACAAAACCAACAACTTCTTCATTCTTTGCATTCCCCTTTGTGCTTCCAACAATTGAGCTTCTTGCCTGTTTCTTGCTCTCAGTAGACCTGGAATAATTGTTACAGCACGATGGCACATCGGGGGATCAAGCCAATCTACTATACCCTAATAAACAAGAAAGGTAACATATTAATGATTGCAAATTGTAACCCTAATTAACAAGATAACACTTACATGATCTGGGCATCCATAAAAAAGTCTTCCAGGGTTTTCATTTGTCCAAGATGTGATAACGTTTGTTTTTCTACCACAAAAACAATGCACCATGGTTCGGATTTCTGCAAATGTTTACTCTAAAATTGAAGATAAGAAAAGAAGAAGAAGAAGAAGAAGATGTATTTGTGCGTGGGTGGGGGTGCGTATTTATGAAATAGGAAAACAAAAAGTGACGTTGGATTATTGAATGACTAAAATACCCTTCAATATTGGCCATGTGGTATCAGTTTTTAACCCAACTAACGGAACGTTAAATATTGGACCAGTGGTGTTATTTTTTTTCAATTTAGGAACTGTAAGTGTTACTAAAAAAATAGAGGGACAAAAGTTGTTACTTTTGACAAATCACATGGACCATCCATTTAATTTACTCAACATTAAATAAAAAAGTAATATAGAATTTTAAATTCACAACTAACACAAATATGTAGTAGATGGAATATTAAATGCATATTAATGTGGACAATTAATTACTTCATCTTCCCCATAGGTCGAGTAGCCGTCGGTCGAGTAGTCGAGTATCTACTACATTAAATATTACATTAATTTTTACAACCAAACTTACATTTATTCATATCATTTAAATTCACAACTAACACACATATGTAGTAGATGAAATATTAAATGCATATTAATGTGGAAAGTTAATTACTACATATTCTCAACCATAGGTCGAGTAGTCGTCGGTCGAGTATCTACTACATTAAGTACTACATTAATTTTTTCAACCAAACACAAATTATTGATATCATTTAAATTCACAACTAACACACATATGTAGTAGATTCATTATAAATGCATATTAATGTGGAAAATTTATTACTACATCTTCCAAAACATAGGTCGAATAGCCGTCGGTCGAGTAGTCGAGTATCTACTAAATTAATTACTACATTAATTTTTACAACCAAACACAAATTTATTAATATAATTTAAATTCACAACTAACACACATATGTAGTAGATGAATTATTAAATGCATATTAATGTGGAAAATTAATTACTACATCTTCCCAAACATAGGTCGAGTAGCCGTCGGTCGAGTAGTCGAGTATCTACTATACTAAATTAATTTTTTCAACCCACAAATTATTGATATCATTTAAATTCACAACTAACACACATATGTAGTAGCTTCATTGTAAATGCATATTAATGTAGAAAATTAATTACTACATCTTCCAAAACATAGGTCGAGTAGCCGTCGGTCGAGTAGTCGAGTATCTACTAAATTAATTACTACATTACTTTTTACAACCAAACACAAATTTATTAATATAATTTAAATTCACAACTAACACACATATGTAATAGATGCATTATTAAATGCATATTAATGGGGAAAATTAATTACTACATCTTCCCAAACATAGGTAGAGTAGCCGTCGATCGAGTAGTCGAGTATCTACTACATTAATTACTACATTAATTTTTTCAATCAAACACAAATTATTGATATCATTTAAATTCACAACTAATACACATATGTAGTAGATGCATTATTAAATGCATATTAATGTGTACAATTAATTACTACATCTTCTCAAACATAGGTCGAGTAGTCGAGTATCTAATTTAATTTACTTTTCCAACTAACATACATAATTTTCACCCAAAGAGCTATATATATTAATGTACTTATTAGAAAGAATTAGATTGTAAACTTACATTATCACTCAAAAATAATGGGAGAATCGGGTACTGAATTTAGTGTATATTTGGTTTACGGAGATGTTACTTTTGGTGTTTGCCTTAAAAGAAATATTACTTACAATCAACTAATAGCTATTGTGAAGAAAAAGTACAAGTTTAACGATACGTGCAACCTCATGTTTACGTACAAAGTTGGTACAAAGTGTGTCAACATTGTAGACGATGATGATGTGAGATTTTACACCAACGAAATTTTCAAAGGGAAAGGTACGCCACATACTATTTTTATTGCAAAGATTGAGCAATGCTCTGTGGGAAATCCTTCTTCTTCTAGTTCTTTGGGTATAGATCTTAAAGTTCCTTTATCTCGTTTCGATTTAAACCCACAATACACTATTTACAATGATTCCCGAATACCCAAACAAGAATATTTCAAAAATCACCGTAACTTAAACCAACAATACAATATTTACAATGATTCAAAATTACCCAAAAAAGAAAATTTTGAAAATCATAATGATTTTATGGCAAGAGAACAGTTTGAGCATAATTGGCAAATGAATACTTTAAACAACATTCACAATCCACCAGATCCACAACCTATTATCAAAACTCCAAAAGGAAACAATGATCATGCTAAATGTATTTTGGAAACGGGTGAAAGATTTGATAATAAAAAATGTGTTATGAATAAAATTGGTTATAAAGCTCTTTTAGATGGTTATGAATTTAAGGTTAGAAAATCAGATCCGGTAAGGTATGATGTAATTTGTATGCATGAGGGTTGCGAATGGAAAATAATTTCAAGTAAGTGCAAATTTAGTAGTCAATGGGAATTAGGAAAGGTAAATGACCACCACACTTGTTCAAAAACAAAAATAGGTATGCATCACCGTAATGCTACGAAACACTTGTTGGGTCATTTACTAGTACCTAAGTTCAGAGACAACAGCCGTATATATACGGCAAAGGACATACAAAACGACATAAACCTAGAATACAACATCGATATTAGTTACAAACAAGCATGGAGATCGAAAAATGTGGCATTGGATACGCTTGAAGGTTGCCCAAAAGCATCTTTTGAACAGTTACCGGTTTATTGTCATAATTTAGAATTGACAAATGACGGTAGTGTAACACATATTGATACTGATGATGAAGACTGGTTTAAGATGGTTTTCATACCTTTTGGTGTTGCGGTAAGCATATAACTAATCGTATAACTAATCGTTTAATAATTGATTAGATTCGAAGCTTTCTGCACCATATGCGACCATTGTTAATAATTGATGCAACTCATCTTAAAGGTACTTACCATGGAACAAATCTGCTGGCAGTTGGAATGGACAGGAATAATCAAATTATACCTATTGCAATGGGTGTGTCTCAGGGTGAGACTGGTGAATCGTGGACATGGGTTTTGTCAAAATTGAGAGAATGCGTTGGTGAAGTTCCAGATTTAACTATCATATCTGATCGACATGTAGCAATACAATCTGCGTGTGAATATGTTTTCCCGAATGCATTCCATGGGCATTGTTGTAGGCATTTGATGATAAATTGTAATTTGAAGAGTAGAAAGCATAAGGCTTTATATTGGAAGATGTGCAAAGCTTACTTAATCGATGATTTTAATAGAGCATTAGATGAAGTTAAGGGCAAAAGGTGACAAGCCTACGACAAAATGATCGAAGCTGGGTTTGAAAGGTGGTCTAGGGCATATTCCGCTGGTAATCGTTACAATTACATGACATCTAATAGCGCTGAGTCAATAAATTCGTTAACAAGAGATGTCCGAAAAGTACCCATCACTAACCTAATGGAGTGGTACAGAGCCCTTGTCAAAAAGTGGTACTTCAATCGTCGAGAAAAATATAAAGGTACGCATTTTATGTAATTTTTTCCTAAAAGTAAACTATTAGCCGTATTTATTCTTTTCCAATCAAGAAATACTAACGAATATTATAATTTAGATGCACAAACGGATGAACTAAGTGATTGGGCAACTTCAAAAATAACGGACCAAATGTTAAAGAGCGCTCATTGAACTGTGGCCGGCATTGAGATGAACAGGATTTACCAAGTCGACGATCGACAAAAAATAAATATAGTGGATTTAGGTCAACGTTCATGCACATGTAGAAAATGGCAAGTTTCTGCTTTGCCTTGTGGTCATGTTTTAGCGGTTTGTAGAGTTATGGGAATGACGGATTGTAATCATTTGGCAAAAGCATGGTTTTGGAAAATTGAGCTTAAATCTACGTACGAAGACTTGGTATATCCTGTTGGAGAAGTTTCAAGTTGGCAGTGTCCTAGTTACTTGCAAGTTGTTAAGCCACCACTTATGGCTAAACCCCAATCTGGTAGACCCAAGAACAAAGATCGTATTAGATCTCAAGGCAAGGAACCGGTACCAGTTAATTGTGGAAGGTGCGGTAATGTTGGACACACCCGACAAAGTTGCAGAGAAACATTGCCAAAGAAAAAAATAAGTTATGTATTGTTATTTAAAGCTCATTATTTATGATACAGATTATTAATTCATAACTTGATTTACACAATTTTTAGGCAAAGGTACCTGCTAGAAGAAGCTCACAACAACCAATGCCAAGCTCACAAGAAGAACAAGTCTACTCACAAGCTGTTAATTTGGATGACCCATAGAGTGGCATACTTTAGTTTTTTCTAGTTTGTATGGCAAACCGCAGTACACTTTTAATGAAAGTTGCAAGTTTTTCTCTTTACCATGTGTACAAAAGCTGATTATTTGCTACATGGTTCAATTGAAACACAACACAGTCATCAAACTTTGAATATAACTAACACAAAACAATTAAACACATAACCAAAAGCAACACAAATAAGTTTTGCCCAAAAAGCAACAGTTCACAAACACAAAACTCAAATTAGCTTTTACCCAAAAGCAACAGGTCACAATTGCAATTACACCTACATAAATATCTTGTGCTTGAAATAGAAACGGGCCATCTGTTCTCGATATGCAAGGGCTGTCTGGACTGCATCTTCAACAACCAATGGCGTCCCATGAGATAATCTGTTTAGAGAACAAGAAATAAGAAATGAAAATCATGCATAAAGATAACTTGTATTGGACTCACAAGTAACAGTTAACCTGTACTTGACTCACAAATAATCATTTGGCAAACGCACGGTCGCAAATATGTTTTCTCCTAGATCTTTTTTATTCCTATCGACAAATGAAGCATCCTTGTTCTAACATATCCATATATGAAATCTTCAAGTTAACCTAAGTAGCTCTATTTTCCCCCTATTTACAGCTACTAACGAGCTTATGGCAGGTAGGTGTGAGCTAAAGAAAATGTCTAATTACCACTCACAGCCATACAAAATGATTAATTTGAATTTTTTCCTTTTGAGAAAATTTAAATAAGCTGGTTAATTATTTTTATTTTTTTAAAATTTTTATAACAAATTAAAATGACTCAAATATTTGTGCCAAATTTTGGCAGGATGAACAGCAAATTGCAGTCATGAAAATGCAGTCATGATGCAGGCTTTGATGATGCAAAAGTTGCAGTCATGAAAAGCTGTTTTTTGACTAAAATAGTGACTTAAAACAATTTGATCCTCCACTATATAAGGCCATAATCTCAATTGCATTTTCATCACACATCTATAACAAAAAACAAATAACTGACAAAATGAGTGGTAAAAGAGTTAAGTTTGAGCATAATCATGATGATAGGGAGTGGTCAATAAAGGTAGCAAGAGAGGTAATGTTTCCTGAGATATATGAATTGTATGGCCCAAATGCTGAACCAAGTTACCGATTACTAGCTAAACTGCTAGAAGAACTAAGAAGATAGATATACGGTCAGGAACAAGAAGAAGTTATAGAACCAAGTGGCGGTGTTAAACTTAAGCCACTACATCCGTAATTTGCGGGTCCTAGTAGCAGTAACACTATTGTTGGGAAGCAACCTAAAATGAATGAGACTCTAACAGGCAAGTCAATCATATTGCACGAGTGTAATGATGATCCAGAGAAAAAAGGAAAAAGAAACTAAATGTTATTTCCTAGTTTCTGAAAGTGATGTGTTTGGTTAAATATGATGTATGTATACAGTTGGTTTAAGTATCACTTAAATCAAATTTAATAAAACTGTTGTAACCAAATCTATCAATAAATTGTTTTATGCTTATGCAACACTGCTAGTTCATAAACACTAGGTTAATGCCATGTAAAGGTTAGTGGTATACCATTTCATTATACTTCTATGCAAGGACTCCTAGGCTAACAGGCTCGTGTGTGAGTTAAGTAGAGGTTATGAATTCCAAACTAAGTAGGAAAAACACTAGCCTACATCATTTACCTAGACACTATTAAAGACAACATTAAAGAAATAAGGCTTAAAACTATATAAAAAACAAATTTAAACAATCAGGCTTCAAAAAATTACTAGCCTGATTGTTCCTCTATAAATGTTAGGAATTAGAAATTCCAGGTATTAAAGAGTCGGTCACCTCAAGTATATGTAATCATTAGAAAGCTCGTAGTCGTAGTTCTTTTAAGCTAAGTAGTATTTAGTTATGTAACACCGTGGAGGACGGACGGGTCTTTACCCACTGTATGCCTGATCCACAGCCCGTTGTGTGGCGTTTTATTGTAAGACTATAAATACTCTCTACCTTCCAAGGTAGAGAGTTAGAGCTCATAATAAGAATTTTCTTTCTCTCACTAAAGTTCCCTAAACCTCTAACTTTCTCTCTCTAGAACTCATCTTTATACGCCCACTTTGTATTATGGTTTGATGTGTATGTGAAATCCAATAGCTTACAATTGGTATCAAGAGCCATGGTTAGATCATCTCTTATATATCTTTGGATTTCTAGTGGTTTTTTGGTGGTTTTTGAGTTTGAAAAAGTTTAGTGGTTTTTGCATCATTTGGGTGATTTCTTGTGTTAAAGATTGGATTTTGTTAGTACTTTTGTGTTTAGAATCATCACAAGTGTTTAGGTTTTGATTTGGTAAGCTTGAATCATCATGGTTGGATTGTTTTTGGATTGAAAAGTGATATTTGTGAGTTTTTCTAGCTAGCGACTTGACCCACAGAGTGCTTTTCTTGTTAGCGACTTGCTTTACAATTTGGTAGCGAGTTGCAGTGTGTGTTGCTAGCGATTTAGGCTTAGCGACTTGTCTAGTGAGACAAGCCGACAAACAGTACACTTAGTGGATTCTCCACTACGGGTAGCGACTTGGTGGACGTTAGCGACTTGTACTTTTGTTCGTTAGCGACTTGGTGTTAGCGATTTGGTGCATAGCGAGTTGCTATTTAGCGACTTGACATTTTAGCGACTTGGATCTTAGCGAATTGCTGTCAAAATTTTGCTAGCGACTTGAATCTTAGCGAGTTGTTATATAGCGACTTGACTGTGTGTTAGCGACTTGGGATTATAGCGACTTAGTAGTTAGCGACTTGGTTCAATATTTCCTAGCGACTTGGGTGATTTTTTTTAATACGGTTTTCTCTTGATTTAGTAAAATCCCGTGAAAGAATCTATTTCCCGGTTTAATCATAGAGTTATAAAATCCTGTGTAATCTGTTAACATGTCTACCAATGTTCCTACTATCATCTCCACTGTTGTCGAGGATGTTCAAGCTGCTGGCTCAGATACTCATCCACCCATGCTTGACAGAACTGACTATGACTCTTGGGCTCAACGAATCAGATTGTACTGTCTTGGAAAAGAAAATGGGGTTAACATTCTTAAATCCATTGATGAAGGACCTTACAGAGTTGAGACTACTAGAGATGTACTTGATACTGCTGAAGATGGTACTTTGATTTACGGAATGGACAGACCAAAGATGTATGATGAGCTCGATGATAAGGAGAAGAAGAGATTTGATGCAGATATCCGAGCGTCTAACATTATACTGCAAGGTCTTCCAAAAGACATCTACAAGCTTATCAATCACAACACCGAAGCAAAAGCTGTATGGGATAATGTCAAGATGCTTCTCTCAGGTTCTGAATTAACTATGGAAGACAGAGAATCACAACTCTATGATGAATTTGAACACTTCAAGATGAAACCAGATGAGAGTGTTTATGAGTACTATGTGAGATTCTACAAGCTTGTTAATGATATGAGGAACATCAGAATGACTATGCCTAACATTCAGCTGAACTCAAAATTTGTGAACAACATGAATCCTGAATGGCACAAGTTTGTCACTTCTGTGAAGCTCACTAAAGGATTGAAGAATACAAACTATGAGCAACTCTATGCCTTCCTCCTTCAGAATGAGAGACATGCTATGTTTGAAAAAAGGATTCTTAATCAGTTCAAAACCAACCAGGGAGAGACAAGCTCTTCAAATGATTCAACTGCCTTCCACTCAAACATCGGAATCACAACCAAAGCCTCACAAGTCATACCCATGGGTAATGGTAATCACAAACTCATTCCTGATCCTATGTTCAAACAAGCTGATGCTGATGCACACATGGGAAACTTCATTAATCAACTAGCTCTTCTGATTAGTCAAAACATGAACTCTCTTCCACACACCAACAACAATCTCAGAACTGCTTCCAATCTACATAATCAAGCCACTGTCAGAGATGGGAAGGTTATGGTGCAGCCAGTTCAAGAACGACAGTACGAACAAGCAAGAGGTGGAGCTGGTAGAGGTTATGCTGCAAATCAGAATAGAGGAAGGAATGGAAATCAGGATCAAGTAAAGCCAATCAAATGTTACAATTGTGGAGGTGAGGGACACATTGCAAGGAACTGCACATCACCAAAACGCCCTCAGAATGCAGAGTACTTCAGGGATAAGATGTTGCTTGTGCAAGCTCAGGATAATGGTGCAGCTTTGGATGAAGAGGAGTTGTTGTTCTTGGCTGAGGGAAATGCTAAGACATATGATGCAGATGTGGATGAGCAACCAATTCAGGAGATAGGCCATAATCATCAGAATGCCTTTCAAGTAGCTGATTGTGATGCATACGACTCTGATGTTGATGAAGAACCCACTGCACAAACCATCTTCATGGCTAGCATTTCTCCAATGGTCTCTCCTAAAGTCTCTTCATCTCCACAAGCTGGTCCATCGAAAGACAAACTAATTTCTGAGGTATTAAAATTATACGATGAAGTTGATGAGCAAAAGATACATAACGAAGTACAATCAACTATAATTATTGAGTCAGATATTGAAAATATGGGTAATATCAATGTTGTCCCATATGATCAATATGTGAAACAAAGTGAAAGTGAGATTGCACCAAGTAATGCATCTTCTGCAGTCAACAATGATTATGTTTTTGATGAATTCACTGCATGTGCCCCTGATGATTCTGTCATCTCTGAACTGAATGCCTATAAAGAATGTGTTGCTATTTATGAACAACGTGCCAAATTTGAGTTGACCACCCGTGAGCAGGAAATGGATGACCAAATGCGTACAACTATTAGAAAAAGTAGGTTTAAAGAAGAAGTATTAAAACAAGAGTTAAACTCCTTACAAGAAAAGCTTTCTAAAACTGCTAAGCAAAAACAAGAACTTCAAGAAAATATTAAAATGCTTAAGCAAGAATTCAGTGCTAAGGAATCAAAACTTTTGAATGATTTTTCTAATCTAAAAACCTTGAAAAACAAGCTTGAAAATAAGTTGTACGTACAAGGAAATACCATTCAGACTGCTCACTTAATCACTAAGCATAGAGTCTTAAGCGATAAGCATAGCATTCCCCTTGTTGAGGAACCAAATCCAGAGGTCATTAAAAAGGCTAGAAATGCTCATAAGGTTCTTTATGATGGCAATGAAATCCTTAAACCTAGACAGAAACCTAGTTGCGTTGTGTGCACTGAGGAAGATAAGAAATCAGATGAAGTCACTAGGGAAAAGATGAACAAGAAATTAGATGATCCTAAATGTAAAGAGAAGAAAATAAAGATCACACCCCATGATTACAAGAAGGAGAATTGGATTTCTTTGAACATGTTTAAGCCTCAGAAGTTGTTAACACCCGAACAAGTGTTCTGGAAAAAGGATTTAGATAAGCAAAAAGCAGAAAATCTTGTTGTAACGAACCCTCCCTTTAGGAAAATGCCTTCAGCGACTGTGTATCCTCCAAATACACCAATGCATTTAGTACCTAGGACTATTGCCACTAAAAGCAAGACCTTAATCAGTCAATATGTTATTTTTCAACTATTTGTTGATTTTGAGAAAACTTGTAAGAAAAGGATCACACCCACTGGCATAACTGAAGGGGAAAGGGGGTTTGAGCAAATGAAAGAATGTTATTTAACTGAAGTCATGCCTTTCTTTAAACAGCTAAAAGATCATTTTGAAAGTCTTAAAAAGGGAATGAACTTAGACATTAAAGAAATGGAAAAGGAGTTTGATGCAATGATAGTTGAGGTTAGTGACTATGAGCTAGCACTAAAATATAATGAGATTGAGAGGAAGAACTTGCATACATTAAATGAGACTCTTATTACTGAATGTGTTGCTCAAGATGTGTTTTTCACTGCTACAAATTGTTCTATTAATGCTTCCCAATTTCATGAATTATCTGTTGCCCTGAAAGTCTCCCATGATCGTGTCATTGAGCTTGAAAAGACTAATTCTAAACTAAATGAGAAAATTGAACTGGATGATCACGACAATTTGGTTAAACATTTTTCTAAACTAGAGGTTGAGCATTTTAATTTACAACTAAAATATCAACATCTTAAAGAAAATGTCAAAACTTCAAATATCAAGACATCCTCAGATGCTCCAGAGTTTGATGCAGTTTTTCAAATTAACAAACGTGATGAACAGATTCAAGCTCATTGCAACATGATCAGAAAGTTGAAAGCCCAAATCTCTCAATTAAAGGGTCAAAAGAACAATATGACAGGTTCCCAAATGCCTCCTCCTTTAGATTCTCAGAATTCTCAAATGTTTCATCTTCAAAACTTAGTAAATGCATTACAAAAGGAAAACGAAAGTTTTCTAGAAGAAAATGAAAAGGTTAAACGTCATTTCAATGAGTTATTTGAATCAATAAAGGTCACTCGTAACAAAAATAATGGACAAATAGCTTCATTGCAAAAGGAAATTGAGAATCTGAAGAGTCAGGTAAAAAGGAAAATGCCAATGACCAATGGGGAGAATGGTGTATCAAAGGTTCACTCTTGTAATAAATATGCTTTGTCTGTGAAATATGTTCCCCCTCATCTCAGGAATAACAAACTTGCTATTCAAACATATTTCTCATCCCTTAAGGATTGTCTAGAATGTCTACGTGAGATTGTTGAAGAGGATAAATTAGAGAAACCACTTGACAATGCAATTGGGCATGCATGCTTATATGCCAAACGATCTCAAGAAATTCTAGAATGCTTAATCACAATATGCCCAAATTCCTTAGGTGAGAGAGTTAATCCTTTGATTCCATGTTCGATGCCCAATGTTTTGAATGTGAACCTTAGTGTGCCTTTAAGTAGTTCAGATTCCAGATCTGTTAATGCTAAGAAAGCGAACTCTAGTGTGCCTTCTAGGAGTATAAATCCCAGCACTTCTAGTGATAAGAAAGTGAACCTTAGTGTGCCTGCATGTAGTTCAGATCCCAACACATCTAAACAGGTGAAGCAAAGAGTAGTAAAACCAACTAATGTTCCCATTCCCTCTACAGGAGTAAAGGAAGCAGGTTAAAGTCTCAAGACAATACAAGGAATGATAGGACCTCGCAAGCTAAGAATGTGCACTGGAAAAGAGTAGAAGAACAACCTAGGAACTTTATGTTTAAGCTGAATAAAACGAATCGTGTTGATTCTAGTATTAGCCTTAGGCGTACTGTAATTAATTCGAATTCTAATACTATTTGCAAACCTTGTAATGATGTTTGCTTGAATTCTGTTACTAATCATGAATGTGGTATGAATGTTTTGCCTAATGCTGTCAATTGTCCTGTGAAAAGTGTTAATGCTAAAAAACGTGCTAAGAAGGCTAAAAGGCAAAAACGAAAGAAAGCTAGAAAACAGTGGAAACCCACAGGAAGAACCTTCAGTAAGATAGGATATAGATGGATACCTTTTGGTCAAAAGGCTAATCAGTCATGTCCTCAATATGCTAAGACAATGCCCACTAGAAAATGGATGCCTACTGGAAGAACTATCCCTTTAAGAAGTGAACATACTTTGAATAGGTCAAATACGAACACCAGTATTGCATCTATTACTAATGATTCCATTGCCTCTATCTCTGATTTAAATGTTTCCATTTCTGATGTGGGTGTTCCAATCACTGTTACTAACCAAATGGAACCCATTCTTGCATGGGGATCCCAATTATCCAGTTATCCATTCTTGTCTGTGTTTAACTGCAGATCGTTCAAATCGTTCTGTGGTACCTGGACTCAGGTTGTTCCAAGCATATGACTGGCGACCGGTCGCGGCTCATGAACTTCGTGAGTAAATTCATCGGGACAGTTAGATTCGGGAACGACCATTTTGGAGCTATTATGGGTTATGGAGATTATGTGGTTGGTAAAAGTGTAATTTCCAAGGTATATTACGTGGAAGGTCTTGGTCATAATTTGTTCTCTGTTGGTCAATTCTGTGATACCGATCTAGAAGTAGCTTTCAGAAAACATACTTGTTTCGTTAGAGAACTTGATGGTGTAGAATTGTTAAGAGGTACCAGAGGTTCAAACCTATACACCATATCTATCGATGACATGATGAAGTCCTCTCCAAGCTGCTTGCTGTCAAAGGCTTCTAAAACAAAGTCTTGGTTATGGCATCATCGTCTCAATCACTTGAACTTTGGTACCATAAACAACCTTTCCAAAAAGGATCTAGTCAGAGGCTTACCCAGATTAAAATATGAAAAAGATCATCTTTGCTCAGCTTGTCAATTGGGAAAAAGCACGAAATATGCCCACAAACCAAAACCCACAAACTCTGTAATGGAAGTTCTTCATACCCTTCATATGGATCTGTGCGGTCCAATGAGAGTGCAAACTATTAATGGGAAGAGATATGTGTTAGTAGTGGTTGATGACTACTCCCGATTCACTTGGGTTAAGTTTTTTAGGACAAAGGACGAAACTCCAGATGTCATCATTAAACTCATTAAACAACTTCAGATCAGACTCAACAAAATAGTTCGAATCGTCCAAACTGACAATGGAACTGAGTTTGTTAATAAAGTACTCAATGAATTTTATGACAATGTTGGAATCAGTCCTCAAAGAAGTGTTCCTCGAACTCCTCAACAGAACGGTGTAGTTGAAAGACGAAACCGAACTCTTGTAGAAGCTGCAAGGACAATGCTGATCTACTCAAAGGTTCCAATGTTTCTATGGGCTGAAGCTATTGCCACTACTTGTTACACTCAAAATAGATCTCTAATTCACACATCTCATGGAAAGACTCCATACGAACTTGTCCACAATCGAAAACCTGATCTATCATACCTTCGTGTGTTTGGTGCTTTATGTTATCCAACTAATGATGGTCAAGATTTAGGAAAACTGAGAGCCAAAGCAGACATTAGAGTATTTGTAGGCTATGCACCAAACAGAAAAGGTTACCGAATCTACAATAAGAGAACCCGAGATATCATGGAAACAATTCACGTTACGTTTGATGAGCTGACCGGTCAAATGGCTCCTGGACAATCAAGTTCAGGACCCGTACTTCAAAACAGTCCCATTGGTTCATCCCTTGTACCAAATTCCTCTCCAGCTATTCCATATGTACCTCCAACTGAAGATGATTTGAAGAAATTGTTTGATCCGATGTTTGATGAACTCTATGAGCCAAGTGCTATTGAACTGACAATTCCCACAACAGAGGTTGCTCATATCCCTGGGAATGAAGTCAATCCTTCAGTCTCAATATCATTAAGTCAAGAAGCACCTGCTGCTGATAACTCAGTCTCATCAACAAATCATCAATCTTCGAATGTACATCATGGAACTGTTTCTGGCATCAATGATGAAGTTAATCCCTTTGCTACTCCTGAAGATACTCCATTTGAAAACATATTTGCTCCTGAATCATCATCAGAACCATCTTCTTCAGGAGACATCGACTCTGCTACCTCAGTCCCTCAACAACTGCCACATGAACACCTTAGAAAATGGACTCACGATCATCCATTAGACAACATCATTGGAAATCCCTCTCGTCCAGTATCCACACAGAAACAACTTGCAACCGATGCCTTATGGTGCTTCTTCAACTCCGTACTCTCTAAGATCGAACCAAAGGATGTTAAAACTGCCATGAATGAAGACAGCTGGTTCAATGCTATGCAAGATGAAATTCATGAGTTTGATCGACTCGATGTATGGGAGTTAGTACCTGCTCCAGATTGTGCTATGATCATTGCTCTAAAATGGATCTTCAAAGTGAAACTTGATGAGCATGGTGATGTGTTGAAGAACAAGGATCGATTAGTTACTAAAGGATACCGTCAAGAGGAGGGTATTGACTTTGAAGAATCTTTTTCTCCAGTTGCTCGAATCGAGGCAATCAGAATATTTTTGGCTAATGCTGCTAGTAAGAACATGGTAGTCTATCAAATGGATGTAAAGACGGCATTTCTGAACGGAGATCTTAAAGAAGTTGTCTACGTCAGCCAACCTGAAGGATTTGTGAATCAAGAGCATCCTTCTCACATTTATCGTTTGAAGAAGGCTCTTTATGGTTTAAAGCAAGCTCCAAGGGCATGGTATGATACACTATCAAAGTTTCTTCTATCTACCGGATTTAGCAAAGGAGCAGTTGATCCAACATTGTTCACCAGGAAGTCAGGCAAACATTTAATTCATGTTCAAATTTATGTTGATGATATCATTTTTGCCTCGACTGACCTCAATGAGTGTGACCGTTTTTCAAATGAAATGGGTTCAAAATTTCAAATGTCAATGATGGGACAAATGTCATTTTTCTTGGGATTACAAATTTCACAAAGTCCCGGAGGCATCTTCATAAATTAATCTAAATATGCAAATGAAATGTTAAAGAAATTTGGATTTGATTCAAGTGACCCTGTTGACACTCACATGATTGAACGAACTAAACTAGATGAGGACCACTCAGGGATCATGGTAGACCAAACAAAATATCGTAGTATGATTGGATCCCTGATGTACCTCACAGCTAGTAGACCAGACATCTTGTTCGCTGTTTGCATGTGTGCTAGATACCAGGCTAAGCCTACTAAAAAGCACCTTGAAGCGGTTAAACGGGTCTTTCGGTATCTCCAAGGATCCATCAATATGGGACTTTGGTACCCGAAGGACACCGGTATGTCACTAACAGCCTATGCAGAGGCTGATCATGCAGGATGTCAAGATACTCGTCGAAGTACGTCTGGAGGTGCTCAGTTTTTGGGTGATAAGCTTGTGAGCTGGTCTTCAAAGAAGCAAATGAGTACTTCTATTTCCTCTACAGAGGCAGAATACATAGCCATGTCATCTTGTTGTGCTCAAATCCTTTGGATGAGATCTCAATTAACTGACTATGGCTTTGTATTCTCTGAAAAGTTCGGTTCTGCACCTTCTTATTTGAGTTTTGCAAGAGAACCTTCTCGAAACCACTTCTACAGACGATTGACCATAAGTCTGGAGTGTTTTATCTCAAGGTGGTGTGGAAAAAGGTGAACAAGGGACTACTTTACTGCAGCTTACAGCTATACGAATCGAGAACTCACAACTTGCAATAACGTACTTTCTCGTTATCGTGAAAATAATAGTGTCATGTCTCCCTAAAACAACTTATGTTTCGGTATCAGTCAATTAACTCTAGAGTAGGTTTCCTAAACTCGTGTTGTTCTACTGTACCGATACATAAGACGGAGACATCTCCTTTATCTTCATGAGTAAACGAAGAAACTTCTGGTCGAGTGTTCGAATAGTGGGTTTTTGACTCGTGGAGGTCTGCATGAAGCTGCTCATAGAACTGTAGGACGTACTAGTCGGAGACGTATCCGACAATCACTGTATGGCCACAGGAAGCCCATGGTTTCAGGGTATAACTACCTAGGAACCTCTATGGCTTTCTGGGCAAATTGGCGAAGTTCCACGAAAAATCATCCGAATCGGACCATAGATCGTGTGTACGTTTGTCGCTTGTTCTACAGACCAGATGATCGACACTCCATGTAGTCCCTAGGTTAGTATGATGCTATAAAACAAACCAGATGGTACTAGGGACTCACCAGGAGTAGATCAAATCAAGCAAGTTAGTACACTCACAGTTGTCCCAGTGAACTTAGTTTAGGTTTAAAGAAATTGTAAAGTAAACGTATAAATCTAATTAAATACTTCTACGGAGGCCCTGAAACACTTTAAACATTAGGGTTCTTTTTACTGTAAACAGGGTAGTAACTGTAAACTTTAAAACTTGGGTAAAGTAAACTTTTTGCCAGTGTGAGTAACTCCAGTCAGCTCCGTTTTTACTATAGTAGTTGTATTTAAACTTGTACTTAATTTACAAACGGACTGAAGGACCACTTGTTACAACCTAGTTGACGAGGAAACGATTTAGGCCATCTATC
>BPTQ01000003.1:224592159-224674271 GCA_019973895.1 Chrysanthemum seticuspe | reverse complement strand
ATTTCAAATTTTCCATGCACATGTTGAGGCGGAGCATCTATCTTAAACCACAATGATTTGAAACGTGATCATTTATCTCAATGTGCATGTTCCCTCTAGTATGTGCAAAAATCTTTTCAAATCTTGATGCACATATTGAGGGGGAGCAAAATTATGAAAACCTCATCCTTCCCTAAAATGCTTTATCTACTTGTTTTGATAAGGGAAGTGATGGTGATATCTTTTAGAAAATAGTAATCAAAGAAGTTAATTATTTCTCTTGCCTCCGTGTGCAAAACGATTTCAAACATTTGATGCACATGTTGAGGGGGAGCTCTTGTTCTAAAAATATCAAAAACAATTCAGGTACAAAATGCTTTGATAATATATCACAAGTATCTGGATTGATTTTTCAAATGGTTTTCAATTGGTTCAAATGGCAGATGAACAATACCAAATAGACCGACCAAATTTACTTTATGTACGGTGATATAAGGATGATAAGGTTAGGTATTTGTTCCCATGATCCGCCAGAACCAGAGGGATCTACCCAGGGACAATCCACTAGTTAGTGTAGAAGTCCTTAGGTATGATGATAAAAGGAGAAAAATGAGATATGGGAAGAGTGCGGACTGAGACAGAGCTAGTACTGGAATAAACCCAACAAGGTTCTAGCTATGAGGTCTCGGTAAGCACTGAAGGGGTTGAAGAATGAAAAAGAATTGAATGAGAAAAGGGTGAAAAGAAATAGCCCTCCATTTATTCAACCATAGGGCAGAAACCGGGTACAATTCATATGCTACTGATGGTAACATCGGTATTGAAGACAAGACGTCATGGACCCAGTGACGCTCTGCACTACAACTTCCCAAACCACTCAAGTTCCTCTTATAAGGGCTTGTTTCATTCTCATGGGGAACCTACATAATCTATTGACTTTCTCTTAGAGATTGTTGATATTGAAGAAGGAGACCCTCTCCCTAGTCTCCGGCACAGGAACCAAATATGTACATATTGAGTCTAGAGCCACGAGATCATCTATAAATCTCATTAGGACACTTTCAATGAAGACTCTCTATTTCACACAATGTGGAAAGAGAGATTATATCTTGAGTCCTACGCATTATCCTTGTGGTATTGCCAGAACATCTGAGTGATATGCTAACATATTCACAATGAAGATGGAAAGCCTTCTGGAGCCAACATCTAACAAGCTCCTGGTGGGTGGCATGTGAGATCTAAACTATAGATCAACCATGTGACAACTGAACAGTAACAATGGGGAGATTCAATCTTTTGAATCAATCCTGGTTCAGGTTATGGATTGACGGATACCTTTGAAAAACCGGTCGTTGTACTTAAAAACTATTTTCTTTAGCAAATCGACCGTACGGATATTTCAAATCAAAAGGTGTTTTATGATTGATAATTGATGTTCATTAAAACCTTCGTTGTATTGCAAAAACAATTTCTATTGAGCAATACACGATTGCTTTTCAAATATCTTTTCATCAATCAGTGAATTTCTATTCGCTGGTTCACTCACTCCGTGTTGTCTTCTTTGAGACGTTCCGGTTTGAGAACAGCCAGAGCAGCTGTGAAACCCTGTCAAGGAAATTCTTCGGAATTATACCTGATCACAGGCAGTACTTGTACTGATCAACGGGGAACCGTGGGCCGTGTACCTCAATTCAACGAAAGTGTTCAAAGACACTTTCGTGCGCTTTATTGCTAACTGTTTTATGCAGGTACACCCGACGTTTGCAGCTGATCAGAATGAAGCGGTCAATCCATAGCCGCATGTTCACACTACACATTCATCTCAAAAGAAATCATGATAAGTGCATCAATGACTCTGATATTTTTACTCCATGCTTCTGCTACGCTGCTGCCAATATCAAGAATCAACAAAAGCTTCCGCTACTCTGATGAGAAGATATCATGATCCAGAATGTGAGCATGTCGGTCCGAAAGTCACAACATCACATAATACCAATACCACAATAGATGTCTCAGAGATTTTTGTTAGCTGATGATCTCAAAAGCTGGCTCAAAATTATTCTCACGTGGATCAGTAAAAGACCTCCACTTGGATTAACCAAACATGCAATGAGAAGAATCAATGACTACGAGCTTCGGAGCAATGTACTACATCAAGAATGCGAGAACAATTGTTAATATAATATCTTTTTGTATTCAATGTAAGTTTAGTCTATGTTTGAGGTGACCTCCCTTAAGGGGAGATTGTTAGGAATTAGAAATTCTAGGTATTAAAGAGTCGGTCACCTCAAGTATATGTAATCGTTAGAAATCTCGTAGTCGTAGTTCTTTTAAGCTAAGTAGTATTTAGTTATGTAACACCGTGGAGGACGGACGGGTCTTTACCCACTGTATGCCTGATCCACAGCCCGTTGTGTGGCGTTTTATTGTAAGACTATAAATACTCTCTACCTTCCAAGGTAGAGAGTTGGAGCTCATAATAAGAATTTTCTTTCTCTCACTAAAGTTCCCTAAACCTCTAACTTTCTCTCTCTAGAACTCATCTTTATACGCCCACTTTGTGTTATGGTTTGATGTGCATGTGAAATCCAATAGCTTACAATAAATAGTGAGCCATTTCTTCATTATTTCTCACCCCTTTCTAACATACTTTTTCCCTGAGTTAAAAACTCACTAACCTCAGATCCAAGAGATCTATGTTTGTAGTTTTGTTTTTGTGTGATCTTTTAGGTTCCTCTTCAAGGCAAGATCACCACCCTTGAAGTCAAGCAAACTCAAGTCCATGAGTTGCCAAGCTTCCTTTCTTTCTTCAAAGAAGTGTAGTGTTGAAGACATTAGTGAAAGATGTCTCAAGTGTCAAGACGAAGATATTAGTGAAGGGTATCTATCATCTATAACATAAGCACTTGTGGTAGGTGCTTAGAAGTCAAGACAAGGAGCATTAGTGAAAGGTGCTTAGAAGTCAAGACTTAAGCATTAGTGACAGGTGCTTAGAAGTGAAGACACAAGACATTATTGAAAGGTGTCTTGTAGATCTATTCAAAGGCATTAGTGAAAGGTGCCTTAGATGTACAGTCGATATGGTGTGTTTCGATGTACTAGATAGACTAGTATTAGATCCAAGGATATTGATGTCCTTGATGATGTTGTAAAGGAGTAGATCTCCTTTGAGATTAGTCGTTGGTGTAGTGTGGTAGTAGTTCCTCCATTGCAATGGAACTAGGTGCTTAGCCTAGTACCTAATAAATGGTAGGCGACGTTGTGAAGGTGTAGTTCACCTTGGTGTGAAAGAACTAGGTACTTAGCCTAGTACCTTATAAAGGGTAGGCGACGTTGTGTAGGTTGGTTTCACCTTGGAGTGAAAGAACCCGGTGGTTAGCCTAGCACCAGAAAAAGGGTAGGCGACGTTGTGAAGGCTTCTCCGCCATAAGGAGATTGGTGTAGTGTTTACGAACTCTCGAGTAGGTAACTCGGGGAGTGGAGTAGGGCAAGGAAGGTGTCCTTGTAGCCGAACCACTATAAATACTCGCGTTGTGGTTTTGTGCTTCTTACTCTTATCTTTTCATTACATATCTTTATATGCTTGTTTATCAACATCCAACACACACAACCAAATAGATTGACATAAGTCGATCTAAATAGTTTAAAAAGAAGTTTTAATTGGTAAACCTATTCAACCCCCTTGTAGTTTTCCACAATTGGCATCAGAGCTTCGTTACCAAGTTTCTTGAAGTATGATGTACTTTAAAAACTTGATACGATCCATGGTTAATTGAAAACTACAAAGAAGGTTTTTCATAAAAACAAACATCATGTCTTTTAAAACTATATGTTTGGATGTTGATTTGATAACAACATTTTTCCTATTTATTTTTTTCATGTAATTGCACTAATCTTCTTTGTCATGTTGATTAGTCAAAGCTCATACCCACCAAGCTTTAGGAGTCGCTTGGTAACAAGAATACCTTCCTTAAGAAGGTATCTTAAACGCAAAGGAGCGGGAATAGTCTAAGTGACATTTTCTGTGTCATTTGTAAAGACATTCCTAAGTACGCTAGAGGTATGATTTTCTTCTTACTTTGCTTGATAATTAAGTATACCTATTTAGGTATTTATATGATTATCTTTTGTGCAAATTACATGTTTTACATGAAGCTTCATTAGGAAGCCTTTTTCTTACATACGTGTCTTATTTCTCGTCTAAAGTCGTGGTATATAAAACTTATGTTTTGTTTTCTTTTAATACAATAATAAAACAAAACACGAATTTCAAAAATTCCTTTTTCCCCATAAATACTCCCATCGTCGACCACTCTATCAAACACTCACTTTTTCAAATCTTCCAATTTCAAAAATTTTCTCTCAACCAAAAACTTCATCTTCCTCCTCATTCCATCTCAACCGAAACCAAGAAGATCCGTCATCAACATGGTTTACATCGCACTCGTGCTCATCGCCTTAACACTCATCGCACTTGTGTTCCCTATGATGAAGTTCACATATGGAGACATTTACTTTGTGTTGTTAATCTACATTGGGATCATATACCCAATCCTTTGTATCATCCTTAGCATTGAAATGCAATATTACTAATAATCTTGTTATCTTTGTTATTATTTATTTTCTTTTGATTTATATGTTTCATATTCCTTCGTGATACATTAGAAGTCATGTGTGTATGCTAAAAGAAAATGTAGGATAAAACACTTCTCATGGTATAAAAATGTAAAACCTTTGTTTTTATCAAAACTGTTTCTGTTACTACAGATCCACGGATCCCGGAAGTTATACTAGCCGGATCCCTTTTGAAAAGGAACCGTGGGATCCGTCCTACTGGAGAACAAATTTTTTTCATGCAAATTAAAAACCATTGTTAATAAAAATCTAATAAAAACGTTAGAAAATTATAGGTCGACCATAAACATCACCTCTTAATTAACCCATCATTTCTATAGGTTCAACTATGACGCATGAATATGAGTTTGATTTTTCACTCACTAGCGTCTACACTCCGAACATCTCTCTCGAACCCAACACACCTGGCAATCATGTCCGTGGGTTCAATAACCTCGAAAACCGTCACTTCCACGAAGGACGTATTGTAGACACCTCTCTACAATTCGAAGAAGGTATCACTACCTTCTTCCGAGCCATAGGACTAGAATGTCTTCTTGAAATCAACGAGAAGATATGTCCAAGGTTCATAATGAAATTATTTCGTTAAGTCAAACTCGTTCGTAACGAGGATCGCTCTCTATCCCTTTGGTTTTATATCAAAAACCAAAAGTTCACTCTAACCCTTGGGCATTTTGCTCACATCCTCCGGATTCCAAATCATGGACAATGTGCCTTCACTGAAGATTGGTCTCTTGATTCTCTCTTCAACTTTCGTGAAGAAAATAGCCCATATTGTTCACACATACCCTCTCCAGAAGATTTAAATCGCATAATATGCAAACCTCGACCATATTACTCCGATCCAAACATTATCTTCACACGGGACATCCGAGAAGAGTACAAGCCTCTTGCACTCATCCTACGTGAAAATGTTTGGAGTCTTAGGGGAAATCGAGAAATTCTTCCCGCTTGTTGTGCTCACATGTTGTACTGTTTGCTAACAGAACAACCATACAATCTCGCCTACTTCTTTGCAAGACGAATTGCAAATCTTCAAGGCTCCAAGAATAAACTCATCCCTTATGGAATGTTCTTGACACGCCTCTATCATAATGTTATGCACTTCCATCCTCAATTTCAAAGTCCGTTGTACGTACTTGTGAACAAGATGATGGAACCGCTAAACATATCTCTCATGAATACTTTCTTCATTCTTGATTCCACCAACACTCATCAATCACATAATGATCCTCCTAGCGAAAACACTCAAGAAACCTAGTAGTATACCAAAATAGGATCAATTCTCTTGTATTCGTGCTCTATCAATGTAATCCAATTTCTTTCATGAAATAAAACATCTTACATTTGATATCTTAGTATTAGAACTCCCTTTAGACTATTCTTAAGATATAATTCATTGTCAAGATCATTGCATACCTTTAGTAAAGGTCCTGCTGAGCAGATAGGCGGATCCCAAAGATTGTGCTAGACGGATCCCTACACTTAGGGAACCGTGGGATCTGGCAAACAGAAAATGCAATTGCAAGCATTATATTTCAACCATATCCTTAGAATACCTCACAATAAGCTAAACATAGTGTCTTAAGGCAAATTAAGTCCTTATCAAGATAGGTTGATCCTTTCTACTCACACACCTAGATCACACTCTAAAACGTTTGTAGATCTACCATTTCATTTTAATCCATTACTCTTCCGCTTTTAAACTCACACTTCATTTTTTACTTGATCCCTCACATCTAGTCTTAGAAATCTTTCGATTATGACAAAATTGATCATAAATCATCCTCACCTCAAAATTTACCAAAGTTGATCAAAATCTAGTTTTCCCATCTCAAAGCTTCTAGGATATTTTCCAAAGCACTATCCTAAGACACAACCTGATCTCTAGGATCATTTATCTTCAATTGACACTCTAAATCTTTAGTGTCATCCTTGCTCATCCATTGGTACTCTTGAAAGTTCCAAAATCCTTCCATAAATAACAATCATTAGCTACATCATTCATTACCTTCAAGTACTCAAGCCTCTTGCACTCATCCTACGTGAAAATGTTTGGAGTCTTAGGGGAAATCGAGAAATTCTTCCCGCTTGTTGTGCTCACATGTTGTACTGTTTGCTAACACAACAACCATACAATCTCGCCTACTTCTTCGCAAGGCGAATTGCAAATCTTCAAGGCTCCAAGAATAAACTCATCCCTTATGGAATGTTCTTGACACGCCTCTATCATAATGTTATGCACTTCCATCCTCAATTTCAAAGTCCGTTGTACGTACTTGTGAACAAGATGATGGAACCGCTAAACATATCTCTCATGAAGACTTTCTTCATTCTTGATTCCACCAACACTCATCAATCACATAAAATTCCTCCTAGCGAAAACACTCAAGAAACCTAGTAGTATTCCAAAATAGGATCAATTCTCTTGTACCCATGCTCTATCAATGTAATCCAATTTCTTTCATGAAATAAAACATCTTACATTTGATATCTTAGAACTCCCTTTAGACTATCCTTGAGATATAATGCATTGTCAAGATCATTGCATACCTTTAGTAAAGGTCCTGCTGAGCAGATAGGCGGATAACAAAGATTGTGCTAGACGGATCCCTACACTTAGGGAACCGTGGGATCCGGCAAACAGAAAATGCAATTGCAAGCATTATATTTTAACCATATCCTTAGAATACCTCACACTAAGCTAAACATAGTGTCTTAAGGTAAATTAAGTCCTTATTAAGATAAGTTGATCTTTTACATAACTCACCTAGATCACACTTTAAGAAACTTGTAGATCTACCGTTTCATTTTTAATCCATTACTCTTCCGCTCTTAAAACCACAATTCATTTTTTACTTGATCCCTCACATCTAGTCTTAGAAATCTTTCGATTGTGACAAAATTGATCATAAATCATCCTCACCTCAAAATTGATCAAAGTTGATCAAAATCTAGTTTTTCCATTTCAAAAGCTTCTAGGATATTCTCCAAAACACTATCCTAAGACACAACCTGATCTCTAGGATCATTTAGCTTCAATTGACACTCTAAATCTTTAGTGTCATCCTTGCTCATCCATTGGTACTCTTGAAAGTTCCAAAATCCTTCCATAAATAACAATCATTAGCTACATCATTCATTACCTTCAAGAACTCAAGCACCCCTTCATTTGAAACACTTAGGAGGACTGAAACACTCAAGATGATATAGGTCTTAGATCTTAGAAACATCATTTCCACTCTTTCATAACTGCTGAAAGCCGGTTCCCTAGGATTAGCCTAGAAGGATCCCTCTGAGGAAGGAACCGTGGGATCCGGATGACAGTTTATGTCAAATCTTGCTAAAACAATCATTTCAACTCATCTTCCTAACTCAAACACTCCATCTCATCTTAAATGAATTCCTAGATCAGTACAACCTCTGAAGCTGACTCTTGTGCATGTTAATCATCACATTCCAATGAATCCTAGTGGCTTAAGGCTTAAATGCACTTGCCAAATCTCTTGGTTTATAAACCACTTTGTTAGAACATCCATAGTCATCACTCTCATCCTAACTTTCAGCTCTTGCAACCTCTTGAAATCATCTCATCATGAGGAAAACCCCAAGTAGTAACTTATCCACCAAAGAACCACCCATGAAAAAGGCTCATGTTATACACGAAATCTCTTCAACCGAATCATCTCCGGTTAAGCCAACAAATGATAGGATTCTTCCTCATCCAATCAAACCAATTCCTAAAAGGATAGAACCCACAAAACTACCAATACTAAATACCACCATACCTCCTAGGCCAAATAATATTATCTCCACTAAACCATCACCATTGGTTCCTAGAGCTATTTCATTTACATCCCCATTATCATCACCACATCTCTACAATTTAGAGGACTTGCCTCCTAGGTCGTCTCATCCGCTTCCGCCGACAACATTCTCCTCATTAGGAGGAATAATGGTTCAAAATCAAGGTGTTGAGTCAACACTTGCTCCGGCTTCCTTTTCGCCGTTTCCATCATATAATCTCATTTGGATTATGAGAAATCATCAAAGTCAACCACCCGATCATATGGAAGTTGACACTTCTCCACCACCACCATCATTCTTGGTTGAGTCATTCTCAAATGTACCTCCACCAATCTTTCCATCATTTGAAGCTCCACAAGCCGCTTCACTTGATCCTTCGCATCAAGCTATTTCATTTCCTCCACCACCACTACCTAGCCATGACAAAGATTGCTATCATTGTCAACATGTTGAAAGTTTGATACATGAAGTACGAGAAGACCAACGTTTCATGTTCTATCATCTCCTCGAACGTTTTGACGAGATTAAACCTAAACAAAACTTGAGCTAGAAGATTTTAGTGGTGTCCTAGCATCAAGCGTTAGTTGGTCTAGAAATTCCTAGTCATGTATTGTCTATTTTCTTAGCTTTTAGAGTCATGTATATCATAACTCTAGTTTTATTAAATGGAATTACATGCTACTTGTTATTTTTCTGAGCATATGATTACCTTGTATTCATATCTCATTTTTGTGATAACATTACTTGTTACATCACCATTGCTAAAATTAATCAGCTACTACGGATCCCTCAGAATTGCCTAGACGGATCCCTACTAGGAGGGAACCGTGGGATCCGTGAGACAGAAAGTTTTCTTTCTACGAACTTAAATCACATTTGCAGGAAATTGTGAATTATACTTGCTTTCTAATCTTTGTTTTGTAGTTATTCAATTTACACATGAAGACTTTGACATCCTAAAGCTAGGGGGAGCTTTATGTCAAAGCAATACATTGCAAATTACTTGCAATACTAGGTTTATATTTCGTGACATCCCAGTGCATAATTGCAATTATCAAGGGGGAGCACATTCGCCACTTAGACGAAATCTTTTGCAAACTTACTTGCAAACAAACTAGATTAGTATCACTTTCTTGACGCCCTTACATAGGGATGGACTCGTCAAGGGGGAGTAAAGCAAGATCCGTTCCCGTTACTTGCTCTCTATTTTTTTTCTTCTCTTTCTTTTCTCTTTCACATGTTTTTCTTAAAAACAATGTGTTGCTTTCCTTCAAACACTTTTTGTTTCGACAAAAAGGGGGAGAAGAAAGTAAAAACTACAAATTCAAACTTTTACGAATTTTAGCTTTTCCTTAAAATAATTTTATGTTTTGTCATCAACAAAAAGGGGGAGATTGTTAATACAAATAAGCCGTAAAAACGTTTATTTATATTTTACGATCTTCTAATGTTTTGTCGATAACAAACGTAAAATCATATTAACAAAACAAATAAAATACGTAAATGGTTTGAACAAATAGTTTCTAACTTATGCACATTTTCACATAAAACACTAAAACAAGTATAAGTGATTTTATGATTTAAGTAATACATATGTACAACAACTAGTGTTTACATATTTGGATAAAATATACACATAACTAGTATATTGGGTAATATAAATGGGTAGAAACTTAAGTATCACAACCCATTGGGCAAATACATTAAATGTAGTTGGGTACAACCCAAAGCCCATAACCCATGGATCTTGACCCATAACCCATTGCATGACATCATGCTTATATCATACATGGATAATATACATAACCCATGGATCAACCCATACCCAAGTGACCAAGTGCATTGCACTCAAAGATACATTGTATCTAGCCAAAGATCCATGGTTCAACCCATGACCCATGACCCATAACCAAAATACCCATGGGTAAAAGGGAGCGTCCTACGGATCCCTACCTTAACGCTAGACGGATCCCTTGTGGAAGGGATCCGTGGCATCCGGGGAATAGTAGGATTTTTCCTCTATAAATAGTGAGCCATTTCTTCATTATTTCTCACCCCTTTCTAACACACTTTCTCCCTGAGTTAAAAACTCACTAACCTCAGATCCAAGAGATCTATGTTTGTAGTTTTGTTTTTGTGTGATCTTTTAGGTTCCTCTTAAAGGCAAGATCACCACCCTTGAAGTCAAGCAAGCTCAAGTCCATGAGTTGCCAAGCTTCCTCATCATCAAGGCAACTGAAGTCTTCTTGTTGATGATTCCTTTCTTTCTTCAAAGAAGTGTAGTGTTGAAGACATTAGTGAAAGATGTCTCAAGTGTCAAGACGAAGATATTAGTGAATGGTATCTATCGTCTATAGCATAAGCACTTGTGGTAGGTGCTTAGAAGTCAAGACAAGGAGCATTAGTGAAAGGTGCTTAGAAGTCAAGACTTGAAGCATTAGTGAAACGTGCTTAGAAGTGAAGACACAAGACATTAGTGAAAGGTGTCTTGTAGATCTAGTCAAAGGCATTAGTGAAAGGTGCCTTAGATGTACAGTCGATATGGTGTGTTTCGATGTACTAGATAGACTAGCATTAGATCCAAGGATATTGATGTCCTTGATGATGTTGTAAAGGAGTAGATCTCCTTTGGGATTAGTCGTTGGTGTAGTGTGGTAGTAGTTCCTCCATTGCAATGGAACTAGGTGCTTAGCCTAGTACCTAATAAAGGGTAGGCGACGTTGTAAAGGTGTAGTTCACCTTGGTGTGAAAGAACTAGGTACTTAGCCTAGTACCTTATAAAGGTTAGGCGACGTTGTGTAGGTTTGGTTCACCTTGGAGTGAAAGAACTCGGTGGTTAGCCTAGCATCGGAAAAAGGGTAGCCGACGTTGTGAAGGCTTCTCCGCCATAAGGAGATTGGTGTAGTGTTTACGAACTCTCGAGTAGGTGACTCGGGGAGTGGAGTAGGGCAAGGAAGGTGTCCTTGTAGCCGAACCACTATAAATACTCGCGTTGTGGTTTTGTGCTTCTTACTCTTATCTTTTCATTACATATCTTTATATGCTTGTTTATCAACATCCAACACACACAACCAAATAGATTTACATAAGTCGATCTAAATAGTTTAAAAGGAAGTTTTAATTGGTAAAACTATTCAACCCCCCTTCTAGTTTTCCACAAACAGTAATGTCACTATACTAAGGAAACTTGCAACGAGTCTGCCCAAGGGTAATCAGAAACTTCTCCAACTCAAAAGTACATGAAGTTTTATCGATACATTTGAACGGACGGCTTGGTTCCTAAACAAAATAGGTTAAAGTTGTATTATAAGACTTAATTGAGCCAAGATCTGATGTTGTAGTTGCAGATTTATAAAGGTAATACCTCTTCCCACGGTTCGAGATCTTCACACCTTTCAATCATGAATGCATCAAGGACATTTGTACATTTTTTTAGTGCATCCATGCTAGGGACGTATAAAGGTAATAACTCTTCCCATGGTTCTGTTAGGTTCAGTAAATAACAAAACCCCTTAATCTAGGATTTGAATAGAAAATAACCTAAGTGCTTAGACCAATAAACATTATCAGGTCACTGAGTGCATAGTCTCTCAGTGAGCCATCTTCAGGACGCTCAGTAAGAGACATAGAAGAAGTCTCTCCACTCAGTAAGGCGGAACTTAAAGGGTGAAGACTGAGTCAAGAAGAAGATGGTGGATTCAGTGAGTGATGAGTATAACTCACTGAATCCCTCAAACCCCTCACCAACCACAAGCACTGAATACAAACTGAAGACTGAAGACTGAAGACCATGAAGACTGAAGAATGGGCGGGATAAAACGGTTAAGTTGGAAACGAATAAGACGGAGTACTTATCCTGAAAGTTTCCCTGTTAGTATCAGCATCATTACTGACATGAAGAAAGTGACTTGGTCCCTTTACCTAATATAGTCTTTGTAAACAGAGACAAAATACATCAGTATTTTGTCTTCTGCAAAATGTCAGTTTGTCACTTAGGAAAGAGTTAAAACTCATACTTGTATAAATAGCATAAGAGATGGAGTGAAAGGTTAAGCTTGTGAATTGTAAAAACACACATACACGCAAGCCATCTTTCACTCCTCCAAATATAACTTAATCCCTGAGATAGCTCAGTGGGTACTTGTAGTTGTGCTCAGACTTAGCCTGAGCTTAGAGAGGAGTTGCAAACACTTTGTCATTTCAATCCCTAGTACTGTTCCGCAAGTACTAGGGTAACGTATTCTTCTGATTCATTTCTAATAAGAATATGACGTTGAAAATTACTCTTGTGTTGTATTTATATCTTTTTAGTCATTGATTCACTATTAGTTTTGTTTACTTCACTTAAACTTTTTTTCACTATAGTGAATAGGGAACAACAAGTTGTATAAGAGAAAGGCTGGTTATAAAACTGTTTTTAAGCCGCTCTAAATGTTTTTAAATCAGGATCCTTAAAATGGCTAAAATTGATGTACCCCAACTAGTCGATAAAAAGGGTGGAACTTATTCAGCTGTTGCCCCCAGACTTGAAGTTGGTAAATTCAACAAATGGAAAAAGCGTATGCTTTGCTATTTGATTGGGATGGAACCTTATTATATCAAGTGTATAAATTAAGGTCCATTTATCCCAAAAACTATTGAAGGTTTGCCTAAACCTGAAGCTCAGTAGACTCAGGATGAGAGAAGAGTGGTCAACCAGGACCAAAGGCTCAAAAGTATCATAATATCTTGTCTTCCTGACGATATTATGGAGTCAGTGATAAGCTGTAGTACAGCCAAACAAACCTGGGATGACCTGGTTCATAGTCATGAAGGTCTATCTGATACCAAGGAAAACAGGATTATGGACCTGAAACTTGAGTATAATACCTTCAGGGCTAAGGACTCAGAAACTCTGTCTCAAACTTACACCCGTTACAAAACTCTTTTAAATGAACTGTCAAATGATGGTGTTAAGTTGTCCAAACATGAAATCAATGTTGGTTTTGTCAATAGTCTCCCTGAGAAGTGGTTGAATTTCTCTCAGGGACTTAGGAATGCTAATCATATCCAGAATCTTGAGCTTCCTGAAATTTATGGGAAATTTGTCTATGAGGAAAACCTCATCAACAGATGATACCCTGACTTAAAGAAGTCTCAGGAAGTCAAGAAGTCCCTGACCACCACCTCATCACCAATATCAATTGCTTTCTTTTCTAACAATGTGGTTCAAGATTTCCAAGAAAACTTTGATGATGAGCTGATAACGCTACACGCGTCGTTTCGGGGTCAAGGAAACTTCCTTTTCTTCGAGCAAGTTTTATAACACCCTAGGCAGTGAACCTAATCGTTGTAGTGTAGTAATTAGGGTAAGCCACGGGTATTGATATCGTTCTCTAGGGGAATAGGAATGCTAGTAGGGAGTTACTACGCTAAGGTTAAGGTTGAGGAAGATTATTTTTTATCTTTTTATATTTTATGAAAAATGGAAAAGTACGAATCTCGGGTATTGGATTTGGGGGGTTGGTATTTCTACCGATTACTCTACTATTATCTAATTATCTAAACTAAGGTTGTGGGAGTCTATGTCTAATTAATGTGTGCTCGTATGATAGTTTAAAGATGTGTTTACTTAGTTTGTATTACTCCTTAACTATCTCCTATTGATGGTTGAGTGTCACGTCTTATTCCTAGTTGCGTTGTGTTTCTAAAGTTGTAGGGTATGCGTTTCTCCCTAACTCTTTGAACTTACCAAAGGGTCTTGTCTACAAATCCACTTAGAGATTATAGACTCCTACTCTAAGGCGCTCTTCGGATGGTTTAGCCTACAATCACTCAGGTAATCATACTCTAAGGTTCACAAAGATGAATCAAGCATTAAGTACACAACGAATGACCTATCGCATTACTAGATCATTAATCAACTAAGATAAGAAACAACCAATCAATATTCAATAATTAAGTTTCATACTTCCTAAGCAAACACACAAATAAATTAGCCGGACATGGAGAACATGCAAGCATACACACAAATAATCAAAGACATAATTGAATTAATGAAGCAAAGACTTATCTTGGTGTAAGATAGGGTTAAAAACCCTAAAATACTGTACAAGACACCTTAGGTTCGGTTTTAGGTTTTTACTCCAAAGACTCTCCACACAAAGACTGAAAAATTCGGATTCTATATATAAGATTACAATTGCGACGGCGTCACCTTATGTTTAGTGACGCCGTCGTGTCGCCGCCATTAGGGTTTCGTCTTGGCCACGTTAACCTTGCGACGGCGTCACCTTGTGTCCGTGACGCCGTCCTCTTCAGCTTTTGACGTCGTCTGGATCGCATCTAGGCCGTCTGAGTAGCGACGGCCTACTCTTTCACAACTAGACGCCGTCTCTTGAAAACACGAGTTTTGTGTTCTGACCCGTCACAATAATTCTCCGACGGCGTCGCAAATAACTCCTGACGCCGTCGCCTTCTACATTCAGCGACTGTGAGTGTCTGATTTCGACTTTGGCCATTTTCTTCATATATTCGCGCCTTTTCGTCCAAATAAGTGCCATTCCAGCATTTTGCCTTCACGAGACCTAAAAAGTGAAAAGGAACGATATTAAGCAATAACGGATTCAAAAGTGATCAAATAAGGACTTAAACGACCCCTCAAAATGGTACCTTTTAAAACCTTATCAAATATCCCTACACTTGTTATTTGCTTGTCCTCAAGCAAATGTGCTTTTAGCCAATTAATTTATAAGTTAGGGGTCATTCAGCATTAATTCAAAATGGTCCACAACACATATAAGCCCCGCAAAAGTCATAACAAGCACGGAAATTACATACTAGCACCTCACATGGGGTGTTTGGATACTCACATCTCTCTCAGGTGTATAAATGAAATATAACAATATAGGAAATGGAAGATAAACACTCATTAACCGGTCCTAGTACATAGATTACCATAGGCTTGAGAATAGATCAAACCTCCATCGCTTTGGCGTAAGCACCTAGGAAAGACTATCAAAGAGGTCTTTTAAAGGGTTGTAACGTTAGGCTTACGGTAGGGAAATAAGGGTTTGGTGGGATAGGTTATTTAGTGGTGGTAAGTCAAAAATCTTTATGTTAACTGCATATGAAGAATGGCGTTGCTAAGCCAAGACTCGACACTCTAAACTCTAGATAACTGAAATAAATAAACATAAATTTAAAGATAGATGTAGGATGGTAGCCCGTATGTTTTTTTTTTTTTTTTTTTTTTTTTTTTTTTTTTTTTTTTTTTTTTTATACACTTTTACTCTACCATCCTCTACGATAACATCAAAATACTAGGGATTTACAGGCACATCCCTACACTTGAGTTTTTATTATTCTAACACTAATTTGACCCGATTTGACAAGATCAAAACACTTGGGGTACATTATTACGTAAACAAAGGGAATTTGAATTTAACGTTCCCTTCCCGTCATTTCATAAACTTTAACTTTTCCCATGAATCCCAATCGTCCCAAAACTGTATACAAAGGATATGACTCGACTTAGCAACTAATGCAAGCAACTAGATAATTGAACTAAGGGTTTAGGGTGATAACAAACATTTGCACTAAAAGTGAGTGCATAAGGGGTAGGCTAAGGCGATTTGGGTGTATATTTGGGGGTGGGGTGTAAACAATGCTCTTCATTGATATTCCGGAAAAACCGAAACATCACGAGAACCGCGAAAAGGATAGGCTCTGAGGGGTTAACTAGGGGTATCGTGTACTAAAAATGAGTACAACGCAAAGGGTGTGGGAGAATTACTCAACCGATGTGGAAGAAGTAATTATATTACAGGTATTAAACAAGGGTTATCCTAATGCCTCTTATCATTTAGTTATTCCTAACTACACAAGTGTAGCCTCACTTGCGATCTCGGAATGCATCACAAAACAAGTTCTAGAATCTAATATACTACCGGTTCACACTCTAAGCATTAAAGATGAATGCTTTAATTCCTACTAATCTAAGGGCGATCCTCACATTTTGGGTAGAATTTGGGTGGTAAGGGTTTTTGTGCTAGTCATATAACTTCCTATCCATGAGACGCTTTTGTTAAGACTAATGGCCCACTCCTATATGTCATGAAAAATTTTAAATTTGGTGCCAAAATTACCCTAACCGACATTTCTCATGGTTTATTACACAATCACAATTGGACAAAGCAAATAGTCAAGGATAAGCATAGTTTCAAAGTTCCCGTTTTATTTTCCCTCCCTACACTTAAACTGAACATTGTCCCCAATGTTCCCCGAAAGTATCAAAGTTATGATAAAAGAAGGTAATTAAAAACGAAAGAAACTAGTACTCCCCTGATTAGCTCGGTAGGATCCGTGTGAAGTAGTGGTTAAATTCTTTTCAAGAAGAATTATTGCGTGAAAAGCTCCTTCCAATCTTATGTAACTTCTTCTTGACAAACTAAACCTGCACACTTGAAGAAAACAAACGAAACCTTCGCGTAAAATCGGCGGTAATAATATATATATAAGACTCGATTTAAACTAGGATATAATGCTTGTGGAATGAATGTTTACAGAATTTCTAAGAAAATTAAGACCTGGAAAATTCCAAAAATTTATAAGTAGCTCAGAAAACGAGAAAAAGTAATCTGATGTTTTTACTCCTTCCTGACGCCGTCAGGTTGCAATCCTGACGCCGTCAGGTTATCCTGACAAAAACTGGTCTGCGATTTTCTGGAAAAATTTCTGGAAAATTTACATCTTTAGAATCTGGAAAAATTTCTGCAAAACATTCATTATGACTCGATACAAGCATTTGACTCGAACAAACAAACATATATATCTTTTAATTAATTGTTATTCTCATGTTTACATTTCTTTTGAAAACGTGTGTAATCCTCCCTACACTTATCCCTTATGTAAAATACCTTTATATGTAATTAAGACGGAGTTAAAAACAAAATAAAGCATTTTTACAAATTTAAACATGAGGATAAACAATTAATAAAAGATATATGACACTAACAAGTAAACAATTAAGCATGGGTTGCCTCCCACGAAGCGCTTTTCTTTATTTAAGAGTCTTGTAGCTAGACTCGTAGTCGTGCTCCTACGTTTTCTTAATCTTAGAGGCCCATTCGATCTCCTTAACCCTTCTTTCGTCACGAATATATTCAGGCTCTAGTTCAAGACAAGCAGTGTAGTAAACTTTGTTCTTCCAGTCTACTTCGAATGCCGGAATGTTATCTACATCTAAATTATCCATGCCCTCAAAATTCTTATTCTTGTTTGGCATTACATATTTAACATTCTCGGTTTCGTTTGAGAACTCGATTATCCCTTTCTCTTTATCATAACCCATCCTAGACTCTTCTATAAATGGTTTCCCAAGTATCACATCTCCTAAAAACCCATCAATGATTCCTTTGACATTTTCCAGAATCATGAAATCACACCTATATGTGAAATTACCTATGAACACGTGCAATCCCTTAACCCTCCCCACATAGTTACTTGCTTTCCTAGGGCGAAAGGGGTCCCTCATAGGCTCTAGCTTTTTGCTCATGATCCAATTGTAATAGAGCCTAGACATTATATTCATGGGTGCCTTATAATCAATGTAGGTGTGATCCCTGTATAAGTATCCAATCATACAAGGTATTTTGATGTTTTTAGGGTTTCCCCTCCTTACACGAGGTTCGAAAGGTGGTCTTGGAAAATTAACCACATTATGGTGATAAGCGGTTTCTTTCCTTTTAGGGTATGAATCAAAGTACTCCCTAAGTTCTCCCTTCTCCTTACTACCCTCCATAATTTTTAACATCTTATAATTTCCTTCTTCTAGATCATCATCCGAATCACTTGTAGTCGAATCACTATCTCGAGGTTGATCAGATTCCTTAAGGGCTTCCTCAAGTGTGTTCTCAATTATCATATTTAATTTCCTAAGCTTTCCAATCTCACTCATGATACGGGCTCGAAGTTGGTTAGCAGAGGCTGGGTCAAGCAGTGGGTATTTGTTTGGTGGTGAAGCGTTGTTTGGTTGTTGGTTATCGAGTGGTGGTTGGTTATCATTCTCCATGATGAAGAGTGATGGGGTTACGAACAAAGGTTACGAAGAAGGGGGATAGACTAAGAGAAATCTAAAAATGAAAAAAAAAGTTTACTTGATAGGAATCAAGCAAAGAAACCTAAACGAGGTGGACTACTAACTAGCTATTCTATTCCCCGGCAGCGGCGCCAAAAACTTGATAACGCTACACGCGTCGTTCGGGGTCAAGGAAACTTCCTTTTCTTCGAGCAAGTTTTATAACACCCTAGGCAGTGAACCTAATCGTTGTAGTGTAGTAATTAGGGTAAGCCACGGGTATTGATATCGTTCTCTAGGGGAATAGGAATGCTAGTAGGGAGTTACTACGCTAAGGTTAAGGTTGAGGAAGATTATTTTTTATCTTTTTATATTTTATGAAAAATGGAAAAGTACGAATCTCGGGTATTGGATTTGGGGGGTTGGTATTTCTACCGATTACTCTACTATTATCTAATTATCTAAACTAAGGTTGTGGGAGTCTATGTCTAATTAATGTGTGCTCGTATGATAGTTTAAAGATGTGTTTACTTAGTTTGTATTACTCCTTAATTATCTCCTATTGATGGTTGAGTGTCACGTCTTATTCCTAGTTGCGTTGTGTTTCTAAAGTTGTAGGGTATGCGTTTCTCCCTAACTCTTTGAACTTACCAAAGGGTCTTGTCTACAAATCCACTTAGAGATTATAGACTCCTACTCTAAGGCGCTCTTCGGATGGTTTAGCCTACAATCACTCAGGTAATCATACTCTAAGGTTCACAAAGATGAATCAAGCATTAAGTACACAACGAATGACCTATCGCATTACTAGATCATTAATCAACTAAGATAAGAAACAACCAATCAATATTCAATAATTAAGTTTCATACTTCCTAAGCAAACACACAAATAAATTAGCCGGACATGGAGAACATGCAAGCATACACACAAATAATCAAAGACATAATTGAATTAATGAAGCAAAGACTTATCTTGGTGTAAGATAGGGTTAAAAACCCTAAAATACTGTACAAGACACCTTAGGTTCGGTTTTAGGTTTTTACTCCAAAGACTCTCCACACAAAGACTGAAAAATTCGGATTCTATATATAAGATTACAATTGCGACGGCGTCACCTTATGTTTAGTGACGTCGTCGTGTCGCCGCCATTAGGGTTTCGTCTTGGCCACGTTAACCTTGCGACGGCGTCACCTTGTGTCCATGACGCCGTCCTCTTCAGCTTCTGACGTCGTCTGGATCGCATCTAGGCCGTCTGAGTAGCGACGGCCTACTCTTTCACAACTAGACGCCGTCTCTTGAAAACACGAGTTTTGTGTTCTGACCCGTCACAATAATTCTCAGACGGCGTCGCAAATAACTCCTGATGCCGTCGCCTTCTACATTCAGCGACTGTGAGTGTCTGATTTCGACTTTGGCCATTGTCTTCATATATTCGCGCCTTTTCGTCCAAATAAGTGCCATTCCAGCATTTTGCCTTCACGAGACCTAAAAAGTGAAAAGGAACGATATTAAGCAATAACGGATTCAAAAGTGATCAAATAAGGACTTAAACGACCCCTCAAAATGGTACCTTTTAAAACCTTATCATGAGCCTGATGAGAGATCAACTGAGGAGTACCTAAATGACCTGAACACTGTATTTCAGGAAAGGGCACTCCTTGCTAACTCTCGAAGGTTTATAAAAAAAACAAAGGTTTTTCAACTGCTAAAGCAACTAAAGACACTAAATGCTTTAAGTGTCATAAAAGAGGCCATTTTCCGAAAGACTGTTTCTCAAAAACAATTTCTGAACCCTCTTACAAGCCATCAGGGTCTAATCAGTCTTCAGGCTTTAGCAAATTTCAACCAAAAATCTATCAGTCTCATCAAAATTTTCAAAAAAAATCTGATCAAAACAAAACCATTGATTATGAAGCTAAGTATAAGAAATCAAAAGTTAAGCTTGCATTGCTTGAGGCCAGTCCCTCAGAAACAACAAAAAGTGTTCAATCTGTGCAGGTTAAAAACAAGGGTCTCGTTGCTGAAACCTTCGACTGGGATGAAGAGCCAGTCTGTTGGGAATAATCTATTACCACAGATAGTTGTGGTTTACACTGCTTGGATTAACACTAGCAGTGGAAATGTATTCCCACTGCTAGAACATTATTACCACTGCTATCAGTTTATGTTTAGTTAAACGCGTCTAGATAAGTATAGAATAGATCTTGTGTATATTCTATTATGTTAGCTTTATACTTATCTTGTAAAGGACTCCTTGGTGTATAAAAGGAGGTCCTAGGTTATTGTCTTAGGTACTTGTTAATTTACCTACGTATTACTTACAAAGGCTTCAAGGTGTAACCCTAGTGATAAGCAAGATCACTCGTATTATTCATTAATAATATTGGAGCTTAAGTTTTGTGTTTAATCTGTGTTTACATACATTACATCATATAATTCATCTTCTAAGTATTACTAAGTAAATTCCGCGTGCTTAATAATATCATACAAAATATCATTGATACAAGGAGTGTGTCCAGATCCATCAAGTGGTATCAGATCGAAGGTTCTGATATTTTGTTTTAGAATATCCAAGGAATTAGCTTAACCTACTCACTCAATTCAATGGAGACGGAAAACAACCAGTCCAACGCGTCTACACCAAGGCTACCTAAGCTCAAACTTAATGAGTTTGAGATGTGGAGGATACTGATAGAGCAATATTTTCTCATTCAGGACTATGCTCTATGGGAGATCATTCAAATTGGTGATTCCTTCAAGCCTGTGACTAGTACTGTGAAGGTTGGTGACACAGATGTTGTGAAAGTTTTTGTGCCTGAATCTAGTATTGAAAAGGCTTGCAAGAAGAATGATCTTAAAGCTAGAAGTTTGTTGCTGATGACTCTTCCTAGAGATCAGATCATTGCATTTAGCAAGTACACAACTGCAAAGGAACTATTTGAAGAGATCTGCTCAGTGTTTGGTGGTAATGATGCTACAAAGAAGACACAAAAGACATTATTGAAGCAAAGCTATGAAAATTTCTCTGCTTCAAGCAATGACTCTCTTGATAGCATCTTCACCAAACTTCAGAAGATTGTTACTCAACTGACTGTGCTTGGCATTGAGGTAGAAAAGGAAGACCTCAATTTGAAGTTCCTAAGAAGTTTGCCTTCAGAGTTTCAAACCAATGTTACTGTCTGGGAAAACAAATCAGACATAGAAACAATGAAGCTCAATGACCTTTACAACAACTTCAAACTTATTGAGCAAAGGTTAAAGAAGGCAGGGAAACTTGGCACAAGCTCTAGTAGCTTGGCATTGTTGTCAACCTCAGTTGACAGTGATGATTCTGAAGATGACAGTGATGATGAAGTTGCCATTGCTGGTTCTAAAGTTTCCACTGGTAATGTAAATGTTACCACTGCAGGTTCAAAGAAGAAGGTTGCTAGTATTGGAGATCCTACCTTTTATGCTTTCATATCCACACAAGTTGATGGCTCTGTCTTAACTCATGAAGACATAGAGCAAATTGATGAAGACGACTTGGAGGAGATGGATATAAAATGGCAAATAGCTCTTCTTAGCATGAGGGCTAGGAAATTCTACAAAAAGACTGGCAAGCCTATTTACATCAATGGTGATGAAACTGCAGGCTTTGATAAGAAGAAAGTGGAGTGCTTTAACTGCCACAAGTTTGGACATTTTGCTAGAGAATGCAGAAGACGAAAGACCAAGGACAACAGGTCTACTTGGTACAAGCAAAAGAAGGGGCCAACTGTGGAAGAACCAAAGGCAATGCTGGCTATTGATGGTGTGAGCTATGATTAGAGTTTCATGGCTGATGAACAAGAAGAAGAACATACTGATGCTGCTCTTGTTACTACTGAATTTGCTCTCATGGCTTTCTCTGACTCTGAGGTACAAAACTTTGATAGTTGTTCTAAAACATGTAGGGCTGCTAAAGAAGTTGAAAGGCTTAATGATCTATATTCTAATGAAAGACAAGAGTTATATACTGCTAATTATACTGTGTCTAATCTTAGAAGAGCTATGGCAGTGTTAGAAAAGCAAATAGAGCACTATCAGGCAAATGAGTCAAAATATAATGATGATATGATTCTTCTTAGAAGAGAGGTAGAACATACAACTGCTGTGAATGAAGCATACCAAATGGAGCTTGAAAAACTTCAAAAGAAAATTGAAAATGTCAATTTAACTATGGACACATGTTATCATCAGTCTAAGTCAATTGATAAAATTTGGAATGCTCAAATATATAATAAAGCTAAGTCTGGTATGGGTTATAGTACAGTGCCTCCACCACTAAGAGGTGTTCCATCACCTCCAGGTATAGATTTAGCTCATACAGGCATAGAGGATTTTAAGGATCTTGAAAGAGAATATGGTCCTTTAAAGGAAACAGTGGTGAAAAGTGAGGAAGAGATTAAGCTTGATAATGATGTTTTTGAGAGTGCTAGTGACTCATCTGTTGTTGATGAGAATGTTAAAAAGAATGTAGAGGCTTCTATCCCAAAAGTTGTTAATACTGTTACAAAGGAACCTAGGAAACCAGTTTATAAACCTAGATCAACTATAAGGTATGCTGAGATGTATAGGAACAAGCCTACTGCTCCTAGGGGTAACCAGAGGAGTTGGAATCATGTTAAATCTCAACAACTAGGTAGTAATTTTGTAATGTACAATAAGGCATGCTATATTTGTGGTAGTTTCGATCATTTACATGCTTATTGTGACTATCATGTTGGGAGAAGGGAAGTCCATGGGAGTAAAAGGGTGGAGACGAACAAGTTTCAAAATAAAGTACACCCTAATTCACATTGCAAAATGGTCCCAAGAGTAGTTCAACTTAGAAGTGGCCTCAAAACTTTTGCCACTGCAAAAACTGTTAACACTGCTCACCCTAAGTCACCTGTTAAAAGTGCAAACTTCAAAACAACTTTTGCAAAATCTGCATAAACAGGGAAAGAAAACTTTCAAGCTAAAAAGGTTAATTATAACCAACAGTTGGTGCCTAAAAAGAAACCAGCAGTTTCCACTGCTCATTCAAAGGTTACCACTGCAAGGGTTTTGAACAAGAAAAGGGGGGACATGGGCAATGCTATGAAGGCCTCAGCACGTTGGGAATGGAAACCTAAAGAAAATACCTCTACAACCAATCCCAATTGTGTATCAATGACTTTTGATAGATTTAACTATATTGATACATGAGGCAGATCCAAGTCAATCATGGCTTGGGTCCCCAAAAGAAACTAACTCTTTACTCTTATGTGCAGGAACATCCAAGGACAAAAAGATCAGATCAAGGATATATAGATAGTGGGTGTTCAAGGCACATGACTGGCAACAAGTCCTATCTTTCTGATTTTGAGCATTATGATGGACAGTATGTCAGCTTTGGAGGTGGAGTAAATGGAAAAGTTGCTGGTAAAGGTGTTATTAAAACTGGTAACTTGGACTTTGAACCTGTGTACTATGTAAAAGAGCTAAAGTACAATCTTTTTAGTGTGTCACAAATGTGTGACAAGATGAACAATGTTCTTTTTACCAAAGATATGTGCTTTGTTCTCTCTAAGGATTTTAAGATGCCTGATGACAGTCATATCCTTCTTAAAATTCCTAGAAAATGCAATCTCTATAGCTTTGATATGAACACCATTGTAGCTAAAGATGATTATACTTGATTGCTTGCAAAGGCCACAGTGGATGAATCCATGTTATGGCATAGAAGACTTGGTCATGTTAACTTCAAAACCATTAACAAGATTGTCAAAGATGGTTTGGTGAGAGGATTACCTCAGAAAAGATTTGAAAATGATCAAACCTATGTGGCTTGTCTTAAAGGTAAAAAAACACAGAGCTTCTTGCAGGTCAAAGTTGGTTAACTCTATTGCTCACCCACTTCAAATGTTACATATGGACTTATTTGGTCCTACATCAGTGAGCAGCTTGAATCTTAAGAAATATTTTCTAGTGGTGACTGATGATTTTAGCAGGTTTACATGGGTTTTCTTTCTTGGAACTAAGGATGAAACAACTGGCATCCTCAAGATCTTTATCACTGAAGTAGAAAACCAATATGATATGAAAGTTAAAGTCATTAGGTGTGACAATGGAATAGAATTCAAGAATAGAGTTATGAATGAGTTTTACAGAGATAAAGGTATTAAAAGAGAATTTAGTGTGGCTAGAACTCCTCAACAAAATGGTGTTGCTGAGAGGAGGAACAGAACACTGATAGAAGCTGCTAGAACCATGTTGGCCGATTCTAAATTGCCAATCACTTTTTGGGCTGAAGCAGTTAACACTGCATGTTATGTGCAAAACAGGGTTTTAGTGGTAAAGACAAAGAACAAGACACCTTATGAATTGTTTAGGGGTAGACCACCTATCCTTGACTTCATGAGACCATTTGGGTGTCATGTATCTATTCTCAATACCATTGATTATCTGGGAAAGTTTCATGAAAAGGCTGATGAAGGGTATTTTGTTGGGTATTCCATGAGTAGTAAAGCTTTCAGAGTATTCAACTTAAGAACCCAAAATATTGAAGAAAATCTGCATGTGGAATTTCTGGAAAACAAAGTCAATCTCAAAGAAACTGGTCCAGAAAGGCTGTTTGATCTTGATACTCTAACCAATACTATGAATTATGTACCTGTCTCTACAGGAACATCTTCTTTTGACTTTGCAGGTTCAGAAGAGTTTCTTGATGATGATGAACCAAGCAAAGATCATGCAGATGATCAAGATGAATTCAGTCTACCTCTTTGGGACTATGCAGATAATGATGATATACCAAAAACTGGAGATGGTCATCCTTCGAGTGATTTGGGAAAGGAAGGAGACAGTCATTTAAATGTTGAAAATTCTGAAAGCAGTGGAAATTCAGATTCCACTGTTAGGCAAAATGTTTCCACTGCAACACCAGATGTGGAAATCACAACTCCAGTTACTGAGGAAGCTCAAGCCAATGATGTTGAAATCTCGAATATGCCAAGTGAGATTGCAGTTCCTCAGAATCCCCACACTTCTATTCATAAATCACATCCTCTTGAAAATGTGATTGGGGATGTCTATTCACCTGTGAAGACAAGAAGACAAACTAAGCTGCCTGATGTCCAGGGATTCATTAGTAAAATATATGAATCTAAGATTCATGAAGGCAAGAATGAATGTCTCTTTATGTTTTTTCTGTCACAAATGGAGCCAAAGAATGTTTACAAGGCACTTAAAGATGAAAGTTGGGTGGAAGCAATGCAAGAAGAATTGCTCCAATTTAAGCTTCAAAAGGTTTGGGTGCCTTGTGATTTTCCTTCTGGCAAGAAGGTAATAGGTACTAAATGGGTGTTCAGAAACAAGAAGGATGAAAGAGGAATTGTTATCAGAAACAAAGCTAGGCTTGTGGCTCAAGGATACACTCAAGAGGAGGGTATAGACTATGAAGAAGTGTTTGCCCCAGTTGCACGAATTGAAGCAATCAGGCTATTCTTAGCTTATGCATCCTTTATGGGCTTTAAAGTCTATCAAATGGATGTAAAGAGTTCTTTTCTATATGGGCAGATTGATGAGGAGGTTTATGTCTCACAACCTCCAGGCTTTGAAGACCCTGAATATCCTAACAAAGTATACAGGGTAGTTAAAGCTTTGTATGGCTTGCATCAGGCACCAAGGAAATGGTATGAAACCTTAACTACTTATCTTCTTACTAATGGGTTTCATAGAGGCAGAGTGGATCAAACTTTGTTCATCAAGAAAGACAAGAATGATATCTTGATTGTTCAAGTGTATGTTGATGATATCATTTTTGGATCTACCAAGACAGAGATGTGCAAAGAATTTGAGAAACTGATGAAAGAAGAATTTCAGATGAGTTATATGGGTGAACTCACATTCTTTTTGGGACTTCAAGTACTACAGAAGCCAGATGGTATTTTCATTAATCAAGATAAATATGTGGCTGAGATACTAAGGAAGTTCAAGTTCATTGATGCAAAGTCATCCAGCACCCCTGCAGACAAGACTACACATCTACTTCTGAAGGAAAATAGTGGTGAAGTTGTTGATGTGCACATGCACAGGTCTATGATTGGTTCTTTGATGTATCTTACATCATCTAGACCAGATATTATATTTGCAGTGTGTGCATGTGCAAGGTTTCAAGTTACTCCCAAGTTCTCTCACTTCACTGCTGTGAAGAAGATTTTCAGATATCTTAAAGCATTTCCTACTCTGGGATTGTGGTACTCCAGAGATTCTCCTCTAGATCTGGTTACTTACTCAGATAGTGACTATGCTGGTGCTAGCTTGGATAGAAAATCTACAACAGGTGGATGCCAATTTCTTGGCAACAGATTAGTGTCATGGCAGTGCAAGAAGCAAACAATGGTGGCTAATTCTTCAACTGAAGCAGAGTATGTGGCTGCTGCTAGTTGTTGTGCTCAAGTTCTATGGCTTCAGAATCAACTTTTGGACTATGGGTACAATTTCATGAATACCATCATTCATATTGACAATAGCAGTACCATTTGCATCATTAACAATCCTGTTCAACACACAAAGACCAAACATATTGAAATTAGACACCATTTTATTAGAGATTGCTATGAAAAGGGCCTAATTCAAGTTGTCAAAATTCATACTGATGACAACTATGCTGATTCGTTAACAAAAGGCCTTGATGTGGGGAGATTTCAGTACCTGGTGACAAGTATTGGGATGCTTAATCCATAATCTTTTTGTCAAAATGTTCTCTGGTGTTGAGGGGAGGCTGTAGGGTACTGACATTGTTGTAAGAGTTTGTATATGCTTGTGATGGGAGTTGAAGTTAAAAGGTGTATATCTGAGATACACAACAAATGGTTATTGATTCACCATGTCTTATACACATAAGAATCAACTAGTCCAGAGCAAACGGCTACTGGTAAAGACTTGACAAATCTGTTTATGGTTGATAGTTTACCAAAAACTATATGGTTATCAACTCACCATATTCTTTATGATTAAGAGTTGGCTAGTCCATAGCAAACGGCTCATGGTAAAGACATATCAAATCCGTTGATAGCTGGTAGTTTGCTAAAAACTATGATAAGAGCAGTCTTGTTATCACATGATTTTACTTTACCACTGCTCTTTGAAATTTTTGTGAAAAATTACCACTGCTAGTTCACAGTTTCCACTGACAGTGTTATTTTACCACTGTTGTTCTAGCCGTTACAACTAATTATGCCAGTAACTAATTTTTTACTAGCCGTTGAAAGTAACCACTATTGTCATACATATAGGGTTAAAATATTTAAGGAAATTATCTTCTTTCCATATTATAATACTTTCTAAAGATAATTTTACTTGCACAATAATTCTAAACCCTAACCCTATATATCTTTTTCTCTCAATTGGCTAGTTATTCTTTCAATTCTTACTGACATAATATCGTTTTTCATCAAAAGTTTCTATGGCATCTTTGAACTTTGCAGATGAGCACAACCTAGTGGCCTACCTACAAAAGTCTAACGAGAAGAGTGGCCCTGTTTATCATCAGATTGTGGACTTTCTCAATACCACACATATAAGGTATGCTTTGCTTTTAAAACCCACAATCTATATCTCTCAAATCAAACAGTTTTGGACTACTGCTAAGTCCATCACACTTGAGATTGGAGATACACATGAAACAGTGGATGCTCTACGAGCCACTCTGGATGGGGTAACTATTGATGTTACTGAGGCATCCTTGAGGAGAGTACTCCAATTGAGTGATCTCAATGGTCTCATCATATTACCTATGCCTGAAATTCATGATACTTTATCATCCATGGGGTATGATACCACTGACAAAAAGGTTACTTTCAAAAAGAGTGGTTTTTGTCCCCAGTGGAGATTTTTGATTCATACTCTGTTGCATTGTCTCAGTCCAAAGAAAACATCTTATGAGCAATTTAGCTCAACCATGGCTTACCCCTTGGTTTGTCTAGTCACTGATAAGATTTTCAACTGGTCAAATTATATTTTTACAAGTATGAAAGGCAATGTACAGAGTAAAACCAAAATTTTAATGTATCCAAGGTTTGTGCAAGCAGTGCTAAATGAGTTTCAACTGCAACCCCACACAAATGTTTATCAAATCAGTTGCCTCAAGCCTAAAGTTTTTCAAAATTTGAACAAAGATGGCAATATGATTTTTACACCTCTCCTACCCCAAATGCTTGCTAAAATTACAACTGAACAAAACACACCCATAATTAATGTTCCAAACATTGATTATACTCCACCTGTTTCAAGAACCTATAAGAGAAGGCCTAAACAGTCAACTCCTCTCGTGACAACACAACAAGTTTTTGAACCTTATGGTCTAGGAACAAGTAGTGGTGGTTCTAGACTTCAACCTAGTCCAACTAGGGAGGAATCTGAACCTTTATCCCATGATTCACCTCTCCCAACAGGTAACACAGTTGGAAGTGATGAGGGCAGTGGGAACCAATTGGAATTGATGGTTATGTGTACAGAATTAGCCAAGCAGGTTGAATCTCTATAGAAGGATTTGGCATATGTCAAAAAGCAGCATGCCAAGGATGTTCAACATTTAAAGGAAGAGATTCAGACTTTAAAGGAAGAGATACAGGGGATGAAAAAGCACAAGAAGACTACAAAGCTGGTGATTTCATCTTCATCCTCACCAACTGATGGTGATTCAGCTGATCATGATTTGGGAAATTCTCCCAAACAGGGGAGGAAAACAGGTGCTGACACTAAGGGGAGGAAAATTGATTTTGAAGATGAAGGAGATACAAGTAAAGGAACAAAGGAAGCTGATACTCATGGAGAGCAACTTGAAGATCAAGACATTTTTCAAACTGCAACTGATTTTACGACTGATTTTATTTCCACTACAGAGCCAACTTTTGCCACTGCAAGTGATGAATTTGATAAACTAAAGAAAGACAAAGGTAAAGCAGTTATGGAAAATGTAAAGCAAACTGGAAGAAAGATTTCAAAGAAAAGACAAGCCCAGATTGTTCTTGATAGAGAAATTGCTGTAAAGATTTCTGAAGAACAAATGGCTGAAAAGAAAAAGCTTGAAGAATTGGAAGTTGCAAGCTTTATGGAAGCTAAAAGATTGGATAGAATGGAAGAAGATCCATTGCTCAATGTTCAACCTACAGTTCTTAGAGAGAAGACTCCAGAGTTTAGTTATGTTCCTACTGAAGAAGATATTGAATTCTTGATTGCTAATAATGCAGAAATCAAGAAAAAGGCAATTGACCTGGTAGCTGATGCATCCTTAACTGAGGAACAAAGAACTGCTCAGTTGAAGGATTTCATTCTAATGAAGAACAATCAAGCACTTGAAGATGTGATTAGTACAGTCAAAAAGGGTCAAAAGAAATCAAGACAACCTACCAAGAGACAAATTCTTTCATATATGAAAACTTATTGTTGTCCTGTTGGTGGTTGGAAGATGCATCAATTCAAAGGAATGTCTGATGATCAAGTTGAAAAGGCTTACTACATAACTCAAAAACAAGATAAAGATTTTATTGCAATGGGCTCTGAAGAAGAAGCAAGAAGATTTCCTAGATTGAATAGAAAGGCCAAAGTAAGTGATTCTCAAACTGTTAAGAAGACCAAGGTTGATGAAGATCAAACAATGTCTACTGAGAAGGAAATTCCTACTGAGATGATTGTGATTGAAGAAAGATATTTTTATCCAGAACCACTGCAAGTTCGACATCCTATTATTGATTGGGAAGTTTTCACTGCTAGCAATTTTGCTCCATCATGGAAGATCACAAGGTTGGGAGGTGAAACTTCATCATTCATGACATTTGAAGATCTTATTAAAGCTTTTGACAGAGATGACCTTAATACATTATGGAGGTTAGTTCAAGAAAGGTTTAATGCTCATGATCTCAAAGATACTAAGGAGATGCAGTTATGGGTGAATCTTAGAAGGCTTTATGAACCTAATGTTGATGATGATTTTTGGAAGTTCTCATGTCCATGTTCTGGTACTAAATGGTTTTACTATGACTCATGTGAAGTTCATCATGTTTCTACAGCAAATTGAGTAGATGCATTTATGCTTGCTGAGAAAGAATATCTAATCAGAGCTGGAACTCTCACTGTGATGTTATGTACAACAATAAGAGTTCATGAAGACAATGAGAAAGTCAGAGAATTGTTACAAAGGCTTCAAGATCAATGTTCAAGAGCTATACAGAAGTTAAGGAAGAAGTGAAGTATTTGATTGAATTCCCCAAATCCTTAAAAATAATGCATATTGAAGAAACTTATTGATTTGCAGAGAAATCATAAGTTTAGGGGAGGATTGTTGGGAATAATCTGTTACCACGGATAGTTGTGGTTTACATTGCTTGGATTAACACTAGCAGTGGAAATGTATTCCCACTGCTAGAACATTATTACCACTGCTATCAGTTTATGTTTAGTTAAACGCGTCTAGATAAGTATAGAATAGATCTTGTGTATATTCTATTATGTTAGCTTTATACTTATCTTGTAAAGGACTCCTTGGTGTATAAAAGGAGGTCCTAGGTTATTGTCTTAGGTACTTGTTAATTTACCTACGTATTACTCACAAAGGCTTCAAGGTGTAACCCTAGTGATAAGCAAGATCACTCGTATTATTCATTAATAATATTGGAGCTTAAGTTTTGTGTTTAATCTGTGTTTACATACATTACATCATATAATTCATCTTCTAAGTATTACTAAGTAAATTCCGCGTGCTTAATAATATCATACAAAATATCATTGATACAAGGAGTGTGTACAGATCCATCACAGTCTCATCTAATGATGAAATGGTGCATGTCAGTGCACTGATGGCCCTCTCAGAAGAGGACAAGCTAGCTGTTGGGAAGAATCATGCCAGAAATGGGGAATGGGTCAACATCACAATGAAGAAGGTAAATATTTTACTTTCCATGGATGATGACTCTGATTGGCAGTATTATATGAATTATCTTAATGTTGACCTTAATTTTGTTGAAGAGCAACGATTAAATCTTTTTTCAAAATATAACAAGCTAAGTTTTGAATTAAACAAGTGTAGAGATGAATTGCTTCTTTTAAAACAAGCCAAGCTTGAGGCTGTCACTTTGCAAATTTAGAACACTGAACTAGTTAAAAGAAATCAGGCTCTTCAAGACGAACTCAAAAAGGTTCAAGATATTCTTGATAGTTGGACTGCTAAGAATCCCAGGGTCTTTGATGCTGTGGGAGCCCCTAGTAGCAAGAACAGAGTCTTAGGTGAAGATCATCTTCCTGACTCTCTCAACAAAGACCAGGGTCCTAAGCCATTTGTGTCTGGTGGTATGATTACCAGTATGTTGACTAGTCCCAAGCCCAGTGATTGGATTGATCGGGTTAATCCTGATAGTAAGCTTCCTAATTTCGATTCTGGAAGAATTCTAGAGCCTGAGATTCAAGCTCTTAAGAGCATGCTTGGACTCCCTGATGTGCCCAGTAGTACTGAACACATTGAGTCTGAAGCAGAGTCTAATGCAAAGCTTCCACCCCTGAAACCTCTTCAGGGTGCTGCACCAAGCTCTGAGCTTACTCCAATGCAATTCAGTCCTCATTCACCAAAATAAAGGTCTGGACTTAGTAGAACCATCCTGAAAAGGCCAACAAAACCAACTCAACAAGAGTCTACTCCCACTGAGACTTCCACATCCTTGACTCCCACTGAAGCTGACCAAATTCAGCAATTGACTGAACTTGTGAGGAAGCTAACTGAAAAGATGGAATCCATTAAAAAAAAGTCCCTGAATCAATCAAGGAGACAAAGTCAGCTTCCTCTAGTTCCTCAAAGTCTAAGTCAAACCCCAAATCCAAGCAGAAGTGTGATATATGCCATTATACCAGTCATACCACTGAAAACTGTTATAGAATCCTTTTTTGTATGATCTGCAAAAAGGATGATCACATAACTTCTGATCACTTACAATATGTAAGTTCACTCAGTGAAGCAAACTATACCAAAGTTGGTCATCAGTATGCTTCAACCTCCAAGTCTGCTCAAAAATTTAGAGCAAAACCCTTTCCTCCTTGTCCACACTGTGGGTTTAATGATCATCACCCTGATGATTGTCTTATGAACACATGTTGTGATATTTGCGGAAATCCAGCTCTTAAGACATCCCAGCATGATAGTGTCATCCATGCAAGGAGAAGTTCCAAGCAACCCAAAATCATTGAGTCATCCTCAGTCTCTAAATGCAAAACTTGTGGTAGCACAATGCACTCAACCACTGACCATGGCTTGAGACCCAAGCCCACTAGTAAGTGGGTCACTAAGAGAAGCTAATTCAGTTTACTACTTGTGCAGAGACACGCCAGGGAACCTATTTGGCATCTAGATAGTAGATGCTCAAGAAGCATGACTGGTGTGAAGGAGTATCTGCACAAGTATGTAAATGAACCAGGACCCAAGGTAGTATTTGGTGAAAACTCATCATGTCCCACTGAAGGTTATGGTTCATTAAACTGCAATGGAATAGTTTTCCCTAGAATAGCTTATGTCAATGGTCTCAAATACAATTTCATCAGTGTCAGTCAACTATGTGATGCTAAGTACATTGTGCAATTCAATGACAAACAAGGTACCATTTTCAATGCCAATAAAGAAGTTGTTTTGATAGCTCCTAGAAGAGATGATGTTTATGTCTTAGACATGTCTACTCTTTCTCAAGATGGAACCTGTCTCTTTGCCAAAGCCACTGAAACTATCAACTGGCTGTGGCACAAGAGACTCTCTCACTTAAACTTCAAAAACATCAAAAACCTGGCAAAACAAAACAAGGTCCTTGGCCTACCATCACTGGTTTTTGCAAAAGATAAACCATGCTCAGTCTGTGAAAAAGGCAAACATCAAAGAGCATCTTTCAAAACAAAACAAAAGTTCTCCATCAAAAGCTGCCTTCACCTCTTGCATATGGATCTCTTTGGACCAGTCAGTCCTAGATCAATCCAGCATGAGAAGTATACACTTGTCATTGTTGATGAGTTTTCAAGATACACTTGGGTATACTTTCTTTCCAAAAAGAGTCAGGCAGCTGATACTATAATGTCATTCATCAGGAACATTGAAAACCAGAATGACATTATTGTAAAACAAAGCAGGACTGACAATGGTACTTAGTTCAGAAATGATGAGCTTGAGAGTTTCTGTGATGAAAAGGGAATCTCCCAAAACTTTTCATCTCCCTACACCCCTGAACAAATGGGGTGGCTAAAAGGAAAAACATAACTCTCATTGAGGCTGCAAGAACCATGTTAAATGGCTCATCCCTCTCAAAGCATTTCTGGACTGAAGCAGTCAAGACTGCCTGTTACACTTAAAACAGGTCAATCATTGTCAAAAGACATAACAAAACCCCATATGAGATATTCAAAGGTAGACTCCCTGACATCAGCCACTTTCATGTGTTTGGATGTCCTGTGTTTATTCATAACCACAAGGATCGTCTAGGCAAATTTGATGCTAAAGCTGATGATGGATACTTTCTAGGTTACTCACTGATCTCCAAAGCCTTCAGGGTATTTAACACAAGGAGACAACAAGTTGAGGGAACCTTTCATGTCACCTTTGATGAAAGTGTATAAAGCATCAGGTTCACCAACACCTCAGTGGAGGAAATAGGAATTGATAACTCATCAAGATATCCTCCTGATGAGTATTACACTGAAATCAATTCCTCATACCAAGTTGATGCTGACATCTCATATTATGTCTTGCCTCACAACCTGTCACAACCAACTATCAGTGAACTCATTGATAATCAATCAGTCCCTGCTGGGATAGGCAACACTGATCCAAATGATCAGGAACCTATGATTCATGAAACCCAACCTGAACAAGACATCTCAACAGATGTTCTTAATGATTATGTGGCTCATGCACCAGAACTCACTCCTGAGTCTCCAGTGACCTCCTCAAGCTCAGATCCTAGACCATAAAGTAAGTGGACAAAATCTCAGGACATTGATCTTGTAAACATCATTAGTGAACCCACTGAGGGCATGCTCACTAGAAGCATGGCTGCTAAGTTAACTGCAGCTTCAGCTAATGAATGTCTATATGCTGATTACCTATCAGATATAGAACCCAAAAGTGTCACTGAGGCTCTAAAACACCCAAGCTGGGTTCAGGCCATGCAAGAAGAACTTCAACAGTTTGATAAAAACAAGAAGGCATTGACTATGATGAGACATTTGCTCCTGTTGCAAGAATGGAAGCAATCAGGATCTTCCTTGCATTTGCTACCTACATGAACTTCAAAGTTTACCAAATGGATGTAAAAAGTGCATTCCTGAATGGTGAAATCAAGGAAGATGTATATGTTCAGCAACCTCCAGGCTTTGAGAGTAGTGAATTCCCTGACTATGTCTGCAAGCTTGATAAAGCCCTTTATGGACTGAAACAAGCTCCTAGGGCATGGTATGAAACTCTCTCAGCCTTCCTGATACAAAACAAGTTTGTCAGAGGAAAGATAGACAACACATTGTTTATCTACAGGACAAAACAAGATATGATACTAGTCCAAGTATATGTTGATGACATCATCTTTGGCTCAACAAACTACACTCTTTGCAAACAGTTTGAAAAACTGATGACAAAGAAGTTTGAAATGAGCATGATGGGTGAACTCACATACTTCCTTGGACTACAAATCAGGCAAACTAATAAAGGAATCTCCATCAGTCTAGAGAAATACACAAGGAATCTCTTGAAGAAATATGAGATATCTGACTGTGCTTTAGTGAAAACACCAATGGTCCCTCCTAATAACCTTGGACCTGATCTCACTGGCAAATCAGTCAATGAAACCCATTTTAGAGGGATTGTTGGCTCACTGATGTATCTTACTGCTTCCAGACCAGACATACAATTCTCAGTCTGTCTAATAGCAAGATATCAGTCCAATCCCAAAGAATCTCACCTCACTGCAGCCAAAAGAATACTCAGGTACCTGAAGGGAACACCAAGCCTTCGACTCTATTATCTAAAGTGCTCAGGGTTTGATCTCAAAGGTTACTCTGATTCTGATTATGCTGGCTGCAACATGGACAGAAAAAGTACCTCAGGGTCCTGTCAATTCCTTGGAGGAAAACTGGTTTGTTGGAGTGCTAAAAAGCAATAATCAGTGGCTATGTCTTCAACTGAAGCTGAGTATGTGGCTGCTACAGGATGTTGTGCCAATGTTTTATGGATGAAAAGTCAACTCAGTGACCATGACATCCATTACAAAATAGTACCCATCTTCTGTGACAACACCAGTGCAATTGCAATCTCCAACAACCCCTTCCTTCATCAAAGAACCAAACACATTGATATCAGATATCACTTCATCAGGGACCACATCATGAAAGGAGACATAGAACTCCATTTCATCCCTACTGAATATCAACTGGCTGATATCTGCACCAAACCCTTGGATGAACCTACCTTCAGGAGACTGAAAGCTGAATTGGGAATGCTTGACATTGAAAGTTAGGGATATGAAAACCAATCTCAGTAAGTTCTCTGAAATGGTTCCTCCTCCCTAAACGAAACCCACAATTCAACCTCTCACTGAATGAGTAAGACTCCTTCAGGGACCCTGACTATAGATATTGAGCATTGAATGAGTAACTAAATGCACCAAGTATTAATTACTTAAATGTCCTAGGTTGGTAAACACACCAATTTAATATAGGAATATATGTCTCTTTGTCTTACTGTCATCCATGTCAAGGGTCCCTCAAATACTTACCTCACCCCACTTGGCAATAAATGCCTCTCCTCACATGAAATATCCCAAGGATATTTTATTACTGCAAATTGCACTTTTACTGTGCACTGCAACTGTTCCCTTGAAAAAACCGACTTTACAAATTGCACTTTTACTGTGGAAATTCAAACGTTTTCAAAAAACCGACTTTACAAATCCACAAATATGCACAAACTACCCCTCTAAAAACACTATAAATACCCTCACAAAATACTTATAACACACACAAAAGATTTCTGCTAACAAAACTCTGTCAAAATCTCTTATCAAACCCAGAAATCTTTGTGTTCTTCAAATCCTTTTTCTGAAAAATCTTCTCTGTAAACCTTTACAAAAGTTTTTCATCACAACTTAAGAGATTCAAAAACCTTTGATTGTTCTTGTCAAGTTATTCTTCTCAAAACCCTAAAACTTTTTTAATGGAAATGGCAAGAACACAATCTTTTCAGTTTGCTTCACAGTGGGCAGGTGATCTTAATAATGTTGAATTTAAAACAAATAATGTCATAGGAAACTTTGAATATCCTCAAAGTGTCCCAGCCTATAAGGACATTATGAATTTTTTGTATAACTGCCTACTGAAAACTGCCTTTGTTCAGTGTCCCTCTATTCTGTACCAAAACCTCCTGAGGGAGTTTTGGGCTACAGCTAAGGCCTTTGACCCGACACCCTCTACTGATGAGAACAACCTTAGACCACTCAGGAAATATCTCATCAGGTTCAGTCTTAACGGGGGACAGCAATTCACCCTGGATTATAAAACATTTTGCACCTCAATAGGGTTATACTACAACAAGGGAGTTTATGTCGCCCATCCTGAACCCTCCACAATAAAGGATGGGTTAAAACAAATCGTGTAGGACCTTACTAATATCAACCTTATCTCTTTACCAAGAAAACCCAACACACGTAACCCAAGTTACGCGTATAAAACGTGAAACACAAACACAAACAAAGCTTAGAAATAAGATGAGAAAGATGGTGACTTGATGTTTAAAACCGTGTATGTGAGAGGATAAGATAAACACAATAAAGTTGTATATTCCAAAGGAAAAACACACACACACACTTTCAAGCACACGCCTCAAATGACCATTTGAGGGGTATTTATAGGTGGAATACATGAAAACCTAAAAGGCTTTCCTATGGGCTTCGTTGGACTTAGATTGGGCTTGGGATATATGAGCATACAAACGGCTAACATACCCTAACGTTTAACCAATTAGCTTAGCCCAATCCACGAGCCCTTTGACTATTCTATCACGATATCTAACACACAATACAAAGTTCCTAAACGTGAATGACCATCACTTCTAATCAAACTATTAAGGCTAACAATCTCCCCCTAAGGGGTGGTTATTCAAATGATGCTCCACTTGATTAGGTCTTTACTTTTCTCGAGCAAGAACTTTGCGTGTAGATATAGAATAGTCTTGATTCTTTGTTCCTTCATGCTTTGTGATCAATTAATGTGGTTGTCTGTCGTTGTCAACTTCGTTGGTTAGGTGTCTCCACGTCTTTCTCCACCATGCTCACACTTCTATTTGACTTTGAGTTTCCAATGATGAAGTTCTCGAGTCTTTACACTTTGTAGATTCTTGGACATTGACGAAGAATCATCTTTAACTTTGAGTTGCCTTTGATTTTGATGAGAACTTTCATGTGTTGTTGGTATGAGCATGTGGCGAGTCTGCACGATCCATCCGCTCCGAAGCTTCCATAAGAAGAAAACATAAAACAGGTTAGTAATAAGCGGATTCTGGAACTTACAAGTTTGAATTTCGAGGGTGTTAACAGCATAGTGTGAAAACACGTCTCTAATTCTCACAGAGGCCGTTCCTGAACAGGAGTCCCACAAGTGAGATAACGCGATGTACCGAAATACACCTACAGTTCAGATGAGTCGCTGAGGTACACCGAAGCATCACCCCATGACTGTAGACCATTTGAGACACACTAAGCGTAATCCACGGGGAGTTACCGAAGTGACCTGCTGTCAGGGCTGCTTGATGTTGACCCTGGCAGGAGTTTCCATTCAATCACTGAGGATCACAATTGTGAAACCTCTCATAAATGTTCTGGCAGATTGCTAAGATCTGCGTAGGACTCTATAATATATCACTTGTGCCCTTATTGATGAACAACAAGCGATGTCATGTCATGTGTTCCTATGAGATCTTTTGATGAATCTCGTGGCTCTAGACTCAATTAGTGCATTTTGGTTTTCCTGAGCGGAGACTAGGGAGGGGGTCTCCTTCTTCAATACCAACGATCTCTAAGAGAAAGTCAATAGATTATGTAGGGTTCCCAGTGAGAATGAAACAAATCCTTTTAAGAGGAATTGAGTGGCTAGAAGGTTAGGTGCAGTGCGTCACTAGGTCCATGACGTCTTTGTTCTCCAATACCAGTGTCATTTAGTGACAACCAGTAGCATATGTATTGAACCCGGTTTCTGCCCTAAGGTTGAATATAGAGGGCTATTTCTTTTCACCCTTTCTCATTACATTTCTTTTTAATTCTTCAACCCCTTCTTTCTCCTTTCTCTCATTACTCCTTTTTTCAATCATTCCTAAGGAGTTCTAATACTAACTATTGGTGATGTCCTTGGGTAGATCCCTCCGGCTCTGGCGGATCATAGGACGGATTTCCTATCCTTAGTCACCTTATAACTCCATGACTGTCCTATTGTTGCCATAAAACCATTTTTCTTGGAAATCTCTCAGAGTGTTTATGATAGAAAACATGTTTGAAACACTCCGTGAGTTTTATATTTTCAGAAGCACTCCCCCTTCACATGTGCTTATAAGTTTTGACAGAAATCTGCACATAGAGGGTAGAGTTCGCACTTTTTGAATTGATCGACTTTAAATGAACAAGACCGATTCGAGACACGTTTACATCACTAGTGAACTAGCTTGAAATTATTACCCGTCCTTGTCAAGTCCATAGAAAGTTTCTCGAGATGGTACATGATTCCTCGTCAATTCATTGGTTCCGTCTGAGTCGAGCTCATTTTGAGATTCAAAAAACGATTTTGATCACATTTTAATCACGTCTCCTCCCCCTCAAAAATAGCATATCGTGATATTTTTTATATCAACGGATTAAATAACATTTTAGAATCTTTTGGGGAGACAAACTGATTTAATTTAAGCATGAATTTGGAACATTTTGTTTTATACTCCCCCTTTAATAAAGCATAATCAATTAAAGGGTTTTTAGAGGGAGTTATCTTGAGCACAAAATATTTTGAAAGGTTTTGAAAATCTTTTTGAACAATCTTGAAAAAGTGCTCAAGATGATGATGATTTCTCACCAATTTTAAATGTATTGCATTGAAGCGTACACCAGTGATTTTCATTTAAAAAATACGAGTTTTGATCTGAAATAATCAAAAGTCATCATTTCGGTCCGGGTTTCGTACTGATGTATACGAAAGCCATATTATGAAGAAATTTTGAGAAACGACATGTTTTAGAAAACAATTTAAAGAACTCTCGCTCAAGCATCTGTACATGCCCGTATCATTGTTGAATGACATTTCTAGAAACGTACAGAATATCGATTATACAAGAGACATGTCGTAGAAGAATATTTTTGGATTTTTGATTTTCTATTGTTTTTGTATTTTTGAAAGTTTTATATTTTTATATTTTGATTTTGTTGGTTTTTCAAATTTTGTATTTTGTTTTTCAAAAATATTTACAGCGAAGCTTTTTGGAAAATCATATTCAAGAAGATTCGAGAAGACGTTCTAACTCCTCAGGGGTTAGGCTTCGCATTCCAATTCGTCGAACTAAATAGTCAAACCTTTCTTTTGGAAGGGCTTTAGTTAATAGATCGGCGAGTTGGTAATCTGTCTTCACGAAGAATAATTCAACAGTATCATTTTCGACGTACTCTTTGATGAAGTGGTAGCAGACACGGATATGCTTAGTCTTTGAGTGATGAACAGGATTGCATGATATGCCTATGGCACTTTTTGAGTCACAATACATAGGTATTTTATCGAAAGAAAAGCCATAATCTGTGAGTTGTGTTCTCATCCATAGAACTTGAGCACAACACGCAGATAGAGACACATACTCAGCTTCAGCGGTTGAAAGTGCAGTGCAATCTTGTTTCTTTGAAGACCAGCTTACTAACTTTTCACCCAAAAATTGTGCTCCTCCGGATGTACTTTTTGCTGTAACTTGATCACCTGCGTGGTCCGCATCTGAAAAGGCAATTAGATCAAATCCGGATTCCTTCGGATACCAAAGTCCCTTGTGAATGGATGTCTTCAGGTACCGAAAGATCCGTTTAACCTCTTTGAGGTGCAGTTCGGTAGGCTTTGCCTGAAACCGTGCTAATAAGCAAACAGCAAAATGAATATCTGGTCGACTAGCAGTGAGGTATATGAGAGAACCAATCATGCTCCGATATTTCTTCGGATCAATAGGTTTCCCAAACAAATCGGCTCCAATTTTTGGTGAAGTTACCATTGGTGTTCCGACCGAGTCACAATTATCCATACCATGATTTTTCAAAATCTCAGTTGTGTATTTAGATTGACTTATAAAAATTCTACGAGGGGACTGATGTATTTGTAAACCAAGAAAGAATTTTAGTTCCCCCATCATGGACATTTCAAATTTGCTTTTCATGAGATTTTCAAAATGTTTTGAAAGATTCGGATTAGTGGACCCAAAAATGATGTCGTCCACGTAAATCTGAACAATCAAAATGTCGTTTTTGCATTTTTGTGTAAACAAGGTAGGATCAACTGTTCCTTTGGTGAAATTGTTTTGGATAAGGAAAGAGGACAGTTCGTCATACCACGCTCTCAGAGCTTGTTTCAAACCATAGATTGCCTTTTTGAGTTTGTAGACATAGTCTGGATGTTCCAAGTCGATGAAGCCTTCTGGCTGACTCACGTACACTTCTTCTTTCAGAGTTCCATTCAAGAACGCGGTCTTAATGTCCATCTGATAAACCATGATGTTTTTGTGAGCTGCATAGGCCAAGAATATCCTGACTGCTTCAAGTCTAGCTACCGGCGCGAATGACTCTTCAAAGTCTATCCCTTCTTCCTGTTTGTATCCTTTGGCCACAAGACGAGCTTTGTTGTGAATTACAGTCATCTCTTCATCCCTTTTGTTCTTCCATAACCATTTGAGATCAATGACGCAAATGTCAATTGGTCTTGGAACTATTTCCCAAGAGTCATGAAGACGGTATTGGAGAAGTTCCTCCTGCATCGCTTCTATCCATGCGGGTTCTGCCATTGCCTCGCGAATGTTTTTTGGCTCTATATTGCTAATTGAGCAAAGGTAAATGCATAAGTCGCAATCGGTGGCAAGTTGGCGTCTCGTCGGAATTGGCCTTGAAGGTTCACCAATAACTTGTTCAATTGGGTGGTCTTTTGTCCACTTTAGAGTAGAAGGATACCATTGGTTAAACGTATGCGAGTTAGATGGTTCTCGTAAGCTTGAGGATGATTCAGCTGATTCCGTAGCAAACGGGTTTTCAAATAAGTCGTCATCTAACGTTGCATCGTTCTGGTTTTGGTTTTGCTCATCAACTGCTGGTAGAACGGGTGCAAGAACTTGAGTAGATGTAGATGATGTAGATGGAGTAGGTGCATTGGTTTCGACCGTTGTAGATGCATCTTCTGTTGGTGGTGGAGGATGATTTTGAGCGGGTGCAGCGGAATGATGGTTTGATGCATTTTTCGAAGTTCCACCATAGTATTCATCGAACATTAACTCGAAGAAATTCTCCCATTCTTGTTCTTTAGGATTGTCAAACGAAGTTGATTGAGCTCTTTGAGGTACGAGTCCTGAACTGATGTGTCCAGAAGTCTGCGGGTTTAGTGCGGGTTCTAGAGCGAGTCTCTCAGAAGCCATATGTGAAAGTTCATCAAATCTCACATTCATCATCTCCATGATCCTCCTAGTTCTTCTGTTATACACCCTGAATGCCCTCGAGTTATCTGAATATCCAATGAAGATTCCAATATCACCTTTAGCTTTCAATTTACCTAGATCTTCTTTGTCGTTCGTCGGATAGCACAAAGCGCCAAACACGTGAAAGTAAGATATATCAGGTTTTCTGTTGTTCACAAGCTCATACGGGGTTTTATTGAATCTTGGATGGATAAGGGATCGGTTCTGAGTGAAACAAGCAGTGGCAAGAGCATCAGCCCATAGAAATAATAGTGCACTAGAATAGATTAGCATTGTGCGAGCAGCTTCCATAAGAGTTCTATTTCTTCTTTCAACTACCCCATTCTGCTGTGGAATTCTAACAACTGATGTCTGATGAGTAATTCCAACATCTTCAAAATAAGTTCTTAACTCCTGATTAGTGAATTCTGTGCCGTTGTCTGTTCTTACAACTCTTACTGGAGCTTGAAGAAGTACTTGAATGCGCTTCAGAAAGGTGATGATGATGCCTGGTGCTTCGTCTTTTGATCTCAGAAACTTAACCCATGTATATCTCGAATAATCATCGACGATAACAAGAATATACTTTTTCCCGTTAATGCTTTCAACTCTCATTGGGCCACATAAGTCCATGTGTAACATATGCAACCTTGCTTCCGAACTAGGTTTGGATTTGGGTTTATATGATGCTCTTTTGCTTTTTCCTTGTTCGCATGATGGACATAAGTGATCCTTGGTGTATTTGAACTTTGGAAGTCCATTGACGATGTTGTCTTTGGCAAGATTGTTGATGGTGTCAAAATTGAGATGGGATAACCGTCTGTGCCACAACCAGGACTGAGTTCCAGATGCTCGTGTCATAAGACATATTGGTGATGAAGAGGCCATTTGATTGATGTCGATAGCATACAAGTTTGTATCCCGATTCCCAGTTAAGAGATCAGTGTCATCCAAGTTTCTAACGAAGCAAGCATTTCTCCTAAAAGCAACCTCTAAATCTGCATCACAGAACTGCCCGACTGAGAACAAATTGTGTCCCAACCCTTCGACATAGTAAACCTGAGTGATCAAATAATTTCCAAAAGGTAGATCTCCATAACCCATGATAGCTGCTACATGATCATTTCCGAAATGTACGGTTCCCATGAATTTCCAGACGAAATTGATCAGCAGCTTCAGATTCCCGGTCATGTGCTTGGAGCAACCCGACTCGACGATCCAAAGACAAATTTCGATAACCTGCCACTAACAGAAAAAGAATATTGTGGAAACCGTTTTGATTTAGGTTCCTTTGGGTTAGAGGTAAAATCCTGATCACACTCAAAGAGGTTTTCTACAGGGAGTTCTGGTTTATCACTCATTTTACCATTCTGTAGTGTGAAAGTTCTACCTGTGGGTTTCCAAATATCATCCCTAAAGTATACACTTTGGTTCCTGTCAGTAGTGTAAAGCCTAAGTTTTGCAACTAGTCGTCCTACTTGTTTAGCGTAAGATCTTTTTGGGACGTTCTTCTTTACAGGCTTATCATTCACATGCTTAGAAACACAATCATCTTGAACATTAATTAAAGATTTCTTGCAAGTTAAACAAAGAGATTCAACACATTCATTAGACTTAGCAAGTTTCACAGGTTCAGTACATTCAGATGAAATGTCTTTCTTATTCAAAAGCGGTAAATTCCTATGGTGTTCTTCTACTTTCTTCTCTTTATTCAAGCTACTACTCCTAGAGGCAGTCGAGACTCTATTTTGTTCCTTGTATTGCTCTTAGGCTTTAGTCTGCTGCTCCTAGAGGTGCTTTCTAGTCCTGTAGAAGGTAAGGCACACGCATTAGGATTCACATTTTTATGAAGGGAGGTGGTTTCAGCTTTCCTAGTCTCTTTAGAGTGCTTTTCTAAACTTATGTCGTTTATTCCATATGTTTTAGATGTGGAGGCAGACGCATTAGTGGTACTCATCTTAAAAAGGCCAGGTGCTAAAACTTTTGGTTTCTCGATAATCGCTTTTCCTTTATCAACATGTTGTTTAGGTAGGGCAGGTGGAGTGACTGGTTTTGATGAAACATTTTTCTCATTGACTTTTGGAGGAGGCATAGAAACAGACATTGTTGGTTTGGAAACCGGTTTGGGAACATTTGCTTTCTCCGCAGTCAATGGTTTTTTATTCACAGTATCCACTGCCTTTCCTTTTTGACTTTCCAGCTGAGCCCTCAAAAGATCATTTTTCTCTTTCATGTCATTGTAGGCACGCTCATACGACAATTTGTCATATTTGCATTCCTCAGTTTTGCGATCAAGTTGTTTAAAATATGAGACATTTTCTTTTTCAAGTTTCATAAGAGCTTTTTCATATTTTGAAACAATTTCGGAGGTCTCAGACTGGAGTCTTTCATGATCTTCAACAGAATATGTTTGCAAAATGATGGACATAATATCAGTAGTCAGAACATCTTCGAAGAGAGAATCATTTAAATTTTCCAAAACTTTGATGTGTTCAACACTTTCATTAGCTTGCTTTACCAAAGATATATGGTCCTTGACAAAGTCAGCTATTTCTTTCAAAAAGGCTTGTTCAAAATAAATTACCCTTGAGTTGATGTTATTCAGCTGAGGGGCAATTTCAGTTTCAAAAAACTTTTTTTGTTCAATATCAAAACTATTAAACCAGATGTTGGTTGTAATATGAGTTTTAGTTTTAACAGTCTCCTGAAGTCGCCCAATTCTAGTTTTAACATCGTCTAAAATGCTTCGCGCATCACTTGTGTTAAAAGGATTGTTTGAAGACATTTGTTCAATGTTCGAAAGAGAATTTGAGACAACCACTGGTTTTGAAACAGATTTTGAAACAGGTGTTGACACTTTGTTTAAAATACTTGGTTTGGTGGAAAACGTTGATTGAGAAACAAACGAAATACCATTAATTTGGTTCCATTCATTATAGTCAATAGGTTTGATTTCCGGATGTTTTTGTTTCATTTTTGATCTACTCTCCTCAGATAGTTCCAACGTTTCAAGAGAATCATGCACAATTATAGGTTCATGCAAAGGTTTTCCATTGTTCAACACATTCCGTTCTTTCTGAGCTTTCTTGAGGAACGAAGGAGGTGAGTTACCAAGAGCCATTTTTTGAGTAGTATGAAAAATCGGATTTACTTGATTAGAAAGCATCTTGTTTGTCTTAGCGGAATGACCCGTTGTAAGAAGTAAATTATCCAATTTTTTGATAGTTTCATTTTTATCCAGAATTTCATCAAGAAGAGAATCTTCTCGTTTTGAAAAATCAGCGATCAACTGTTTCTTCTCTTTTTCAAGTTCCGAAAACAGTGCTTTTTGTTTAGAAAGTTGGTTGTTTAGATCAGAAATTTCCTTGTTTAAAGATTTTATTTTCAAATTCAGATTCACATCAAGTGTATCGTATTTGAGTTGCAATTGTTTTTCTCTTAAAACAGAATCTCGGTAACCAATTTCTAATTCTGACATTTTGTTTGTATGAAATTCATAGGCTCTGGCGTTCTCTTTGTAACTCTCAAGCTCAGTGGTCAATTTAACATTCGCGGCCTTAACTTCGCGATTGATCTTACTCACTTTCTCAATTTCAATGCCACAGTTATTGATTAATGATTCAAAATAAGCACGTGTTTCCTCATCAGTCTCAGTATTTTATGCCACACAGCCTCCACTAGGATCCACATCTGGAGTTTCAGAGTTAGTATTGCTACAACTCGGATTGTCCAGGTATGTATCATAAGTAGGTGCTGGCGTCACAGAATGCTGTTCCTCATGAGTAAACACATCAAATATGACATTGTTATAGCATGGATCAATGATTGGTACCTCAGATACTGCGTTGGTGTCATAGACAGGAGGTGCTTCTGAGTCTGAGTCGTACTTAGTCTCCTGAAGATTTGCCATGAAGATGCAGTTCGCATTAATTTCCTCGAGGTCTTCCAAATCATCCACAATAGCGAAAAAATCATTTTCCTCAGCACTCAACTGCATCCCTGCTTCTTGCTTCTATGCTAACAGCATAGCTTTCCGAAGAAACTCAGCATTCTTCTTGTGTGGCTTAGTGGAACAGTTTCGTGCCATGTGACCTATTCCTTGACAGTTATAACACTTAATCTGATTACCCTGATTCACATTTCCATAATTCCCAACGACTGGAGCTGCAACATTCCAATTTTGATTACCCACTGCTCTATTCCCAACATTCTGTCCCAACTGATTACCCTGATTCGGAACCGCCTGATTACCCATGCGAAATCCAGTAGCATATCCCTGCTGATTCCCAATAACTCCAACCATTTGACCTTGATGGCCCATATTCACTCCTGGCTGTGCAACTTGCCTGTTGCGAGTGTTTGATGAAATCCGTTGGTTGTTGTTAGTTGGTGTGGAATAGCGACCTCTGAATGCTTTACCCAATAAAGAGAATACTTGAGCCAAAGCTTCTTCGGGTTCCATTTCAAGATCAGTGATTCCTTGTTCCTGGTAATGTTGTTGTTCAGGTGGATAGTTTTGTTGTTGTGGTTGTGGAATGTATTGCTGCAAATTGTTGTGGTTGGAAGATGATGAAGCTTGTTGTTGTGTATTCACTGAAGGTTGAGTCTTTGCAATAAGTGTCAATGGATCATGATTCTTTGCCAATCTTTCTTTCCTGACTTCATTCGCTTCAGCTTGGTTTTGTTTCAGAAAATCATTCAGTTGATCAAAGTTCACCTGATGAAGGTCTTTTGTTTGGTTGACAATAGTGACATATCGTCCCCATTCTTCTGGAAGATTGTTCAGGAACTTGATGTTTTGAACGATAGTTCTGGGTGCTAGCTTGTTTCTGATTAGCTCATTCATCAAAGTGCAAAACCTTCCATAGTAGGATTCAATGGATTCTCCTGGAGTTGAAGTAAACTTTTCCCATTCAGTTAGCAGCTTGTTCTCCATGTCTTGTTGACCAATTTCTGTTCCATGACAAAGCCGTCTAACACGTTCCCACATATCGAAAGCAGTTTCACAACTGTCTACCGCAGCAAATATGTCTATTGGTAAACCCAGTTGGACAATATGAATTGCCATGTCATCTGCATCGACTTGCTTCTGATCCTCTTCAGTGTACTCTGATTCAGTTTGAGTATGATAAGATGGTGGGACGTCAGGAGTTCCAGGGTCTAGGATTTGTCGAGGCTTGAAGGGTCCATTCGTAATGGAGTTAATCATGAGTTTTCCATTAGGTTTGGTCTTGATGTAGCGAAGCATACGACTTTTCCATTGAAGATAACCACCTTTTGCCAACATAGGAGGTCGGTTTTCGGCACCGGCTGCATGAATGTCTTGTTGAGTTGCCATTGATGAAGGTATGATCTAATAAAGTTGATGTAGGATCGATTCAACGATAAAGGAGTTGTGGTTGATGAAGATTAAGCTCGGTTGAGGTGTTTCTGAAAGTCGTACTCGTAACCTTGGTTCTTAAAAGATTTTCACCCAAAATTTGAAATTCACTATAAAAATCAATTCTAAGGTCGTATGAAAAATTTGAGTTATGACCATTTTGACGCCAAATTTGACCCGAAAAATTTGAATTTAGGCCTAAAAATTTGAATTTTTGACCAAAATTTTCACAGTTAAACCAAAATTTGAATCTCGCGTAAAAATTTAACGTTTAGTCTCCTCAATTTTTTTTATTTTTTTTATTTTATTTTTTTTTAAACCTTTATGCGTTGAAAGAGCTTAGGCGTAGAAACAGGAAGTTACGAGTAGACGAGGCTTAGGCGTAGGATCTTATGCGTAGGAAGCTTAGGCGTAGGATCTTAAGCGTAGGATCTTAGGCGTAGGATTCCTTAGGCGTAGGAAATTCTTATGCGTAAACAGTATCTTACGCGTAACCTTAAGCTTATGCGTAGACAAAAAGTTACTCGTAAACCTTACGCGTAATTGTGAAGTTATGCGTAGAGTTACTCGTAAGCTTTTAGCTTATGCGTAAACTATGGTTAAGAACCAAAAATCCTTTACACTGTCACAGCGTAAGGGATATCCACAAGTCGAAGTGTTCCACACACTAATCCAAGTGAGGGAAGCACTGAGTAACCGTTATAGCTCGAAGATTCTTCACCAAAAAGTTATGAGTAGAAAGCTAGGGTTTTGACTTTTTGACTTCTACGCGTAAGAAATTTCCAACGATTCAAATGATTTCTTTTGCACAGATAGCCTTAAAAACACTCGAAAAACCCAAAAATGTTGATCTTTTTCACCCAAAGTGCTTAGAAAAGTTACGAGTAGAAATGACCAACGAATCAAAAACGAGTTTAAAACTTAACCAAAACGCGTAAAGCTTCGAACTTTTTGCAAAAAACTGAAACTTTAGCACCAAATAAACCTTAAACCACAAGAATCTTGAATTTTTAAGTGCAAAAATTAAAGCTTTAAGCGTGACAACGTGTATAACAAAGCTACACGTACAGTACCAACCTTCAAAACAAATACAAACACTCCTAAACCATTGTTAGGCGATTGATACCAATTGTAGGACCTTACTAATATCAACCTTATCACTTTACCAAGCAAACCCAACACACGTAACCCAAGTTACGCGTATAAAACGTGAAACACAAACACAAACAAAGCTTAGAAATAAGATGAGAAAGATGGTGACTTGATGTTTAAAACCATGTATGTGAGAGGATAAGATAAACACAATAAAGTTGTATATTCCAAAGGAAAAACACACACACACACACTTTCAAGCACACCCCTCAAATGACCATTTGAGGGGTATTTATAGGTGGAATACATGAAAACCTAAAAGGCTTTCCTATGGGCTTCGTTGGACTTGGATTGGGCTTGGGATATATGAGCATACAAACGGCTAACATACCCTAACGTTTAACCAATTAGCTTAGCCCAATCCACGAGCCCTTTGACTATTCTATCACGATATCTAACACACAATACAAAGTTCCTAAACGTGAATGACCATCACTTCTAATCAAACTATTAAGGCTAACAAATCGTTTTAGATCCAACTTTTTTGGAAAAGACCCCAGTCACTAAGAGTTCATTTCCCGTGGCTTCGAGGATTCTATTTACTTTTGTGATTCAGGTCCTCAGCGGGAACCACTCATCCACTAAACAAGTTAACTCTATTCCGTTGATGATGGCATACTGCTTGCTGAATGGGGTCACTGTCGACATAGGGGAGATCATTTACAATGATCTCGTAACCAAGCTACAGAGCAAAACTAGGACGAAATACGTTTCGTATCCTAGGTTTGTCTCTTGTGCTTTACAAGTGTTACTGGGTTTCAATTATCCTCAGGAAGAAAAATATTGTGCTTTACCTGGCATCCTGAGTCAATCAAATTTTCAAAAGGACCCATCCCTTGTCACTAACATTGAATTGACAGCCCATATGGTTGTTGTAAACAACCAGAGGGAATCAGTGTCTCCTAACCCTGCTCCTAAAAAGAGAAAGGAGTAGTCTCAGACTAGGACTAAGACCAAACCCAAGTCTCAGGGCCCTGAGGCTTCAGGAACACTGGCCAAAATGCATAGAAAACCCAAGACTGCCTTGCCACCCACTGGAGACCAAGCAACATCCACCCAAGGGACAACGAAGGACACTGATAAATCACAATCAGTGCCCTTGGTCCAAACTACTACTCCCCAAGATCCAGAGGGAAACATACAACCCGCTGGTAGGGGAGCGCCTTCCACTTCGCCCAAGGATGACATTAGCAAATCACAGCCTTTGTCTGAGGGCACACTGAATGATCCCAAAGACTCAGAGGGAACCAAACAACCCGCTGATAGGGATAACACTTTCACTGACTCTGCAAAAGGAACTGGGAAAACCCCATTAGTGTCTCAGGGGTCTCAGGGGGACAAAGACTCGGATGGAAAGGAACAACCCGCTGATACGGAACCCAAAACCAATCCTGACTCCAGAGAAGGCACTGGGAAACTCCCACCAGTGTCTGAGGGGTCAACGGGGGACAAAGACTCAGAGGGAAATATACCACCCGCTTATATGGAACCCATCACCAACCCCTTGTTGACTATTGCTGATGTTACTGGGATACTTTTCTCTGATGATGAACCTGCTAAAAGTGAAGATGTTGTTTTATCAGCAGGGGAAGAAGTGGACGTTGAGGTTCAATCTGAACAAGAACCCCAGCCTGATCCACAGGAGCATACTGAATCACCATTCCAGCCTGACAATAATGACTCCTCTTCCTCCACTGATGAATTCAAAAGATTTGATAATGTTCTTCCACTAACCGAGAGGCAGCTTGTTCAGTGGATCACCAAAGCTTCAAGGAAGCTATACTCCAGGGTCACTGAAACATTGTGGGAACAACACACTGAGGCTAGTGCCAGTTATGCAGATCTGAAATTTGAGGTACAAGCTTTTGATGAAAACGTCCATGAGCACAGGGATCTAATGTATGACAATCTTCACAGACTGGATGACAACTTGGCTAAATTTCTCAGGCACCTTCAGGGTGTAGGTACTAAGATAGATGAAATTAGGGAATTTGTCAAAGAAGACCCAGTGCTCAACTCTAAAGTGCTGAAGGCTACTGAGGCATACTTGAAACAATCCTCCAGCCTCACTGAACTGATCAAAATGCTCAAATCTGCAAATGTTCAGGGTCTTCAATCTTCAGTCCAGTCTCTTCAAGATACATTGGGCTCTGTGAATACTCAGGTGGCCACTTTGGCTCAAGCATCTTCTTCCTTGACCTGGAATCTCGGGCCCAGAATGACTGCTTTGGAAGTATCTCAGGAAAATTTGGAAACAAAAGTCACTGGTATTCAAACAGATACTTCAGATATCAAGGCAATGATCACTGAAATTTATCAGGCTTTCAAGGGTCAAACAGCTCAGTCCCCCTCAGCAACAACACCAACTCTTGCCCTCACTGACGCTCTGGCAACAGTTGAGGGGGAGAATACTGGTGAAGAAACTCCTCTTCACACTGAGGGGGAGCCAACACCACCAGTATCTGAAGCTCCAATATCATCATCACCACCAGTCCTAGTTGTACCTATCTCATCAATCCCACCACCAACATCATCAACAACAATACTGACAGTCACAACACCAATCATGACAACATCATCTTTGGTTGCATCATCTTCATCAGGACAAGACAAAGGAAAGGCCATAATGCAAACACCAGAGCCTAAACCTGAGCCTGAGATGATCCCCTACAAAATCGGCGACACTGAATACCTGCTCACACCTCAAGAGCTAAGTAAATATCTTGCTAAAGAAGAAAGGAGATTGAAACAAGCTGAGGAAGATAAGAAGAATAGAGAAGCACTGGCAAAGGTAGTCGCTGAAGAAGCTGAGAACATGGGAATAGATCCAAAGAAACTCCAAAAAGGTCAGGCAGGACAAAAGTTCAAGGATGCTCAGGATGCTCAGATGGCTGAAATGAGAAAACAGTTGAAAGAAAAGAAGAAGAAAGCTGAAGCCCTAAGGCAAAGCAGAATTGAGCATTACAACTGGACAATGACAAGCCGAAGGCTACCTGAAAAGATCACAGATTTCAGAATCATCCTCAATACCAAACCACTGGCCATGAATGTTTACAGAAGGGATGATAAAATACACTTCGAGGTTCATGATCTCCTTAAATTCACTGACTTTGGGATCACTGAACTCGATGAACTGAGTCCGATAATTGAAAAGAATAAGAATGCGGTGGTTAAGGAGCTGATGAAAATGCTCAGTAAAAGGTATGAAAGACTGAGGGATGCACCAGCACAACTGGGGATTCATCCTGCCTTAACTGTACCTCAAGGATCTCAACCACAATCATCCACTGGCAAAAGGAAAAGAGTTGAGTTCCAGCCTGAGATTAAAGTGCCTGGACTGGAGTGTAACAGGGAGCTGCCTAAAGGGGTAAAGTTTGTGAACTGTCTGGTGATTGAAAAGCCTGAAAGAGGGCTATTTTTCATTTATGTCTATGGAAACCCAGCATTCCAAAGGTGGAGTGATATTGATCAAGCAGGAGTGGCTACAATGCTAAGCTACATACCAGTGGCCTCTCAAATTCAGACTCCTGCAAATATCAAGTTCTGTGCTGACTTAAACGCCAAAATAAGAGAGCATCCTGACAGGGAAATACTCATCACCAAGAAAGTCAAGCTTGAAGCACTGGGAATCCATCTGGACTGACATCATTTTGTTTATCTTCTGTACTAGTGATAGGAACCATGTAATGTGATGAATAAACGATGTAGATTTTGTTAAAATGTTCAGTGTTCCTTATTATATTCATTAATACATTCAGTGTAAGAAGAAGCCACTTGATCACTTACACTGATCAAACACTTAGGCTATTTGTATATCCAAATAGGGGGAGACTGTTGGGTTCAGTAAATACCCAAACCCCTTAATCTAGGATTTGAATAGAAAATAACCTAAGTGCTTAGACCATTAAACATTATCAGGTCACTGAGTGCATAGTCTCTCAGTGAGCCATCTTCAGGACGCTCAGTAAGAGACATAGAAGAAGTCTCTCCACTCAGTAAGGCGGAACTTAAAGGGTGAAGACTGAGTCAAGAAAAAGATGGTGGATTCAGTGAGTGATGACAATAACTCACTGAATCCCTCAAACCCCTCACCAACCACAAGCACTGAAGACAAATTGAAACTGAAGAATGAAGACCATTAAGACTGAAGAATGGGCGGGATAAAACGGTTACGTTGGAAATGAATAAGACGGAGTACTTATCCTGAAAGTTTCCCTATTAGTATCAGCATCAGTACTGACATGAAGAAAGTGACTTGGTCCCTTTACCTAATATAGTCTTTGTAAACAGAGACAAAATACATCAGTATTTTGTCTTTTGCAAATTGTCAGTTTGTCACTTAGGAAAGAGTCAAAACTCATACTTGTATAAATAGCATAAGAAATGGAGTGAAAGGTTAAGCTTGTGAATTGTAAAAACACACATACACGCAAGCCATCTTTCACTCCTCCAAATACAACTTAATCTCTGAGATTGCTCAGTGGGTACTTGTAGTTGTGCTCAGACTTAGCCTGAGCTTAGAGAGGAGTTGCAAACACTTTGTCATTTCAATCCCTAGTACTGTTCCGCAAGTACTAGGGTAACGTATTCTTCTGATTCATTTCTAATAAGAATATGAGGTTGAAAATTACTCTTGTGTTGTATTTATATCTTTTCAGTCATTGATTCACTATTAGTTTTGTTTACTTTACTTAAACTGTTTTTTACTATAGTGAATAGGGAACAACAGGTTCGATCTGCGGCCTGACCACGTTGACATACCTCCTCTTGAAAGTTCCACATCGCTGTAAAGCAAGTTTCATGTGACTGGATTTACTATGCTCTATACTCTTCATTCTCTTTTCTTCTTCCAAAATCAATTTCGTCCTCTGTTTCCTCTGCTCTGTCACCCTAAAAATCTCAGCAGCTTGCTTTTCAGCCTTCACACAATCATCCTGCAATTACATCACAAAAATCTTTGTTATTACCTTAGATAAATCTTGAAAACAGTTAATATATTCTTGAAAACATGTATGTGATTACCTCAGATAAATCTTCGTCAGACAATTTGTCCACTTCAACCCCACCATTCTGTGTAAAGTTATAAAACAAGTTATAATGCAAGGTACAAGATAAATTAGAACAATTTGAAAGTTGTAGAAATCAATTACCACATAAACTTTCTGAGAGAAATTATCCAAACCATCTACAAATCCATTAGCAGTGTGTTTGTTGGATGTTCGAATAGGCGAATCAAATAATTCAAAGAAATAACCATCTAGATTACTACAATACTCGTCACCCATATCACACTCCACGTTATCCTGTAACATGTGTGCACATACTTAAATAAGTAAATGACAAGACAAAATAAAATGTGTAAAGATAAATATATATATATATATATATATATATATATATATATATATATATATATATATATATATATATATATATATATATATATATATATATATATATATATATATGTATACCTTTTGAACAGATAAGGTAACTTTTTTCTCGTGTCCGCCTTTTGTTTTTCGAGTAATATACTGCATCACAAAGTTTTTTGCAAAACATGATAATTAGACATTAGTTAAATTGGGCCATACGTAGAAAAGGGTTTGTGTCAAGACTAACATGAATAATAGTCTCCAGTTTGTAGACACGTTCTTTCAAACTCTTGATCTCTTTAGGTAGAATCAGCAAACTGTCACATAAACGCTCCAAAGCCTTAACCCGAAGCATACAACTCTGCCTAAGTGGATGTGTCTCTCTATCTTTGTCCTTAGTTGTGCGAGCTGATGACAATTTTTATAGATAATCACCAAACCCCCCGCCCCTTCCCGTATTCAACAGGAGGAGGTGCTCTGGGTGTATACCACTTAAAAAAATTTGGCTTTGTCTAAACCATTCTGATTGGCCCTCAGCACTATTAGGATATAGGTTATAATTTGGATTTTTGGCCTAAGGAAAATATAAAATAATTGTTTCAAAAAGAAAATAAACTTTAGAAACAAATAAATAAGCTAATTTACAGACTAGATAAGCATTTAAGATTACAAAACATCTTAGATAAGCATTTAACACGTTAAGCATATATGCAATTAACCTAGACAAGAACTTATAAATCTTACAATCACAAGAAAAATTGGCATATATGCAATCAGAAAGGTGACAACGCATTAACTGATCTGGGGAAAAAGTTGGCTGTATAGCTCCCAATTTTGAAATGGAAAATTCTTCGACCAGGAACATCCTCTCGGGATCACATCAGGGTCCTTACTCCACCAACGCTGTTTCTGAGATGAAGACTTTAGAATCCATATCTACAAACAGTAAATGTATAAGTCAAATGACAAACAAAATCTTAGCATCAAATAACTTGAGAATGATTTGGACTAAAAATACAGACCTTGAAACACATGATAAATCCAGAAAATGAATACGATGGAACAAACTTTGGGTCTTTGTCCAATGCTTTATGGTGCTCATCCTTATGATTTGAGTTAACATTTCTAATGGCAGCGTATAACTCCCGCCAAATGTGCTCTCCCCACGCAAACTCATTCCAAGCATCCAGATTATCTACCATCCTTAGATATACATCATCAACAACAGATCCTAACTCACGACCCATAAATATAACTTCCAAAGATAACAAAAGACAAACTCGTATTGAGTCTTCATCTTATAGTTTCGTGAAACGCTCTTCATCCTCATTCACAGATAGAAGATCTATGTTTTTAACATAGCGACCTATCTTCTCCGAAAATACACGATCACGAAAACTGATATCACCCTCCCTAAACTTACGGAAACTGACCATCCCAAACTTAAATGCAGTTATGAGGCAAAATTCACGACGACCAAAGTGTAGCAAATGATTGTTAACATTATAAATGAGGGGTAAATCATAGTGATCATTATCAGAGAAGGCTTGCTTCTGAAGCATAAAATGTATAAGACCCTCCTCATTGTCAACATAATCCAAATCCAGCCACGACCCAAAACATGTCGACCTAAACAGTACACATCGGTCCAAACCTAGTTTGTCTTTCATTAACGAAAAGTATTTGAGTTTGCTTCTAACATGTACCCTCGCATGATATTCCTAAAGAGATTACAAGATACAAGAATTAGCATCGTTGGGATAAGATAACAAGATTATGCGGACCAAATTATTGCAGACACGAAATAAGCTAAGAAGAATTTTTACTTATGGGCTTATACTTGAAATATGGGCTTCTCTAAACAATTGAAATATCGGCTTATATGCATCAGAATACTGGGTTTATAACTAGTTTCACACTTTTCAAATAGTCGACCTAAACAGTACACTTAAAAGTCTAATTTGAACCAGTTTATAAACACTGTAGAATAGCATTGAGCAATGTTAACATATTTGCATGCAGACATGATTATGCAGACATGAATAAGCACTTAACACATAAGACACTTCAAAATTGCTTATTTTCTTAAAAATTACCCAAAAGCACTTCAAAACAGCTGATTTTCTTAAAAATATACCCAAATAAGCACTTCAAATCTGCTTAGTTTATTAAAAATGGCCCAATAAGCACTTCAAAACAGCTTATTTTCTTAAAAATAGCCAAAGAAGAACTTGAAACTGCTTAACAAGAATAAAAGCAAGCAACCCATTTTCAGAAATACCATGAAAAGTCACTTTGAAAACAAAAAGGCAAACACCCAATTATAAAAACTAACTCATTATAAATTTACGCAAAACACAATATAAGCAAAAAACTAAATACTAATTTATTATCAATTATAGCTTATAAACAGTTATAAATAAAACCTAAAAAAATAAGCATAACAGATAGATCTAACAATGAATCAAAAAAAGTTAGAAGAGTACCATCGGTTTCATGATGGAATGAAACAATAATATGATTGAGTGTGTGATTATTGAGTTTGTATTTGAGATCAAAACAATAAATCAAACACAATTAAAAAAAGTAATAAACGGATAATAATTCAAACGATCGATCGGATATTAAGAAAATTAATCGGATATCAAGGAAAGTAAAAAAGTCAACGCACCTTTATGTCACATCATCGTCGCCGGTTGCGCAAGCCGCCGGTTGAGTAGTCGGCGGTTGCTCAATAACAGAAGTTATTTTGGTAGAGTGAGAAGTCAAAAGGTGTATTGTTAGTTGGGACACGTGGCGAATTTTGGGTGGAGCTGCGGAGTCGAGTAGTTGCGCATGACCATTTTGCACATTGAGTTAAACTTGACCACAAAGGGGACTCCAAAAAAGATTTTTGGCTTATTTTTGTACTTTTCTCTTTTTAAAAAGTTTATTTATTCATTTTAAATATATCCGTTTACTACCGCTTTGTTGTTTTTTTTTTGTCGGGGGGGGGGGGGGGGGGGGGGGGGGGTAGATGATTTGTAATTTTTTTTTTTTTTTTGAATCCACTAGCCTTTCATTTTTTTTTCTTTTTTTTTTAATTTGCGTTACGGGGATAACTTGGAAGCAAACGCCGTTGGTTTTCTGACGAACCCGATATGGTTATGCCGGCTAACGCCTGACCACGTAGGCATAACGTTGGTCCAGGCGTTACTGTCGTGCCCTCTAAGAAGACTTTTACCTTTAGTTATCGGTACCCTTGACCCACAACAATGTTATACAAGTAAAATGTGTTTAGTTGCGGAGTTTTTTTCCATCACATTCCTCATGAGAAGCAAAAGAACTAACTACTCAAAGAAGCAAAGTTTTTATTCCCCGGTCAATCTTTTGGTCAACACTTGCATTTTGTTTCCGAGTTCTTATTTGGAAATAAATGAAGAAAAGTAGAGGAGGTTTAAAGAAATGGAGTGTAATAAATCTCTCATCTAAAATTCAATACTCTTTCGTACTATAATTCAATGGATCTATCAAGTGTTATTTCCCATATTTGTTTTTGAAATTTTAGAATGATAATGCAATATAATGATATTTAATCTTCACTTGATAATTCTAAAAGAAAAGATACATGGACCTAAACTTATACCTAAAACCACCTGACATCATTCTGATGGGTTGTAAAATAAGTGGGTCCTTGTCTGCAGCTATCAGAATGCTGACACTTGATTTTAGGTCTAAGTTTAGGTCTATGTATTATTTCCCTAATTCACAAATTTTACAAGACTCTGATATGATGGTTTGTTATGGTACGAAGAAGTCTTTGCTTTATATTTTTAATTTTCTACGACGTGAATTGTCTCGTATGACGCAATAAATGCACATCACATATTCTTTTAGCATATGACGACATAACTCTAGAATAGTTAGAATGGACCACCTAAATACTTCTTATCAGTTATGGATATATTCATTACACATGTGGACATGTATATGGACAATTTTTAAACAAATAAAGACTTTTGACTCTGAATATACTGAACTTATTCAGGATTTACAAGTTCTATAACTCTATTAACTTTGAAGCCTTTAGGGTTTCAAATGGTGCTACATCATTTGCCATAGACCTCAATCTTAGGGTGTGTTTGGTACCGAGAAATGGGGGCAAAGAAATGGAAATTGGCTGATTTCCCATGTTTGGTAGCACAGAGAATTTGAGAGGCGGAGAATTCTGAATTCTCTGAGAAACCATCCCTTTATATTTTTTGTAACTTTATTTCCACTCCATTTGGTGGAGAATTCGGATAATTGGTCCATGGCTTTTTTTTTTTTTTTTTCAACTATAATTTTGTTAAATAATGTGTTTTGTTTTAAATACATTATTAAAAAAAAATTAAATATTCTTTTTAAAAAAATAAGTTTTTTTTTAAATAAATATATTTTCAAAAAATATTTTTTTTAAAAAAAACAAGTTTTTTTTTAATACATTTTTAAAAAATAATTAAAAAAAAAGTTAATAAATAATTTTAAAAAAAATATTTTTTTTTAAATAAGTTTTTTTTAAATAAATACATTTTTAAAAAATAATTTTTTTAAAGAAAGTACATAAATTTTTAAAAAATAAATTAAAAAAAAAGATATATATTTTTTTAAATAATTTAAATAATTTTTTTTTCATTTCTCGGGTCAAGTCTCTGTTGTTACCAAACATTAGAATTGAACAAAATTCTCTACTGATTTCTATTATCTGAGATTCTATTCTCTACTTCATTCATTTTCTCTGAATTTCTCTCTACCAAACGTACCCTTAAGGTTTCAGAAGTTGGCCTTAACGATTATGATGTGGAGGATAACTGTAGTCGCTTTGTTGAACAAGAGGCCGGTATATATGTGGTTGGATAAAAGTGCATCGTAGATGGCTGTTATATAATACTCACGAATATATTTTTGTATGTAACGAGTGGGGTAACCCGCGCGTTGCCGCGGGAGTGCTTTGTCGATAGTGTCGAGAGTTTTTTTTCCGTGTTTATAGGTTGTTTTTGGTATGTGTAAAGGTATCTTAAATTTTGTTGGTCTTACTATGTAAACAATTCACGTAATCACTAACTCTATCCTTTTGTGTCCAAGTTCAACTAATACAAAAAGAAAGAGTATAAAATAATGCACTATTTGTATAAGTTGTCTTGTAAAGGTCTAAAGCATGTAGATGGTTTCAATGCATAATTAATGTAGCATGTGAAAGCTACAGTTATAAATAGTAATTTCTACAGTAATCCAACGGGTTCTACAGTGCAACACATTAGCAAAACGGGCGTTACTATTCATCGTGCACTATAGATAACCATGTGATTAACTCCTCCAACCAATAGGCTTATGCCTCTTGTCCCGAAACACCAATAGGAGGCCGAGTTAGTATGTTAACCACTCCTTAATAACCTTGCTGTGGACCCCGCGCTTAAATGATTTTTAGTATATAGTATAATTAGAGTAGGTTGATGATCGTATGGTTCAGGATTTAAGTAGAATAAGCGACGAAAACAAGAAGCTAAAGGAGATGCTTAAGATTGTATGGGACAACGAATACTCTCTGCAAACTCATGTCAAGGAACTAATGCGTGAAAAAGAACTAGTAGTGTCGAATACAAAATTAAATCTTTTAATAGGTTTTAGACATTTTTTTGAATCTACCATCGTAGATGCCAAGTTTAAAATTGTTATATTAAGTCATATAAAAACTGAAAATAACGTAGTCATATAAAACAATACATGTCACACACACGCATTGGAGTACGTTACACGGAAATTAAACGTAAATTACGAAGTGACGCAATTTCTTGTGACGTCACTTATATTCAAGATAATATAATCTTATTTCGTCATCCGTATTACGACACATGTTTGGCGTTTTGCAATGCTAAGATGTCCTGTTGTGATTATCTGTTAGAAAAGTTTGGTAGTTGTAAACACAGAAAATGATCAAGTCATAATTATTTATTTTTATATGTAAGATAGAGGAATTTTGTTTTGTTTACCCTTATTTTGGTGCTTACTAATGGACAAATCTCCACCATCCATTTAGTTTAAGGATTAACCTAAGAATTAATACTTAAACCTAAGTCCATTTTTTTTTCTTTGTCTTTTTGTCTTCCTATTTTATTCACCTTTTTTTTTTTTTTTTTTTTTCACTTTTATTATTTTTTTTGTTAATTCCCGTTTTTTTTAATAAATGAACGTTTTCTTTATTTTTTTTTTTAATTCGCGTTATTCGCGCTTTTTTATTAGTGTTTTTTTTCGTTTTCATACGTTTTCGTATGTTTTCATCTGTTTCGTCCGTTTTCCAACGTTTTCCTCCATTTTCGCCCGTTTTCGTTCATTTTCATACGTTTTCGTCCGTTTTCATACGTTTTCGTTCGTTTTCATACGTTTTCGTCCGTTTTTTTACGTTTTCGTGTTTTTCGTCCGTTTTTATACGTTTTCGTCCGTTTTCCAACGTTTTCCTCCATTTTCTTACGTTTTCGCCAGTTTTTTACCGTTTTCATACGTTTTCGTCCATTTTCATACGTTTTCGTCCGTTTTTTTTATGTTTTCATGTTTTTCGTCATTTTTTATACGTTTTCGTCCGATTTTATACGTTTTAATCCGTTTTCATAGGTTTATATACGATTTCGTCCGTTTTCATATGTTTTCGTCTGGTTTTTATATTTTCTTCCATTTTTAGACGTTTTCGGCCCTTTTCTTACGTTTTCGTTCGTTTTCATACGTTTTCGTTCGTTTTCATACGTTTTCGTCTGTTTTTTTAGGTTTTCATGTATTTTCGTCCGTTTTTAGACGTTTTTGTCTCTATTTTTATGTTTTCATGTATTTTCGTCCGTTTTCAGACGTTTTCGTCCGTTTTTTACGTTTTCTTTCATTTTTAGACGTTTTCGTCTGTTTTCAGACGTTCTCGTCCGTTTTTATACGTTTTCGTCCGTTTTCATACGTTTTCATCCGTTTTTATAAGTTTTTGTCCATTTTCAGACGTTTTTGTCCATTTTATGACGTTTTTGTCCGTTTTCATACATTCTTATACATTTTTCATTCATTTTTATAATTTTTTGTCCGTTTTTAGACGTTTTCATTTTGATATTTGTAACTGACACTTATTTATCTCTTGTGATATAACACTGTAAGAAAGATGAAGAGTATTACATTCTTTATCATGTATGTGTTATCAGTTGGGATAATCAACTAAGAATGTGATGATTCTGATGATTGGGGTTATTTGTGTTTTTGAAAATACTTAGGAAGATTTTTGTGTTTTATGATATTATAAAACATTAGAAAAGTTTTTCAACTGAAAACAAGAGATGTTATGATACTTTTGTTAGACTTGTGGTGGATTTTTCTATTTAATAGATACATTGTGCATGTTTCGATAGGTTTTATCGCGAGATTTGAAAATATCTATGGCTGAATCAGCAAACTAAAGAAGCTATGGTTGAAGAAAGCACACATCTTTATAAACAAACTGAGGAAGCTCAAACACATGTGATATGACACATGATATCACAGGTGATATCACCTCACTTGTAATATCACATGATATCACACGTGATATCATGTGTGATAACACTGGTGATATCACTTGTGATATCATGTGTGATATCATCGGTGGTAGTATGTGTGATATCATAGTTTATATCACTTGTGATATCACCAGTGATATCACTTGTGATATCATGTGATATCAAAAGCGAGGTGATATCACCTATGATATCATGTGTGATATCACAGGTGTTTGAGCTTGCTAAGTTTGTTGTGCTTTCTTCAACCATAGCTTCTTTAGTTTGTTGATTCAACGATAAATATTTTTAAATCCCTCTATAAAACCTATCGAAACATGCACAATGTATCTATTAAAAAGAAAATGCCACCACAAGTCTAACCAAAGTATCATAACATCTCTTGTTTTCAGTTAAACACCTTTTTTAATATTTCATATTATCATAAAACACAAAAATCTTCCTAAATATTTTCAAAAACACAAATAAAAAAATGAACAGAATCATCACAGTGATGTAATAAATGATGTATATTATTATTTCTTTCATATATACTTGGTAAAATACTAAATTCTTATCACATTTGGTAAGAATGTAATATTTCACAAGAGATAATAAGTGCCGCTTAAAAATATCAAAATGAATAAAAATGAAGCAAACTATGAAAATAGAGATTTGAAATATTCTCAAATTCAAACAAGTGTTGCATTAAATTAGCATTTTTTGAACAAAATAAGAATTCACCTAAAGAGACTTTAACCATTTTATTTCTACTAAGAGTATAATATCACAAGTGATAGATAACACTGGTTGCATTAAAAAAAATATACGCTTGTCAAGTTGCGATGAAAGGTACAAAAACTATCATGTAACTGAAAATTATAAAAATATTAGAAAACACACAGGGGATAATATATAAAAATATACAGAGCAATGAAATATCTCAGGTGATATTAAAGCTTAAAAAAACATGCTTGTTTGTTTATGAAATATTACAAGTGATATTAGACATTAACTTTTTTTTATAAAATATCACAATTGATATTAGACATGTAATATAATAGAGTTTAATAATAAGCATGAAAAAGTATGAAAATAGACGAAAACGTATAAAAAAAACTACAAAAAACGGACGAAAACGTCTGAAAACGGAAAAAACGTATAAAAATGAATGAAAATCGTATAAAAACGTCTTAAAACGGACGAAAATGTATAAAAACTGACAAAAACGTATGAAAACGGACGAAAACGTCTGAAAACAGACGAAAGCGTCTAAAAATGGACGAAAACGTAAAATAACGGACGAAAACGTATATAAACCTTTGAAAACCGATGAAAACGTATAAAAGTAGACGAAAACGTCTGAAAACGTATAGAAACGGATGAAAGTACATGAAAACGTAAAAAAACAAACGAAAACGTATGAAAATGGACGAAAACGTATGAAAACGGACGAAAACGTATGAAAACAAACGAAAATCGAAGAAAACGGACGAAAACGTATGAAAACGGACCAAAACGTAAGAAAACGGGCGAAAGCGTCTAAAAACGGACGAAAACGGACTAAAACGTATATAAACCTATGAAAACGGATGAAAACGTATAAAAACGGGCGAAAACGTCTGAAAACGGACGAAAACGGACGAAAATACATGCAAACGTATGAAAACGGACGAAAACGTATGAAAACGAACGAAAAGGTAAGAAAATAGACGAAAACATATGAAGATGGACGAAAACGTAAGAAACTGGACGAAAACGTTGAAAAACGGACGAAACAGATGAAAACGGACGAAAACGTATGAAAACAGAGGAAAACGTATGAAAGCGAAAAAAATAAACGTGAATAACGCAAATTTAAAAAAAAAATTTGTTAATTCATTAAAAAAAACGGAAATTAATAAAAAAGACAAAAAAAAAAAAAAAAAAAGGTTAATAAAAAAGAAAGACAAAAAGACAATAAAAAAAATATGGACTTAGGTTTAAGTATTAAATCTTATGTTAATCCCCACCATTAGATTATACTAGATGGATGGTGGGGATTTATCCTTTGATAAGCATGGATTTTTAAGTAAGCAAAATAAAGTGCCTTTTAAACGTCTACAACCTTTTTTTAATTAATCTTTTATATAATATAAGATAATATAAAAAAATAAAAACTAAATTTTTTATCTTTCAATCAAAAAGCTCAATTTTAAAATCAAGTCTTTTAATTTACCAATAAAAATTAAAACTGATTTCAATTTTGTCAAGCTTATCTAAATTTAATCCACTAAATAAATATGTATATCTATACTATCTAATATATGAAAATACGGTACCACCCCCTAAAGCATAACATTAAATTTTATTATTAAAAACCCTTCCATATTTAGCACAAATGTACAACACCCAAATGCATCCTAAAAAATATCATGTGCTCATCATGTGACTCCTTTTTCCCACCCTTCCTTCTCAAGTTTCATTTTATGCCGGTCAACACACATTCATGTCCACCGATATTTTTTCCTCACAAATGTGGCAACTAATTAAAACCTTTAATTGTGCGTTTCAATCCATTCAATCAAAGTTTGAATCTGTCAATTTTTCTTGCCCAATACGTTTGGCGTTTCAATACATATATCACCTCTCAAAATAGTTGAATCGCTGGCATCAATTTTATTTGGTAAGTATCTTGATTTTGAACTAATTGTTTTAATTCTTATTTGGTTTATGTTAATTTTTGTAGTGATTTTAATGATTTTATATAATGTCCAACAAGAACCCAAAAAAAATTTGGGCCTTTTTTATTCTTTTTGGTAATGATCTTAATTTTGGGAATATGAGTATGCAAAATAAGTATTCTGATTCATATGATCCCTAATTTTCAGGGCGACACATTGTATAAATTAAGGATGTCCGTGTTGATAAAGATGCACACCTCATTTACTTACCTAAGCGTTGAATATCAAATCAAGCAATGGCAACCTTTGTTTCTGGGTATATCAACGATTTATCACCTGTTAAGGACAACATCAAGTTACGAGTGCGTATTCTTCGCACTTGGATGCAACCTTTGTTTAGCAAGCCAAATATTGTTAATATGGAGATGATCGTTTTTGATGAACAGGCAAGCATCTACTTATGTTATGCTTCAAATTATACTTTTTATTTGTGTCTTTTTAAATAGCATTGTTTGTTGATGTTTGGCATTTTATATATGAATTGTTATTTTGTATACAAGTTTTGTTTATGTACTAAACTTTAAAATATGCACATTTTTTCTTCCGGAACACTAGGATGCAAGCAACTGTCAGGATGGCGTTGGTCAGTGGTTTCAAACATCAATTAGAAGAGGGCAATGCTGTCATCCTTCAACGGTATAGTCTTGGGGAGATTCAACCAAAGTTCCACATCGTTAAAAAACCACTCCGCCTAAGCTTTCTTTCGAACACTGTCATAGAAAAGTGCACAGATTTCACCAGTTCTCTTTATGGATTTGACTTTCGTCCCTATGGAAACATTACATCTTTTAAGAATGAGGAAGTTGGCCAGTTTGGTATGTAGAATCCTTTTATTTATTTGTATACATTGTCTTTTCTTTAGTACATGATATGGCAACCAATTGAAACTTTTTGTGTTTCAACATTATGCAGATGTGATAGGCCAGGTTGTTGCTTGTGATGACCTGGATAATTATGACAAAAACGGCAGGTCTGGAAAGAAGAAACCCATCACAATCATTGATGCTGAGTAGGTCATTCTAACAAACTTTTTACAGTTGCATAAACATTTACAATGTATTTACTGAATTTATAACAATCATATATACAGGGGCAATGAGTTGCCGTGTACGTTGTGGGGTAGTTTTGCTCAACAATTCGCTGATTTTTTGAATAAACTCGATCAACATGGTAAGATCATTGCTGTCCTCCAGCTGGCCATGATGAAAGTCTGGGATGGTACGTTTATATTCTGTTTACATTCAGTTTATTTATCTGCACTAGAGACAATAGGTATAAATCCGAAATCATTTAAATGTTTTGTACATGTTTTTGAATAAACAGGAAAAATGGCCATCCAAAATGGTTTCAATGGAACAAGGTTGTTCCTCTTCAACGGCAAAGACTGTATACCTGGCAATGAATTTAAAGATGTAGAATCTTTTAGGAAAAGGTATATTAAACCAATATTTGTATATGTTTTTTAAATTGGTTAATATATTAGCGTTGATATGGTCCATAATAACGTTGGTCTCTTTAACCATACGTAGTTTGGTGGCTGCTCAAGGTATGGAGGATTCTCAACAAACTGCATCACGTATCTTAACTGCTTCAAAGAATTCTACAAAAGATGATTTCGTCACCAAATACCTGTATAGAAACATTGCGGAAATTTTTGATGTTGAACAGGTAAATTCATTGACAATCCCAGCATTTACATATAGTATACTCAGCAATAGATAAATGTACAATGAAACTGTTCCAAACAATACATTTTTGTTGGGTTATGTAATGAAATGTAGCATACCAATTTGATGTTTCATGTTTAAAACGATTGTACAAAAATAACACCAACTTATCCAGACATATATGCAGGGTGTTCCATCCGTTATCGTTGCTACAGTTTGTGCTATCCAAGAGGAGGAAGGTTGGTGGTACCTCGGATTCAGGGTGTGTAGAAAGAAGTTGGTTAAGTCCGCTGATATTGTTGACCTTGAATCCGATACCACACCAAAACCGGCTGCTGGTCCTAATGAATGGTGGTGCTCAAAATGCAATGCTGCTGCTACGTCAATCAAAACCCAGTGAGTATATGATTTCCCTTAAACTGGCTTTGATATAGCATTAGTTTTCAGTTGTTAGTGCCTCAGTGCCTGTGTACTTTTTTGCATTTAGGTTCCGCTTACAGGTGAGGGTTCAAGATGAAACTGGCACTGTATCAGTTTGTCTATTTAATGATGAGGTGCAGGCTATTCTGAATAACTTAACTGCTTATCAGTTGGTGGATAAGTATGGCAAGGTATAAATTGTTCATTAACAGTGCTAATTGTTTTAAACACTTTGTACATTCTAAATTGTCCACCCATTTACATGTTCTTATGTAGTCTGATGGTGTCTTCCCGACGGAGATTATGGAAATTGTTGATAAGAAATTTGTTTTTAAGGTGGCTGTTGATGCCAAAAACAAAGAAAAGCTGATGCCTGTCTTCAATGTATTGCGTTTGTCTAATGATCCCGATATCATTAAATCTGTTTGTGCTACCGCTACACCGGGAAAGGTGATAAATGAATTTAAATTGTTAAACAATTTTAACCAAACTTCATGTACTAAGACATTACCACCAAAAATTTAGCCATATAATTTCTTTATTTCATTTGGATCTCAGGCTGAAAACGAAGCCACCAGCTTAAAGGTTGTTGATGTGACGCCATTTGTAAGTATTTTTCATTTATGCTACTGTACACATTTTTTTTACACATCTTCTACTGTGATTTGCGACGTTTTTTGGTAACCATTTTACAATGATTAACCTACCCTTTGGGTGATTTTACGCAGGATTTGGAGTCACAGACCGATGAGAACACAACGCCGCTCGCCGCCCTAAAGAATGATGTTGTGAATGCCGAGCAATCGTCTTCTGATACTACGTCTCAAGAAAAAAGGAAGGTTGATCCATTGGATAAGACTGACTTTCTCCAAGGCGAAGAAAATAGTGCTACCAAAAGGACAAAGTTGGTTCTTGACAAGGAGATTAAAGTTGAGAAGCCGTGAATGTACTGTTTATTGGAGTTGTTACTTTTGAAATAAGCGGAAGCTATGGATGGATATCCACGTAAACAATACTTTGTCCGTACCGTTATGTTGGTCTTTCATTTTATTTTCCTCGCGTTTGCGATACTGTTTGATCTGATTTTTCGTTCTGGACAATGTCTTATTAAGAATAACCAATCACTACTTTGGTTAATTATTGGAAATAAGTTTTGTGCTTAAAGTTATTTGTAGGTTTTGACAGCTACCATTATATACCTGTTTTTGGCTGTTTTTGTTCATTTTGCAGGTAAGGGTGTGCTATATTCTATGGAACCTATATCGCTTGATCAGTTTAATCACCTTCAGTCCTAAACACCTGGCACTTTGGCTGTTAAAACCTTTTTTTATACTTCAAAATCTGTATGCATAAACAACAAATGTATACTTGCACATTTATGTATTATTTATATGTTCTAATGAAAATTGTATGATAATATTCCATTTTTATTTAGTGACATTTGTATTTTATCCTAACTATCAACGCAGTTGTATTGAGCATTTGTATTTTTGGCTAACTATCAATGCAGTTATATTGAATATTTGTTTTACTATGTTCATTAGACTCTTTTTGTCTCTGAAGCATAATACAAATATTCAATTCCTGATAATGATGTGTAATTACCCTTTTTGGGACAACCAGTTTGTTATATGATATATACTCATTGTCACATATCTGTTATATATCTGAAAACAAGATGCATACTTCCATCCTATCACATATTGGACAACACTTATATATCTGATAGAACACTGCCATTCAAGTCATCACCAACTTATCATGCCACCACCATTAAAAATGTACATCGATTTGCAATTCATATAAGCATCAACAAACCTTTTTATCGTACATCTACAAATATAATACTTTAAAACCACATGCATTAACTATGGAACTAAGATTCAAGATGATTAGGGTATTATACATGTTTAACAGTAACATAGATCATCAAGTAGACAAATATCATGCATTTTTTGCAGTGATCAATTATCATCGTTAACATATTTTGTGTACACTATCTTACATGAAGTTGGATAATCTAACCACTATCATCATGCAATGTTTTCAAAAGTGGAACACCTAACGACTTGATAGCTATTGAACTAAGATTCAAGATAAGTGCAGCTTGGAAAACGTAATCTATGTATATCTATACACGCAAAAAAGCTCTTGAGCTTTTGGACTTTTGCAGTTGACCGGAACATGAGATATTAATCTATTGGGCTGTTTAGATTTAATGGGCTCAGTTATAAGCCTAATTATGTGTAACTTATTAATTGAATCATTCAACCAAGTCTACCAAAAATAGTTATTTTTTTGCCACAAACATTTTTGTATAACAATAAAACGTGTGTGTAGGACATATTTAAGGATCATGGAAGTAGCTACATCGAAAGCTGTTTTAAAAGACAACAAATGTATGTTTTTTTTAATTCAGATGAAGATGAAACCATCTTGATGTGTCATACCATTAATATGTTGATTCGTGTAAAGTGAGTGGTGAAAAACACAATATCAACGTATATCAAAATAACCGTAAAATTCGACAAATTAACCCTTTAGGAAAAAGGTTAACGTATCAAATCTTACGGGTGTGATAAAAGTGATACCGGAAAAATGATTTCCCGGGTCGTGTCCCAACGAGGTGTGAATGGAAGGAATCGTTGAGTTTCGTGATTTGAACTTGAATTGGTTTTTTAATGATTTGTTTGAGTTGAATTACGTTTTTTTTTTACAAATTAATTAACGGGAAGGTAAATAAGGCAAGGGAACCCTAATAAACTTAAAATAAACTATCACTAAGCCTAAGGAATGATAAAACTAAACTACACTAAGTCCTAGGGTGCTAAAACGTAAAAACGCAAAAACCGGGAAACAACCCGAGCCATAAACGTAAAAATTTTGCAATTTAAGGTCCACGGGTGTGAAATCAATTTTCCTACGTTCTATTTGACTAAAAATAATTTTAGGAAAAAGCCGGGAATTTTTTCGACTTTTATATTAATTTTTACAAATTAAAAATTAAATAACACTAATTAAATGGCTAAAAATAGTAAACTAATTTTGAAAAATCTGGAAAAATCACTAAAAGTACTTTAAATGTTACTGATTCTAAGAAAAATTTGAAAACACCCTACTCCTTTTTGAAATCAGCAGTTAAAAAGCTTAATAAGCTGAAAAGCTTAAAACTGGTTTTGTAGTTAAGTAATTAATGTTGCAAAGATATTACCAGTCAAAGACCCAAGGGCAAATGGTTAGTAAGTGTTGTGTTGGTGCGTTGAGTGAGGAGACTAGGGTTCGAATCCCCTTTGTACCCTCTCTTTTTTTTTGAAATTATTTTTTTTTTAGTTTTCTTCTTTGGAACTTAAAGACACAACTAAGATGAATAATTTTTGTGAAAACTTTTTCGTGTCCAAAGCTTCTGAATAAGCAGCGTGACTGCTTATTCAGCACTCTTTATAACAGCTTACACAAACACCCTTTATTCAGATTCTAAGTAACATTTAAACTAGATAAGCAGTGGAAAAGCACTATTAGGAAGAGAATTAAGCTAAGAGATGAATACAACTTATCTAAAATAAGCTAAAAACACCTAACTATGGGGGAAAACAGTTGGCACATAAGCTACATTAAGGGGAATCCTAAGCTAAAATAGGTTTAAGATAAGTAATAGTAGTCAACTAATAAGCACTAAGATTATCCTAATAAGTTCTAAGGGAAGTCTAATAAGCTAATCCTAAGCTAAGCTATCCTAACATCACTAAAGCAAACCTAATAATCAATAAGAATCCTAAATAAGCTACTCAACTCTACTGATAAGCTAATTAAAGAATGAAAAAATTGACCTGTGGTGCAGCAGGCTGCAAACAGCCTTGGAGGGGGCTCTTTGGAGCTTATTTATAAGCTGGGAGATGGCTTCCAAAGGTAAGATAAGAGACAAACATAAAAGTTAGCATGGTAAATATTCATGAAAAGCTAAATGGAGCCAAAAAAAGAGATGACAGCTTAAAAATAAGCTGAACACAACTTGAGTTACCCACTGATGCAGAAAAAAAAATGAGTAAGGGACTGATTTGGATTGCAAATTTAACCAACACAAGAGTTACTTTTATGCACTAAACTCAAACCACATTAAGTTGGACTGAAAAACAGTTAAGAAAACAATCTTACTCTCAAATTAGCCAAGGAAATTTCACAAGAACAGCAGCCTGTGCTGCTGTCCTGTGCAGTACCAAAAAGACAGAAATACAACTTTTTTTTACTTGAATCTTACAAATCAGTACCCTATCAATTCCAACTTGTAAAAACCAACCATCATACTTAAGGATGAGTTTGACTCAAGTGGTCAAACTGGGTCAAAATGGTTTCAAGACCCAGTTTTCCTTTCAACCAAACACCCCTTTTACAAAGTTTTAGACCCCAAATTTTTTTCTTTCTCTGAAAGTTAGTAACAATTAACTGATAACTTAAAGAAAACAAACAATAACTAGAAATTAAAAGGAATTAATTCAAAAGAGACTTTTCATTAGATAAAAAGTAAAGATTACAAATAGAGAACTTAAACTGATTTTTTTTCAACAAAAACTAGGGGTGCCTTTGAAGGCTACAATGATAAGCTATTTATACTAAGCCTAAGATTAGGTCTTCAATCTCTTCATGTGTTTCTTCCGTGAGGCAAAATAACCAAGACTTTGTCTTTGTGCTTTCTTGAGATGATCCAAGTCGTCCATAAGGTAGGTACACATGAGCATGAATCTGAGCCCTCCATTGAGTCTTTTTGACATGGATTTCCACAGTGGCATACATGGAAATGAGGGATTAGTTTGAGTAGTGGGTTAGGGATTTGGGAAAACCTGGGTAAAAGGATTAAGGTGGGAGGTTAGGGTAAAGGTTCAGTTGGGTAAAAGGGTTTAAGGAGTTGGAGTGTTTTGAGAAGAGAGAAAGAGGAGAGTAGGGATTAGGGTTTCTGGGAAGATGAAAAAGAGAGGGAAAGGGGAAAGTTTTGGGTCGGGTTGGCTGTTTTTGTTATCTGTTTTTTTTTTATTTTGTGATCCAGGTTTTGATTTGGAAGTAATACACAAGGACCATATTTGCCATTTGACCAAACTTGAAGGACCAAAGCTGTAATTTTCCAAATTTCATCCTAAGGACTAATTATGACAAGATTAATTTTCCCAAGGACCAAAAATGATAATTTTCAAATTAAAAATGTCCCGGGGTAATTTCTGTCAATCTTTAAAATTCCAAGGACTCAAGTTGTCATTTTGCAAAACTAGACTTTATAAGGCTAAATTTGACAACTTAAAAATTCCTGAGGGCCTTTTATGAAAAATTACATGTTTTGAATAACCAGGGACTAGATTTTGACAATTATTGCATAAAATACAGTCTAAATATTTTTTCTGTCTTTTTGAGACTTTTCAAAGTGTTTTTGACTGTTTTTGCAGTGTAGAAGGAACAAAAATGATGAGTATTTACACACTCATCATATGTCAATATATACATTGGTCCACATTGTCATTCTAAAAAGTAAAATTACAAAAAAGGTATCGAGATGAACTTGGATGCCTACTTAATCAATCTGCTATATAAACATGTCAGTATAACAAACATTATAAAAAGGTACTAACCCACATACTATCATCCAGTTTCATAGCAGATTGTAACCCAACTAAAATTCTTACTACATAGACAAGCAAGCATACTTTAAACAATAACATACACTCCTAAAGGGAAGTAAGCTAATTAACAGATGACTGCATTAGTCTAAAGTAGTTGATTCAACAAAATACAAATAAGAACTGATTGTCAACATACGAAACGTAGTAGGATAACACCTTAAACGTAGTAGGATAATAGACTGGATTCATTGTCATGTATCCAGACATATTCAACTTAACATATAACTAAACTACTAAAGTCTTGATATTAAACATTGTTTCAAAAGACACACACCCACTGACAATCCCGATAACAAAAGTCAAATCCACTTCAACACCTTCATTCAGCACATATCAAATATTGGAACAAGCACAGGAAAATCCGGATCAACTGTCTCCGCCAAATCAGTCATCACGTCAACAAGCTGAAATCGAATCATTTTGTCCATCCTGAAACGGCATTGCCTTTTGACATGTTTCCATTTGTCCTTTGCAATCATTGTTAGATGGTTCTTTCTCAGCTTCCTCTTCCGTGTCTGTTTATGCCTGACAGTCACCAGGTCAACCGCAAACTCCATCTCACCGTGTCTAACAATTGCGTTGTCAAATGAGTACAGTTCACTCTTATCAACAAACTTGGCAGGTACAGTCTGTATATGAAATATAAAATCTCAATAAGCTCTTATTTTTAAGTAGACATAACCAAAACTTAAATACACACAAACTGACATGCACTAACAATTATACGTAGTATCTACTTACCAAACGGTTCCTATCTAGGACATAGGCCAGCATTGGTGTGTAAAAACATGCATCTTCATTTCTATGCTGTTCATGCCCTTCCCAGTCGCATATGTGAAACATCCTTGGATCTATATTGCAATTTGTGAACAAAAAATATTAGAATTATGCAATCATATAGTATAGATGTGTAACATAAATATCGTATGATACCTTTGTCCAGGGGACCTCGACAGATAGGAAAAGCTAAATCCAATTCTGTTCTCGGGATGTCCTCAAAGCCTAAACCAAGTCCATCCCTTCCGAAAGTAATCATATTAAGCACTGCACTACCAAGATTTGTGAAAACCATTGGTTTCCCGGGTACCAGGTGTTGACTATCAACAACAGTATTCCATCCATCTCCGTAAAACAAGTTTGCATATACTTTTGGATTTGATGTTCCTCGAATATGAACACGACGATGATTCAGAGTTGCTAAATTCATTCCTCCCATTCGAATATCAAATTCGTTTGTCACTATATCTTGCAGGAAATCTCCGGGAAGCAACTACATACAATTGAAAATAATCAACATATTCACAGATTTAATCAGTTCATATTTGAACTTAAAAAAACACGTTACAAAATAGATAATAGTTCGTGTGTGCTTACCGGAGAATGTCCAAGATTCTCGCCCTGAAACACTAAGCATCTCATCTGCCTGTTGCCTATCAGGCTGCTGTCATATCCACCTCATTCAACGCCAGCACGATTGTAGGCAGTTACGTAATACGTGTCTTCCTCCTCCTTTATAAAGTGCAACATTTCCACGTCTGTATACCTACTCTTCTCCAGAAACTTGGCCCACTCATCGCCGTACAATTTGTAATGGTTTTCTGAGCTTTGTTTTATCCAGACTTTGTGTTTTGTTCCCCGATTATGTATTAAGTACAGCCATGGTGTTCCATCGTAGAAGCTTTTTGTGAACAGAGATGGTAAACGCTGACAACACAAACAAAATAAAACAAATATTCAATTATAAACAAGGTAATGTTGGAGAACGTTTAAATTATCACCTTACTCGCATACATGACTTTTCGCAAACTTTACTTTGTTTACAGCAAACACAAATTGAAGACTCATCCTGTCAAATTATGAGTAACATATAGATTAGCTAAATGATTCGTTTTGCAACAACATTGGAAACAAATATAAGCAATCGGACTATATTTGTACACAATTATCAAAACAAGTATTCATTTTAAAACATATGAATCACTTTACAAATATAAATTCACATATCCTACATCATATATAAACAAATGGTTTACGTTTATTCACGACAGTCATAAGTGATTACGTTATAACTAATACTAATTTATGTTTCCTTTAGAAACAAACTAATAATGAATATCATAAGTATACATTCACATGTCATATATATTGCAAAAGCGCAAATCGTTTTAATCCACACACTGTATGTCTTACGTGAATACTTTATACATACAACTTATTTCGAATACACTATAAACACAACAACTTTATAAAACTTATACAGTATCACTACACTTTCTCCTTTCCGTAACCTTTCGATTATATGATTTCACTCTATAATCATATCATACATACCATGTAACAAAATAATGGACCACATAATATGTTATTCTGTTAACTAACTTTTAAACAAAACATACACCATATAAAATTAACTAACCTATATGCTTGAAGACTAATCTTCATATCTATTACAGTTTATAGAAACTACAAAACAAATAGTCTTTCAAGTTAAACCTATTTCGTCAAATATGAAACCGCATACCCCAAGCAAGTATCTATGTATCAACATACTATAAATCACTACCATCTTAAGGGTTAAGAATCAACCTAAACCATACACAGTTGGTGTTGAATATATTATAGTTGTCATTCTTACTTACATGCAGATCAAAAGAAAACTAACAATAAATTTACTAGATTTGTATTTTGTTCAAGATGATTACCTGTTCTTGGTTATAAATCGCTACAGTGTTGCTTTCTTAATGAATGAGGTGTGTGTGAGAATTCATTTACCACCGGGTCATTTATCAAGGTAAGTTTGATATTTTTTTGCTGGAACAATCATTACCTTTTGTAAATACACATTTAATATAAATGCTATTTTTAAAAGTATATTTGTAATATTTGTATTGATACTAAATAACAAATGACCCATCAAGTTAGTCAACTCTATATACGCATAAGATTTGTTTATACAATTAAATTATTTCATGTAATCAAGTCACAAATTCTATGTAATTTCAAAAGTAAATTAGAGTATGTTAGAGATCAATTCTTAACTTAACTTTGTATACATTTTGTATAAAAGGTGCCACCAATGTAGGACATAAACACACAACTAATCTCCTACAATCACATTATGGTGAAGAACGACTCACCCAAGGTTCGTATGTATTTTATGATATTCATAGACAAACCAAGTGATTAAACTTAAATTAACTTTTCGATTCATTTAAAATAGTCAAATTTGTTCATTTGACTTTTATCTTACATCTTTGTTTGTATGTAGGCTCTCAAAAAAGAGGAAGCCAGTAAAGCATTAAATACATTCGATCCATCCGAGAAACCTGTATCTTTTATCGACATATCAGATGACAATGAGGTAAGAATTTCAACGTGCATATGTCATCGTTAATAAAAATGAATATTATATTTTTACAATTAAATTCAACAAATAATTCGTACAATTTTTAACCGATTATTACATTGTCAAGGAGTGCCCCGTATCTCGCAAACGTGGAAGATTGTTGAAAAAAGATGTTTTTGTGAATAACAATGTTGTTCACATTGTTTCTTCTGATGATGAAAATGTTCAGCCAATAACACAAAAAAAAGAAACCGTTCATGACACTGTACACAACTATAATGTGGTATGAATTGATCATCTATAATATATTTGTTTTGCTATTACAATTGTTCAGTTTATACATATACAAGATATGACTAATATCATGTTGCACTACCTTTTACATAGGAAGATGATGACGATGGACCTGTAATGTTTAGTCGATCACAAAAAAGACAAAGGACTTTCTCATCAAATGCACTTCCATCAAGGCTCATGGACGTAGAAACGGATGATGATTTTGATAACGTTACCTTTGAAGATAATTCTATTCCCATTAACAATACGATTAGTAATGGTACTGATAATGAAGATGATGATGGAATTAGTTTAGGAGATCTTGATACCGATATTGATGAATCTCTCGATGATATTGATGATGATTTGGCCGATTTTATTGACGATGAGGATGCAGCTCCGTTTCCTACGGATGATGAAAGTTATGACGACGATGTTTGATTGAATAAGAAATGTAATTGCAAAAAAATGATGTTTTCTCAATAAGACATGTTTCACTCTTGATATTCTTATTCAATATGTTAAGTTTTAAAAGTATATGCATTTTAATGATATCATATGCATTGACATTCTTATTCACGTTGTCATTGTCATTTGGGGTAACTCAGGAAGGATTCTAAACGAGATCATGTATATTTTCTGATGATACAATTTCTATATATAGTTTTTTAGCAACTTTTATATATGTTACTGATTTTGAAAGCTTATTTAACATATTACTCAATCATGAAGGCTCACATGTGTAAAATACATAATTATACTCACAAAATATCTATAAATACTCCTAATTGACATACATATTCCAATACGAGTTTACACATGGCATCATCAAACCCTAAAAACAAAGCGCATGAAAACTCAAATACGGCAAAAACAAGTGCAAAGGTTAATCCTCCAACCGTTGCTGATGTTGATCCTGCAACGCAACCAACTGTTGAACCTGCACTGCGTGATGGGCAGAGGAAACAATCAAATAACAAAGTTGATGATGCAATGAGATTTCTTGCATCACTTTTTGAAGAAGGATCGTCTTCTCAACATGATAAAGGTATGTCGTATAACTAGCGTTACCATCTTATAAATAAAATCATCATATATATTTCCTTTATAGTGGCTAATTTAATTTTCTATATGCAGGTGAGTTAGACACATCTGTTTTTCTTGATTGGCTTAAAGTAAATGGTGGGGATCCTAAAGAACAAGCCAAGATTCTAAATGTCGTTAAGTCGAAGGTGCTAAAAACAAAAGCTATGATTAATGAATTACGGGCAATGGGTCACGATTTGACTGATGACTACGTTGTCGATTTAAACTTCTTCGACGAGGATTGAACTGTCATCATCAAAGTTTTCTTCTCATGTTTATGTTATGTCACTTTTATTAATAAAATTATTTGAAGTTCAAGGCCTTACAATTTATCTTCATATAACACCATTTCTGTGATGAGTATTACGTCTATTTTTATAAAAGTGTTTGAGGTTCAAATAATTATTTGTCTACATATTTATCAGATCTGTTTATGAAGGGGAAGATAATAGGTGTGTCAATTAATGTGATATCCTAATAGCGTTTCCAAATGAGAAATCAAATTTCAAATCTCCATTTAACCAACATATCATATCCTCTAAAAGGTAAGCAATGCAGTAGAAGTAAAAACTGGATCAAAACAAGGCGCATGTAAAAGCTCTTATTCTCTTATATTAGCCCAATACAGTTGTTACGCTATTAAGTTTGATGAAACAAATCGAACATATTAAACTATGCACACTTATTTTCATACAAGTTAAAAATAAACGTTGACAATAAAATAGAACATACACTGAAATATATTACAAACGGTTACACATAAGTTCATAACATTAATCTACTTAGCATTACATACATAGCATATCATTATAGAATAAGTGTTCATGCCGTATACGGCCAGCCTTCATAACCACTCCAAAACACAAAACATTAAACATAAGCAATCCAAACGTAATTTCTGATGCTTCACTTAGACATAACATGTTCAGTCATAAACACACACACAAAGTTTCTTGACGCACGATTGCGGATGTCTTAGCACATGTGGAATACTGGAATTTCAACTTTGTTACCTGAAGGCAAAGAGACGCCGACGTCTGGAACTTTTTTAACAAGCTTGAACCGGACCATTTTGTTATCTTCCCAATCACAATCTCTAACAATCTCTGTCCAGTTGCAATTGATTGTAACATGATTTTTGCTTTTTGGCCTGTCATTGTGGCGTTCCAAATCAACGTCAACATAGAACTCCTCTTCTTCGTATTGCAGCAACGCATTGTGGTACTGCCACATTGCATGCGCCTTCACAAAGTCATGAGGAATGTTCTGCATTAATACGAGACTTAATGTAAGGAATAACCTTAGATTTACAAGTTCCAATAAATTATATATTAATATCAATCAGTCACTTACCAACCGCCTTCTGTCCGTAACGTACGCCAATATCGGTGCGTAGAAACAGTCCCTCTCATTGTCATGTTCAGCGGTGTGTCCTTCCCAATCACACATATGTTTCATCCTCTTATCTAAATTTCAAATATACAAAAACAAAATTACGTTAAATAATTATCATATTCAAATGTTTTTATCTTGAGAATAAGTACATATATTATTCCAACAGTTTCAGTAACATACCATTGTCAATCGGATTTCTCATGAAAGGGTTTCTCCAGTTCAGGTACATACGTTCTACAACATCATGACGCATCTCGACACCAGCTGCGTCAAATGGCATCAATGAAACAGCATTGTTTAGCAAGTTTGTCAAGACAAATCTTCTGCCAACAGTCAGCTCCGTCAACGTACTGTACGTCCAAGAGGTACAGAATCTTCTGGGGTTTCAAATGGCATTCGTGGTTTAGCAACACAAAAATCAACATTCGAACCAGGAGAATCTTCAAGAAGACCAAAAAGGTCTACCAGACCAACGTTACAATCTCGCACTCCGATTGTTTTCAATCTTGATGAAGATGGACCTGTCAGGAAAGTTTACGACAAATACGTCGGTATATCTGAAGGTATAAGTCAGTATTATTCTTCCATAATTGCACAATTTTCATGTTGTTTCTTAGAGTAAAATGAATTAAAATATATTATTTTACGTGAGTGCAGAGTACTATGACATTCGCGATCCTACGTTCGAGTGTAAAGAATGCCGTGCCCTGTTATGGGAAGCAGAAGCAAAACAAGGGAATGCTAATCCGGAGGGAAAAGCTTATTCCATTTGTTGTTCCAAGGGAAAATTTTCTATTCCACAAGCACCTCCTGCTCCAAAACAGTTACTTGATTTATTCTGCAATGACGACATCAAAAGTGAAAATTTCAGAAAGAACATTAGAACGTACAACAGCATGTTCGCGTTTACTTCAATGGGTGGCAAGGTTGATGACACAATCAACAGGAAAGGACGTGGTCCCTATGTTTTTCGTTTACATGGTCAAACGTACCATAGTATTGGTAGCTTACTTCCAGAAACTGAGACTCCTCCAAAGTTCGCACAGTTGTATATATATATGACACGCAAAACGAAACCGACAATAGAGCGGCTGCTTTAAGGTAATTTACATCACACGTTTTATTATTGTGTCTGCATTTTTCACAAAAAAGGATTGCTAAACATTCTTTCTTACCTAATGTTTGTCCCGTTACTCTATTAACAGTGGTTCAAAATCTGCTTCGTCTGGCACTTCCAATTCAAAGACACCTATTGATCGAAACATTATCAATGAAGTGAAAGATATTTTGGATACATCAAGTGATTTGGTAAAAACATTTAGAAGGGCACGTGACCGCTACACAGAAGACACCGAGCAGAATATTAGAATAAAGCTCATGGCAAAGCGGGGCAAGAGTGGACGACAATACAATCTTCCAACTGCCGACGAGGTTGCTGGACTTATCCTAGGCGACTTGGATGCATGCGCAGAAGATAGGGACATTGTGATAGAAAAGTTTGGTGAAGGTTTGCAGCGTATCAACATTTTTCATCCTATGTACCTTCCCTTGCAATACCCTTTGTTGATGCCTTTTGCGTAAGATGGGTATTATTTAGGAATACTACAGAAAAATAAATCAGGACAACCAGCAACTGAAAAGAATGAAAAAACAGTTACTATGTGTGAGTGGTTTGCCTATCAGATACAGGACCGCCGGAATACAGAGAATTTATTCATACGTGGAGGTCGTTTGTTCCAGCAATTTCTTGTGGATGGCTTCGCCATGGTTGAGAGAGAGCGTATGTTTTTCCATCGTTCCAAACAGTCTAAACTAAGGTGTGATACGTATTCAAATGTGCGTCAAAGCGTCGCATCAGGAAATACCGACCCGTCCACGGTTGGAAAGCCTATCATTTTGCCTTCTTCTTTCACTGGTGGACCAAGGTACATGCAGCAATGTTATATGGATGCCATGGCATTGTGTAGGTGGTATGGTTGTCCAGATTTGTTTATAACGATCACATGCAACCCTAAATGGCCAAAGATTGAAAGATATATGCGGGAGCATAAGCTTTCATCTGCAGATCGACCTGATGTGGTATCTCGAGTTTTTAAAATGAAACTCGATCAGCTGATGAAGGATATCAAAGAGTTGCGTTTGTTCGGACGTGTTCAAGCAGGTATGTTCTTTACTTATAGGCCACACCACATTCATCAACATTATAGTCTTATACGAAATGTGTATAATTAGAATTACAACTGATATTTTGTTTATTTCAACAATATTGTGCAGTTGTATACACCGTTGAATTTCAAAAAAGAGGGCTTCCACACGCACATGTTTGTTTGTTTCTACATAAGGATGACAAACTGCCAAACGCCGAACATATTGACAAAAACATATCCGCTGAGATACCAGACCAAAATGAGGATCCCGATCTGCACAAGTTAGTTTCCGATTTTATGATGCATGGCCCATGTGGTGTTGACGACCCAAATCAGGTTTGCATGGATGATGGTAGATGTACGAAACACTTCCCTAAAAGGTTTATGCAACACAGCTCTGTTGACTCGGAAGGCTACCCTGTATATAGAAGACGTGATAACGGGATCCATGTTGTTAAGAGTGGACATAAGTTGCACAACGGTTTTGTTATTCCGTATAACGCTGTGTTATTGAAACGTTACCAATGCCACATCAATATTGAATGGTGCAATCAGGCGGGATCAATAAAATATTTGTTTAAATACATAAACAAAGGTCCTGATAGAGTATCAGCACAGTTGTATGAACCAACAACAACGGAAGACGGTCAACAAATTCATAAACCTGTTGACGAGATTAAGGCGTTCTATGATTGTAGGTACCTGTCTGCTTGTGAAGCCGCATGGAGAATATTTGGATTCGAGATAAATTATAGAACACCAAATGTCGAACGTCTCTCATTTCATCTCGAAGGCGACCAACCAGTTGTATTTGGTGAGAACTCTGACCTTGAAACCGTTATTCACAAACCAACGGTTGGTGCTTCTATGTTCGAATCATGGATGCATATGAACGAAATGTATCCATCAGCAAGGGAGTTAACATATGCTGAGTTTCCTACAAAATTTGTATGGAATCTTGCAAAAAGAACGTGGACACATAGGAAGAAACAATATGCAATTGGCATAATTCATAATGTGCCAGTCTCAGCAGGTGAAGGTTACTATTGTCGGATGCTACTAAATAGTCAAAAAGGTTGTCGAAATCACGCTGAGATAAGGAAAATCCACGGTGTAGTTTATCCTACTTACAAAGATGCCTGCTACGCAGCGGGACTTTTAGATGACGACAAGGAACATATTGAGGGTATTAAAGAGGCAGCCCATTGGTCCTCTGCTGAGCATTTGCGCGACCTTTTTGTTACATTATTGTCCCAAAAAGAGCTTGACACACCATTGATAGTTTGGTTGCAAATTTGGCATTTGCTATCAGAAGATGTCGAGTACAAGAGAAGAATTCTTTTAGACATTCCAGGTATAACCACCAACTTAGCTTTCTTACTAACTTTTTATATAAATTTATACATGAATGGAAATGGTAAATTATTACAAATTAGTGATTTATCATCCCTGTTAAAAGACCATCTTTTTGCAAGTCACCTCAACAAAAAAATTATCTACTGATTCTTAGGATATGTGTGTTAGTCTATAAATATCGTACAATGGTCACTATTTTTTACAACTGTTATTTGCATACATAAGCTACGCCTCATATATGGCTATTTTGATACAGGTTTACGACTAAGCGACGACGAGAAAAAGAATGTTTGTTTGTTCTATATCGAACAACTTATGCGCTCAAGAGGCACCACTTTGAAAGCTTTTCCAGAACTTCCTTATCCAGATGAGACTTACATGGCCGACTTTGGTAACAGGCTAATC
>BPTQ01000003.1:224578714-224589789 GCA_019973895.1 Chrysanthemum seticuspe | reverse complement strand
TCGAGCCAATGTACACCAAGATTTACCACTATTTCATTACTCATTTAAACCGTTTCGAGTTGCACTTCTTAGCAAAAGTTTGTATGTTATCGACCACATAACCGTTCAAGAGCAGAAGCCTCATCGAAATATTTTAACGATTCTTAAAAACAAGGAATTAAGTTTGTAAACTTCTCGTGTGACCGTCTCGACCACGACAACCTGACCCAAGTTTAATCATCATAAACACATTTTACTTTCTAATTGATTCATATTTCTTATATCACACAAGCTTTTAATAATCAAAAACCAAATCTACCCACAACATTTATGCATCGGTTTTATGTATGAACTAGTACAAGATTTCAATGGAAAAACAACAATTTAATAGCATAGAAATTTGAAATCAGAAAAAAGATCTTACAACAAAGAGGAGTGTCTAACGATAAACAAACAAGGAGTAGAAGTGATCCCACCCAATCGAATCCACAAGAAACCACAAGCACTTTGTACACTCTTTCTAGTTTTTGATTTTTGGGTTGAGAGTTGTGGTATCACTGTGGACCGATGGGGGTATTTAAAGGAGCAATATGAGTAGCTTGCCCTAGTACTTCGAAGATGGGGATGAGGTGTTGGTCTTATTTGGGCAACAATATCAGGTCTTCACGTGGTTCTGGTTGTCTTCGTCTTCAGTGGTGGTCCAAGGAGGACAAGGGTCCTTGGTTTTGTCGACATCTCCATGGGATAAGCCAAGATGAGACATCTATTCTCGGATTGAAGTTATAAGTGATGTTGGGAAGGATGTTTTGGAGGGTTTCTCATTTGGGATGATGGAGGAGCGTGTGGGGAATGATGGTAGAGAGAGGGAGACACGAATATGGAGGAGAGGGAATCAGGGAGAGCAGGTCTGTTTTTCAGAAGCAGGAATTGAGGAGAGAAGAGGGGTGGCGTGGGTTTTTGGTGGGGGAGGATAAAGTTATTTTGTTTTTGTTTTTGTATATTAGTTAATAGATAGTGTAAGTATTTATTTGTTGTGTATTATTTTAGGTATTAGATGTATTTTGGCACTTCGTTGTTAACCCGTAAATATATAACTTCTAACGGAAAGTTGTAATATTTATCTTTCTAGACGCGTTATAAATAAACCGTCACGATGACGAAGTTTTAGATTTTTATTAGTTTGTTTTATTTTCTCGCGTTTTCTTTTATTTCATTTTGGTACGCGCGCGGACTCATAAGACAAGAAAATCTTTCATGTGAGACTGATTTATAAATCAGTAAAGATCAGGCATGGTTAGATAAGACTACTCGGATATGCATAATCTTTATGCAAGAAAAGATGAAATGTACATGCTAAAATGCTCAATTTAGATCAAATAAATTTGATAAACAGTCTAGTTCATAAATATGAAGATTTAAAATAGCGAAATTTTCCAGGTGACTACAGTACCAACCCCTTAAGAGAATTCCGTCCCGGAATTTTAGTTTATGGTGGTTGTCGGAGTTGGATTAGCAAACAGATGTGGGTACTTAACACGCATGGTGTCTTCGCGCTCCCACGTGTACTCCGGTCCTCTCTTGGAGTTCCATCTAACCTTGACAATGGGGATGCGACTTTGCTTAAGTCGCTTGACTTCCCTATCCATGATTTCAATTGGTTCCTCGACAAAGTTGAGCTTGTCATCGAGCTTAATCTCTTTCAGTGAAACAACAAGAGTTTCATCCGACAAGCATTTCTTCAGATTTGAGACGTGAAAGGTAGGGTTAACTCTACTAAGTTCTTCCTGGAGATCAAGTTTGTAAGCAACCGGCCCGATTCTTTTGAGAATCTTGAAAGGGCCAATGTATCGAGGATGTAGCTTTCCTCGTTTTCCGAATCGAACCTTTCCTTTCCAAGGTGATACTTTCAACATAACTCGATCACCAATTTGAAATTCCATGGGTTTCCTTCTAACATCGGCGTAACTCTTTTGTCGATCTCTAGCAGCTTGGAGTCGTTGACGAATTTGTACAATCTTCTCAGTTGTCTCTTGGACGAGTTCAGGTCCAGTGAGTTGGGCATCTCCAACTTCAGCCCAACAAACGGGTGATCGACACTTTCGACCATAAAGTACCTCGAATGGAGCTGCCTTGATGCTTGCGTGGTAACTATTGTTGTAGGAGAATTCTGCCAACGGTAAGTGTTTATCCCAACCTTTTCCAAAGTCAATCACGCAAGCCCGAAGCATGTCTTCCAAGGTTTGGATGGTCCTTTCGCTTTGGCCATCGGTTTGAGGATGATATGCGGTACTCATATCCAAACGAGTACCTAAGGCCTTTTGAAGAGATTTCCAGAAGTGTGAAGTAAAACGACTGTCACGATCAGAAATGATGGAAATTGGTACTCCATGACGAGACACAATTTCCTTTAGGTATAGTTGAGCAAGGGTTTCCATTTCATCATTTTCCTTGATGGGTAGGAAATGAGCGGATTTGGTAAGACGATCAATGATAACCCAAATGGTGTCGTAACCCCTAGCAGTCTTTGGTAGTTTGGTTATGAAGTCCATAGTGATCCTATCCCATTTCCAAACGGGGAGTTCAGGTTGAGTTAACAATCCGGAAGGTTTTTGACATTCGGCTTTGACTCGAGAACAGGTGAGACATTTCCTAACGTACGTTGCAATTTCAGCCTTCATGTTTGGCCACCAATAAAGCTTCTTGAGATCTTGGTACATTTTGTCGGATCCCGGATGAATGGAATATTTAGACTTGTGAGACTCATGCATAATGAGTTCTCGTATTCCTCCATAAAGTGGTATCCAACTTCTATCGCCAAAACATAGGGTTCCATCCAATCTTTGCGCAAAGCCGTTCTCGTTTTCCGGCATTCCAAAGATTTTCTCGTTGGGACGGTTTTCAGGTTTGAGAGCTTCAGCTTGAGCTTCAAGGATTTTTGATGGAAGGGGTGACTTAATTGTCATTCCCAAGGATCTTACTCGAAGAGGTTTAGGTCGATCCTTTCGACTAAGAGCATCAGCTACGACATTTGCTTTTCCCGGGTGATAAAGGATTTCACAGTCGTAATCACTAAGCAATTCTAGCCATCGGCGTTGTCGCATGTTTAACTCCTTTTGATCGAGAATGTGTTGGAGACTTTTATGGTCGGTAAACACCGTACACTTGGTACCATATAGGTAATGTCTCCATATCTTGAGAGCGAAAACCACGGCTCCCAATTCCAAGTCATGGGTAGTGTAGTTCTTTTCGTGAGTTTTGAGTTGTCGTGAAGCATAAGCGATCACCTTGTTTCTTTGCATCAATACCGCACCTAACCCTAGGTGTGATGCATCACAGTAGACCATAAAATCTTCCACTCCATCGGGTAAGGCCAAAATAGGGGCTTCACAAAGCTTTTGTTTCAAGAGTTGAAAGGCTAACTCTTGTTTCTCTCCCCAGTCAAAGTTCTTCTTTTTCTGGGTTAGCTCCGTTAGAGGTTTAGCGATTTTCGAAAATCCTTCGATAAATCTTCGGTAATAACCCGCAAGACCCAAGAATTGACGTATCTCGGTAGGGGTAGTAGGGGATGACCAATCTTTGACAGCTTCGATTTTTGAAGGATCAACATGAAGACCATTACTATCTATCACGTGACCAAGGAATTGAACTTTTTGAATCCAGAAGTCGCACTTGGAAAACTTAGCATACAGTTCTTCCTTCTTGAGTAGCTCTAGGATGGCTTTCAAGTGTTCCGCATGCTCTTCCTTGTTGCGGGAATAGATGAGAATGTAGTCAATGAACACAATCACAAATTTGTCCAAGTAGGGTTTACACACCCGGTTCATCAGGTCCATAAATACCGCCGGTGCATTTGTCAAACCAAACGGCATTACTTGGAACTCGTAGTGGCCGTATCGTGTTCGGAAAGCAGTTTTAGGAATATCCTCCTCTCTAACCCTTAGTTGGTGGTAACCAGATCTCAGATCAATCTTTGAATAGACGTTTGACCCTTGCAGTTGATCAAACAGATCGTCAATCCTAGGCAATGGATAGCGATTTTTCACCGTTAGTTTGTTCAACTCTCGGTAATCAATACACATACGGAAAGATCCGTCCTTCTTTTTGACAAATAAGACCGGAGCTCCCCAAGGCGAAGAACTTGGTCGAATAAATCCTTTTTCGGACAGTTCTTGAAGTTGGTCAGACAGTTCTTGTAGTTCGAAAGGTGCCAATCTATAGGGTGCTCGTGCCACGGGTGCCGCTCCCGGCACTAGCTTGATTTGGAATTCTACTTGCCGAATAGGAGGAAGGCCAGGCAAGTCTTCAGGAAATACTTCGGGAAAGTCTCTAGCCACGGGGACGTCTTTTAGTTGTTTCTCATCCGCTTCCTTCTTCTCCGTTACTTGTGCTAGAAAAATGTGGCATCCTTTTTCTATGTACTTCGCCGTCTTAACGCACGAGATGATGTTCAATCGGGTCTTACTACGATTACCCCGAATGATTAGAGTTTCGCCATCGAGAGGAATGTGAACGGCTTTCTCGTCACAGATGATTCTTGCACGATTCTTGGATAGCCAATCCATGCCAATGACAGCATCGAAGCTACCGAGTTGAATAGGCATAAGGTCTATATCGAACGGGTGATTTGATAAGGATAGGTTGCAACCTCGAAGGATAGTGTTAGTTCCTACTATTTTTCCATCGGCTAGCTCTACTTCATAAGTGGTATCTAGGGTAGTCGGGGTGACTTTTAACAAAGGTGCAAACTTAGAAGACACAAAGCTTTTGTCGGCTCCAGAATCAAATAACACTTTAGCTAAATGATGGTTGAGCGAAAACGTACCCGTAACGACATCCGGGTTCTCTTGTGCATCTCCATCTCCTAGCACATAAGCTCTTGCTCTAGCAGGGTTGTTGTTGTTATTGTTGTTGGTGTTCCCGTACAGCTTTGGGCATCTACTCTTGACATGTCCAGCTTCTGCACATCCAAAGCAAGTTATCCCAATAGGTTGAAGGTTACCTCCAGTAGCAGGGCTTCGGCAATCCTTGTGGGTATGGCCCACCTTGTTACACTTTCCACACTTAATGGTGCAACGTCCCACATGATGCAGGTTGCATCGAGTGCACAAAGGGTGTGGTCCAGCATAGCCTCTTCCAGTGGCGGGGGTAGCAGCATAAGCCCTTGCAACTTCTTGCCTACGGTTTTGTTGATTGTGGTGGTTGTTTCGGTTTTGGTGGTATGAGTTGGGATTGTTGTTGCGGTGTTGATTGTGATTGTTGCGGTGTTGATTGTTGTTGTTACGGTTATTGTTGTGATGGAAAGAGTTGTTGTGATGGAAGTTGTTTGAAGTGTTGCCTCGGCGGTCATCAAATTTCCTCTTGTTGTCATTGTTGCCTTGCACGGATCCATGTTTCAAGACTTGATCCATGAGTTGATAGGAAATTGTGATCACTTCCTTCACGGTCTTGGGCTTTGATGCAGTAACATTGCCCTCAATGTTTCGGGGTAATCCCCCAATGAGATTCTCCAGCAACTTAACCTCATCAGAAACCATGGAAGGGCATAGAGCTTTCAATTCTTGGAAGCGCTTGAAGTAGGTTTTGAGATCATTGCCCTTAGTAGTCAGATGGTAGAACTCATCTTCAAGTTTCTTGATCTCGGTCCTTGGACAGTATTGCTTCATCATCAATTGCTTTAGTTCGGTCCAAGTGGTTTTGTAGGCTTCTTCCATGCCAATAGGTTGGGCATGAGCCTTCCACCAAGACAATGCATCTTCCAGTAGAGTACCAGTAGCAAACTTCACCTTGCAATCTTCTGAGCAATCACTTAGAAGAAACACAGTTTCAGATCTTTCAAACCAATGGATAAGGCCAACAGCGCCTTCAGTTCCTTTGAAGAAAGTAGGTTTGCAATTCATGAATTCTTTGTATCCACATTTGCGATTCACCACAGCTTCATTTCGGTTGGCTTGATTTGGGGCTTCATTTGTTCGAGCTGCCTCAGCAGGTCTTGCAGCAAAAGCGGCACTAATTTCATTTGTAACTAGCCTCCGAATTGCTTCCGGGGTCATCTCGGGAGTTTGAGTAGGGGTAGAGGTAGTTCTTGTTCTTGCCATTTTTCTAAAAACATACACTCAGATTTCAGAATCATTCAACATAATTGTGAATTATTATAAAAATGGTTTCATAATAGTCAAGATCTTCACATTACATCAATAGAGTATAATCATCATAAGAAAGAATCACAGCATGTTAGAACCACATAAAAGGATATATAAAAATGATCACTTCGATTCACATAAACCGATAAATAGGAAGATCACCATACATAGAAATATCAAGAAATAACAACCATAATGCCATAGGTTCACCATCCATACATGGTGATACAATACCATACAATGTCACATAATCAGCTTGTTCGATAGTTTACAAAACATGCGAATACAAAGCCTACATTAGTGCCACATGCGGCAGGCTAAGGTACCAGAAAACTAAATAGATGAATCACTAATCTAGAGGCTGTCGGGTGTGCCTCTCAATCGGCGCTGTAGGTCACGGACTAGCTCTGCCAGCTCATCCACCTCTCTATCTCGTGCCTCCAATCTCTGCTCCAAAGCAGTAGCACGAGTCTCCATGATAGTCATCCTCTCCGACTGTCGTCGCACAACTCCCTCCAATATCTCAGCTCTGTCCAGCAGTCCTAGTCTGTCTGACTCCATCCTCCTCTCTAACACTGTAACTGCTCCGCTAGCTCTCTCACTCTGGGCACCAATCCTATCAAGTGCTCTCTCTGTCGTGGCCCTCCCGTTAAGGAGCTCTCTAACCTCATCCTCAATGTTCTCGATACGTACCAACAGAACCTCATCAACAAATGCCACAACATCCTCAAGCTGATCCTCAGCTCGCAGCACTCGGGCAGCTAACAACGGAATGGTATGATGAAGTGGTTCTCCCGTGACAGGGAGAGTCTCAGCGGCAGCAAACAGGTGCTCTCCAAGCTCCACAGCGCTAGGTGCACCCTCCTCCGACCTCCACCGACTAATGAGTGGCATCATGTAAGACCAGCGTCTAGCATCGACCCTCCTACGGGCTCTCGGCTCAGAGGTAGCAAACATAGCCTGGTAATAAGGGTCCGAAGGTGCGGGTGAGAGATGGACTCTCTCCCCAAGAGATGTCACCGGTCCAGTGTGCATCACTAAAGGTGACGATGCACGGGGTGAGGATGGAACCGGTACAGTGGTAGTCTGATAAATGAATGTGGTAGGTGGTGGTAGTGGTGCAACAGGTATGAGTGGTGGTGCAGGTGCAGCTGATGGTGGAAAGGCAGAGGATGATGGTATATCAGATGGTGGAATGAAAGTGATGGGTGCCCTCGCTCGTTTCCGAGCGGTATGCATGAAAGTAGCACCATCCTCACGGTAACGGAATGGTCGACCAAATGGCGCGGGCTCGTAGGGTTTGAGAACCCTAGCTCACCTTCGCCTTCGGCGAACAGGCAGTAGTGATGGGCAAGAAACAGAAGACGCGGAATCAGTGGATGAGTGTGTCTGGGACATAACGTCAGAGGGTGATAGCCACTGCTGTGACTCCAAATATCTGTCATAAGTAGGGGGACCAAAGACGGGCAGGTGCTCGGGTGTGGTCAAAGCAGGTGGTATGACAACGACTTCACCCTCCTCGAAGGGCTCAGTCTCAGAAGACATAGGTGTGATAAGAGCCGGTGCCAAGGGGGTAGGGGCAGAGGACATAGTATCCTCCATCTCACTGTCGGAGGTCAAGTCGATAGGGTGAGTAGCGGTCGACATGGTACTGTAACAACCCAAAAGAAAATGTGCACTTATAAGTAAATAAAGTCATGCAGTAAATAAGTTTTAGTTAGTCGCGCATAATCTGCCACGCAAATCTAAATGCCTAACTAAATGAAAGCTAGCATTTATAAGTTTTTATCATGCAAGTTTTTGTAGTTACGTAATATCCGCTAAGCGAATCTCCTACGTGCAATCGGAACGAAGTAGGCGCGGAGGACATGAAGTGGTGGTGTAAAACGGTCCATTTGAAAACGTGGTTATAGTCCAATTTATTTTGAAAATACAAGTTGGTTCTCTATAACCTGGCTCTGATACCAATCTGTAACACCCCCAAAATCACAAAGTGACAGCGGAAGACTATTTGGGGTATTACTTAGAGGATCATAGTCACAAGTTATAGAAAACGACTCTAAAGAGACGTTTTTAAATAAGAAGTTGTTACCATTTCATAAAACTCAGTGTTTTGGAAACACAAAAGGAAGTACCACATGTTTGAAATTACATAAAAGATAGTTTTTACGAAATGATAACTTTAATTGAAATATAACACCACTTCAAGTGTCCCATGACGTCCACTCCACGCCTTCATGAAAGTCTAATTTGTACCTGAGATGAGCATGCTTAAAAAGGTCAACAAAAATGTTGAGTGATATTCATAGGTTTAAATAATTAGTTGAACACAAGTAAAAGATGATAATTGCTTCGAATACAATCACCATAGAAAACATAGATTATTATTATGCGCTAAGATCATGACACCAAACTAACTGCATACACCTAATTACTGGTGTAAGTAATAATATTGCCCTCAGAGATGGAATTGCCAATTCCATAGTTAACCAAATATAGTGCGCCCTGGTTATTTCCGATAACCGAGTCGGGGTCGTTAATTCCCATAGTACTATCCACAATATTCGCGTTCACTCGCAAGTGATTAATGGTTCATGATGTAAGGGACTTATGGCAGGCAACTTAGGCTATAATAATAATGATCAGGCAGCATACAGTTTAAGAAAGACTTGTGTTCTAGTTTATAGCATGCATCTCCCTCGCGGGGTTTGAAATAAATAAGTAAAGGCGAGGCTATGAACTCACCTTAGTAAAGCAGTATCCGAGTAGTAAAGAAATCAAGTAAGTGGTGCACCGAGTACCGTCACGCGACCTATAATTTATGTACCAATACTTTAATTAATACCTTTGTATTTTGACTCGATAATATTTATATACTCCAAAAGTTTAAGTTATTTATGTTGCGTGTCGTTTATTATCGATCATGATTAACTTTGGCTCATGGAAGTACTTAGACACACACAAAAATATTAAAACAAATGAGTCGTGGGTTTGTCGTAACCGGAAGATGATGACGTACGAAAAATATCGTAAATAAATAGTAACGTATTTGTATCATAAAGACGTTTGCTTAAAATATAGGTATATATAAGAAGAGTAATAGTTTTATTATAATTGTAAAGATAAAATAAATTCCGTTTTATATAATGGTATTTTAAAAAAATGGGTATGGCTTGTTTATATATCTAAAATATATTTGGTGACGAAGTGTAGAAAAATTATTATTGTTTCAAACTATATTTGGTTTAATATGACCCATGAGTTTATGGTACTTCGTTAGTCGTTTATATTATATGTTTATAAAATGAGACATCGTGAAAGTAATATTGGAAGAAGTAATGTCGAAAAGAGTTGAATATCTAGTTGTGAACGAGGCGCGGAAAGATCAACAGACAAGTAATGAAATGACGATTTGTTATACTCAATGTTATGCAATTTACTTGTTTGCTCTCAACTTTGTAAAGCCTTATGTTTCAAAGTTAACTTTGTATATATGTATCAGTTTTTGGAATTTGGATGTACACTAAATGGGTTTTAGTCCCACTGTTACTTGAAGTGGATTTAGGCCCAAGATAGAAACCAGCCAAGTTGTGGCTTCGTGACCCACATGGAGGCCAAAACCAAACGCACTCATAGGTGAAAGAAAATAAACAAAGTACATGTCTCAAAGATACTTGACGCTGGAATTAGTATTGTAACCAAATCATTGGATGAGTAGCACTTAGTTCACCTAGCGCACCCTAAATGGTCAGCAGCAACACGCTCTTTTTTGCCACAGCGAACGCATCTATTGTGAGAAATAAAAAAAAGAATAACACGTCTTAAGAAAGATCGACGTAGAAGCTGAAACGAACACCCCTTTCTTTGTCTCGTTGCTGAACCAGGAGGACCAACCAAGCGTACCATATGTGAAGAAGGAAAAAAAAAGAAAAGGAACCAGTACACTTAAGGCAAACGAGCAAACTTGCATACATATTTGTTTCTTAGAAAGGAATGAACACCAAATGGGCTTTGGTCCAACTCGAGGTCAGAACTAAACGCACCCAAATTGCTGAACTAACGCACCCTTTGGGTGGCTGTGTTGCAGCAGCTGAACACCCCCTTGGGTGGCTGCGTGGCAGCTGTTAAACGCCCTTTGGGCGGCTGAAAATAAGCCGAGACAAACACCCCGTTGTGGGCTGAACCGTAGCAAACAAACACTCCTTTCGGGGGCTGGAAAAATCAGATTCAAAACACACTATAACAAGGTCTCGTCATAACCAAACGGAACACGAATAAGTCACGTGGACAAGCAAGGAAATACGTTGAAAAGGTAAGCCAATACAAGCATGATATTTCCTTTTAGGTTCGAGTCACAAAATCATTATAACGACGACACGGGTACATCAAGCCAAAAAGAAAACACATTGGGAGGAAGGAGTGAAATTTTGAAACTATCCAAAAACCAACCACTGTGGTCGAACCACAGTGGGTTTCGACTCCACTCGAACTCAAGCATAATCCAATTCGAATACACCTTAAACCCAAATCGATAAGCCATAAAAATTTTAACTAAACACTTCCATTTTTCGAGCCAATGTACACCAAGATTTACCACTATTTCATTACTCATTTAAACCGTTTCGAGTTGCACTTCTTAGCAAAAGTTTGTATGTTATCGACCACATAACCGTTCAAGAGCAGAAGCCTCATCGAAATATTTTAACGATTCTTAAAAACAAGGAATTAAGTTTGTAAACTTCTCGTGTGACTGTCTCGACCACGACAACCTGACCCAAGTTTAATCATCATAAACACATTTTACTTTCTAATTGATTCATATTTCTTATATCACACAAGCTTTTAATAATCAAAAACCAAATCTACCCACAACATTTATGCATCGGTTTTATGTATGAACTAGTACAAGATTTCAATGGAAAAACAACAATTTAATAGCATAGAAATTTGAAATCA